>CM044554.2:7623476-7705976 GCA_024416835.2 Perccottus glenii
GCAACTGCTAACTTTGCAACCACCATGCTTTGTGCTATTTTAATGATGACCTTCTAGATATTATGGCTTTACGATCTCATTATGACAACATTAATGCTGTATCAAACTTTACCTGTCCATTCATTTTTCTGGACATTAACTATAGCATCATTTGAAAGAGCTCGACTATAATGTATGATATTTTGTGGGTCCAGAGTAAAACAGGGCAGTCTCTCATCTGCTCATCACCAAATCAATTAAGCCCCATGTGTTGTCATTGTAAGTGATTGTGTTGACATCTGCGGGCGACACTCGCTGACAGCTGCCACAGTGTTTTGATGAGGGCCAATCACAAATGAGCGCTGGCTATTGCTGATGATGGTAAACAGTCTGGGAGCGCTGATCATCAGGAGAAAACACGAGACTCCGTCTTTACACCCACCAGTAACAAAGTCTACTTTACAATATTGATGATTTACATTTCCCCATTATCTTGCATCATTCTTTTTCTGAATATTTGAGACAGAATAAATAGGGCCTACGGTGCAAAGATTATGTTTGTTTGTTATGTTTATCTGTTGGTTACTACTAACTGCTTTTTGTTTGCGCTCTCCAAAATTAAATTCTTACAAAAAGTACATAGTAGATTTTATATATAAAATATATAAAATATTATATAATAATAATATAATATTCAAATATTTTTGCAAGAAAAAAAAATGTTTTATTTATAATTTGTTAAAAAGACACTTTATTTTATATATATATATATATATATATATATATATATATATATATATATATATATATATATAAAAAACTATCTGCATGCCACAGCTAGCTTTTTATTTTTTTTTACTTTTTTTACTTAGCCCTTATTTTTTAACGGGGTTAGTCCCATTGAGCTCGTAGTTCTCTTTTTTAAAGGGAGGCCTGGCCAAGAGGCAGCAGCACAAAGTTACAACAATAGAACATCAAAATCACATGACATCTTATAAAATCTCTTTAAACACATACGCAAGAACAATCTGAACTGAACTGACCCTCACCAGAGCCTTAAGACTGTTCAGTAAAACAGTGTTCTGAATCTTTAGCTCATTCTGAAGGTTGTTCTTGCTGAAGGAGCAGAAAACCTAAACGGTAAGTCTTTGAGAAACCTGAACTGGAATTTCACATTTCTTAGTCAGTAATGTGTAGGTAAACCCCGTCATATCCTCTTTGCCTTATCTTTTTCACCCCTTATGTCTCCTCTTCTTTAGTGACATCCTAGATTTTTTTCTTACCACGTTTGCCAGAAGCCAAGAAACATTTATCCACTTCTGACATGTCTCCCCCGAGAAGGGGCTGTAATTGTCCTTCTAAGGCTCCGGGTAGCAGCAGCAGCAGCAGCTCTGCTCAGTGCTGCATGTCCTCCTACACCACCACAATTAACAGCAAAAGGGCCCCTTCAAAACAGCTACATCAAAATGAAAATCTATTGTGAGTCATTCTGTTTACTTGTACTAATAATGTGCATGCATACTGTAAAAGTGGGTTGATTGGAATTCCCACATTACCATGAACATTACATGATGAGACTGTTTTAAAAGATTAATACTCTAAAAGATAACCACCGGAAATAGACACAAGTTGTATTTAAATACAAAATTTGCTCTGAAATAAACCATAAACACTATTCATCTTCGTTATCTACAAAAGCTAGTTGTTTGGGAGAATTACAACTTCTATCTGAATTAGTTCTGTATTACATAATCCTGCATGAATGTAGCAAAGAAGAGCATATTTTAACATTGCTAAATATTTGGGGTGATTCTTTGAGACTTTGAATACATAGTGTTGAACGCTGGCGGGAAAAAAAACATGGTTGACTTTCTGACATTTTAATGTCAAATGGATGATTATTTTTATTTATGAGATTACAAATCTCTTCTGCAGGGGAGTCCAGGCCCCAAGTGTGTTTGGGGGAGACTATTGTACATGTCTTTAGTGGTGGGGGAAACCGGAGTACCCAGAGAAACCTACGCAGACACAGGGAGAACATGCAAACTCCACACAGAAAGGCCCTGCTCTTAATGGGAATCAAACCCAGGACATTCTTGCTGTAAGGCAGGAGTGCTAACCACTTTCTGTGCATATGCTGCTACATATACATGCATTACACATCTTCAGTGAGCTGTCCCATTTTTTTTCTTTAGCCATCTCCACACTGTTAGCTCCACTCTTGTTGAATAAAGTCCAAGACCACTTTGCACCCGTCATACCTACACTGCAACTTTTAGAACGAGGTACAGGTAAGACACAAGAAAGACAAGAAAAAAAGAGCAAAAAAAGGGTGTAGTGTCAGTCTCCACTTTGCAAGACTGAGCTCCCTTTAGACCTTGCCCTTTGCCTTTATCACTCCAACTGTCATGCATCAGACTCCTGGAAGTAAGACTTGTACCATCCGTCGAACCATCTGGGACCAAGTCTGTCCTCATACCTGCTGCCTTAGCCTCAGCGAGCCGGCGCGGAAGGTACTCTTTCTCCCTTTTTTTTTTTTTTTTTTTGTAAAAGTGGGACATTGCCTTTCCCCTGGGATGTCCCCTGCAAGATCCAGCTGATTTCCTAAACTGCAGTGTCTCTCAAAGTCTCCTGGACATTTTAAAGGATTTGGGCCTTTGACTATCAAAGGGTGTCCTGGCTGGGACTGTGGGACTGCGGTGGCTGCAGGTTTGATCTAGCCTGGGGGTGCCTCGGGGTCAGGCTCCCAGAATAGGCCTGCTTTAGGGAGACATCAGTTAAAAGAAACCCACGGAAAGTCAGGTACAGCAAATAAGCCCTGCTAGCAGTTTTGTGGCCCAGATAGACAGCTCCGGAGCAAGGGTCTGAATTCATTATGGGCTAACAGATGCTTTCTGCTAGCATTAACGCTGGCTGTGCTTGTTAACACTGACGCACGACTGTAAACTTAATTTTCTCCCTTCATTTGCATGTTTGAAACAAATGTGTTACCTTTTAAGGCTAATGTAAGTGGAGAACAAAGAGTCAGTCAGTTCTGGAAGATACTGTATTTAATGGCATAAAATCCGTAAATGCAGAAAACACTTAAGTCTTACCTTGAACAATCATAAAGCGCTGTAGAAGAAAAAGCTGTACTAAGATGGAAAAGTGTACTGCAGTATAGTGGTTTATCCTTGAAAACGCCTCATCCCAAGCTGGGGTTACATAACAACAGCAGAACAACTCCGACATGCACCGCTTTCTGTGCACACTCTGGATCCCCCCCCGTGTCTGAAGCACATGGAATCCTAATGACCTCCGTTAGTCCGACCAGTGTAGGTCCCACTGGATCATACGGTACAGTGAGTCAGTGGGTTTTTTCAAAGACTCTGTCCTCATTACTGTGTGCATTCTGGAAGTCTTCTCAGTGCTAGTGTTGCATTCATGTCCTACTCAGAAACACATTTTCTGTTGAAAAAATGCACATGAAATGCAAAGAAACTAAGGTAAAGTTGTATGTGTGTTTTATGAATTTGCATATTGCATATCAGGTTTTTGCCTAAATAGAGCACAATTTCAATTAGTTGACATCCACATAAAAGTGACCTGGCCCCTTAGTAGCTGCTCTTCATAACCAGAGAGACCAGAGGTTCAACTCCCAGCATGGAAACTTTCTTCTCTTTATCTCTTAATCTCATTTTTTCATCATTGTCTCTGTTTTCTGACAAATAAATTAAAAGAGAAACATTTTTTTTTTGCTAAACCAAATACATTGTTTTTTTAGGATTCCTGCTTATTTCTGATAGTTATCCCAGCAGCTTTAGACCTGAGGTGGGGTACACAGACAACCATTCACTCTCTCATTGATCACTGGCTCACCTGTACATTACATGCATATCTTTGGACGGTGGGGGAAGCTGGAGTACTCAGAGACACATCATATAAACAGCATCATTATGTAAGCGTAATCATATTCAAAGTGATCTTTGTGTACCCTTTGTTTCATTGAATCGGTTTGGTCTTTCACAAAACAGTTTTTTAAAAACAAGCTAAAATGGACCTTTTCTGATGTTCGTAGAGGATTGGTGTAATTTAAGTAAATATATAGTCTACATGGTTTTTTAATTGGGAAAATGAATTAAAATTGTCCACAACAATAGAACAAAACAACAGTTAGTTACAAACAATTATCAAGCAGCAAATATATTTACTATTAAAATAAAGTATAATTTATTTTTCTTTATTTGTTTTATTGCCAGAATAACCTTAAATAAACAAATTTACTATCTTATAAAAATATGTTAATTTTTAATTGTTCAGTTTAGCATGCTTTTTTTTTGTGGTATTTACGTTTTATAACTATTATAGTCGATATTTGTAACTATAAATACACAGTGTACAACAGTAGAAAAATAAATTTGTATTAAGAAAAACTATACAAATAGAATCAAAGAGTCAAACTGAAAAGATTCAAAGTAATGACAAAGTGATGACTGCGCTGTACCATGCTTTTCTCAGAGGCAGAATGTTGTACAAATAAATTAATGAAAGGGGGCATATCAGAGTGGTCGTCTTTCAACCAGAAGGTAGGCGGTTCGATTCCCACTCTCCCCACAGTTCATACTGTCGTTGTGTCCTTGGGCAAGACACTTAACCCACCTTGCCCCCAGTGACTGTAACACTGGTAATTACATTAGAACAATGTAAGTCGCTTTGGATAAAAGCGTCAGCTAAATGAATAAATGTAAATGTAAATGTAAATGAAAACTTGACCAGTCTATTAAACGTATAGTGTATAATGTTTAAAAATGATAAAACTACAAGAAACTACAAAGAGTGCCCTCTTTCTCCTTGAATGGAGCTTGCTGTTAATGAACCACCTCATGCACAAGTGCATCACTGAGGCTGGGGATCTATCGAAGCATTGACTGGCTCTGCGCCCGTACTCCAGTCTCCATGGCAACGGAGGCTGTTGAGTTGTTCTGGTGCTCATGCTAACAGCGGTGAAGCCGTGAACAGGCACGGAGGATCAACTGGTTTCATTAGGACTTGACTGGGACACCACTGACATTTAACACAGCGCTCAGCGGCCTGATCACAAACAACCGCTGCACAGTGAATTCACAATATTCACAATAATTCATTCCAATGCATACATAATCTTAGAACGTTTTCTTAGACTTCAAACTTCACTCTTTTTCTCTTAGGGCATGCTCACATTAGTAGTACACTTAATTAGTTCGCACCAAAACAGAAAACAATGCATGCAGTTCATTACGCTCACAAAAAGGCCTGGTCCAGCGAAGGTTCACAACTGACAAATGTGGACCACACAACAAAAAACAATGCATTTTTTTTTACTCTAGATGGTGCTCTTATGTTATCTACTCATGCCTCTTGTTTGCTCTCTGTTTATTTTAATTAGTTGATGGACAATATTGTTGCAGTTTGTTTTTTCCACTCTAAGAAAACATTACGTGATGTTTTTGTCACCATTTTATGCCGCTCTTCCTGTTTGGGATCTTTTAGACGTCTGCAGTCCGCTTAGGGTTCACACTTTAATCAAATCGTACCAGAGTTCAGTAAAAATGGAAAATTCTATTTGATATCGTAAAGAAATTGCAAGTAAACTTTGGCAAAAACAATTTAATAATTACTACTACAATTATTGTGTTACGTTCCTCCCATTGCCATCACCTTAATGCCTATATTACCAAATTACCAAACTAAGTTGTAACAACAAACAAATAAAGTGATACAAATCCTTAACATTGAAACCATATGGTAAAATTGTAAAGTATTGAAAATAATGTGTTCTTGTCATGTTTTCTTATGAGTAGGTGTATTTATTAATATTTACTTTAGTTTTTTTTTTTTTTTTTGGCCTTTCTGAAGCAGTAGTGTCAGTCTCCGAGCCCTTCTCCTATGAGTTTTTCTTCCCTGAACTCTTTTGTGCTTTGCAGAGCTGCTTCCTTTTTGCCAAAAGCAATTTAGATGAAATGGAGTGGATGCATACATAAGTGGGCACACAGAAGGCTATAAATAACAGAGAAACAAAAACACACTTACCTGCATCAAGGACAGCAAATGGAAAAGAAGAAGAGAGAAAACAGTATTAGAAGCTTCAAGTAAATAAATTTATTATGACGTCAGACTGTATGCTGTTTTTACTCAAAATGCAAACAAACAATACAGCTCTCTCTCCATGGATAAAGACGACAAATATATCTACTGGAAAAAGCTTGTTCAGGCTCATCTGTGGGGGATGTCAGGTGAACCACATAAAGACTTTAACTAACTTCTGTTTGATGACTTTCAGGAGAAAGTCCACATGACAATCATTCATACATGTCCAGTGATAGTCCAGATGTTTACTGAGCGGCCGGGGGTGCATACAGCGTGTGAGGAAGCCATCTGAAATATTTTTCTATTGTATATAAAGAAATAGCCTGGTCCCTCTCAGTTTGAGTTTAAATTCCAGGAAGACATAGACATACAGTACAAACTAGGGCTGAAACAATTCCTCGAGTAACTTGATTACAAAAAATTATCGTGGCAAATTCCTCTGCCTCGAAGCTTCTTCTTATTTATTTTATTTTAAAGCTCACGTCAGTTTGTTTCGCAATGATTATTTTTTTATGTGACACAACGCGTTTACGTCACCCACAAAGTGGAAGAAGACGGAAAGAGTTAGTAGCAGTGTTTTGATTTGAGGGTATCCGCACGAGCTGCAAAATGGAAGGGAGCTATAACAATGAGCAAAGAGAAGAAGCAAACGAGAAACAAAGGAGAAAACGACTCAAATTGTCCAAGGTTTGGGTTTCATATTAAAACGTAAAGAGAACATAGTGGCGTGTGTCCATTGCAAGATCAAGCTAGCATACCACAACAGCATGAGGTCCATGCTGCAGCAGTAACAGAAAACATCCACTCTACCCAGAGACCGGAGGACCGTCACCCAGGACAAGGTAAATTCAATGAAGCATTAAATAAATGTGATTGCTCGTCAAGATAAAGGCTGTTAAATCAAGTATGTTAACTATGTAATGGACAACCCACGACGGGCAGTACAATTATGTGAAAATATAAGGCCGGAGGGGCCGTTACACCAACAGATTATTTAACAGCAGTTTATACCAGGGGTTCCCAAACTTTTCAGACCGCGACCCCCAATATTAGACTGCTGACGATTTCTTTGTTCCTCTTTTACATTTACATTTATTCATTTAGCTGACGCTTTTATCCAAAGCGCCTTACATTGTCCTAATGTAATTACTAGTGTTACAGTCACTGGGGGCAAGGGGGATTAAGTGACAATGACAGTATGAACTGTGGGGAGAGTGGGAATCGAACCGCCTACCACTCTACCCACTGAGCTACTGCCGTACTTTTCTTCTTCTTTTTATGAATATGTTTATGTTGTTTGTTAGTATGTTTATTATAAAATAATTAATGAATGTTTTATTTAAAAAAAAAGAAAGAAAGACAGTTTTTACAGTTTTAGAAATGTTTGTGTACTATTCATTCTTAACATGAAGACTTGTTTTGGTGATTTTATTATACTATGCTTTTTGCCCAAAATGGAATTTAAAAGTAGCCCCGCGGACTTGGCAACACACCCGTCACTTAACTGTCATAATTAATCGGAGCAAACAAAGTTTTACTAAGTTTTACAAAGTTTTACTTTCAGTTTATTTTAATTATCCTAAATTTATACTCGCATCATTACAACCTTTTTAAAAATATATTAAAAATATATATATATATATATGGAAATCATCTTGCGACCCCCCGCCCACCACTCCGGGGGGGTCGCGACCCCCACTTTGGGAACCAGTGGTTTATACCACGGCTACCAAAGGACTTAATTTACTGTCAAAAAAAAAGTTGTGATTGACTTTTACGATGAAATATACCAGATTCTTTATAATGTGAAAACATGCATGTTAGTTATTTCATTTAAATTTATTTTACACACTCAAAGCATTATCCCATGATTGTATATTGAACATTGCATCTTGCTAGTTATCGGATATCACATTTTTCTTCAATATCGAGCAGCCATAATACAAATTAAAGCCGCAAGCGGCGATAAAGGCCCTCGCCTCCCTTGAGACCGCGGGGACACATATATTCGGAGGATTGCATGTCGTGCTTTAAAGCAAATTTGGAGCTGATGAAAACCCTTTAACACAAAGTGTACGATTTAGGTGGTCATGTATTCCACCCAACATAGTAGATTTTCTGTTGAGTTTACGGTATGGCTGTAATAAACTTTTCTGTTTGCCCTAAGGTGTAAGGATGTACCAAGTTTTGTATTTCTACATTGGAAAAATTTACTTTCATTTTCCATAGAACCAATTATTTTGACTTTTCTAGGGGTCGCCACTGAGTCATTTTTCATATTTTTTTCGGGACTTCAAATAAATAAATTTTTGCCGGGCTTGAAGTCTGGGACCAATAAAAATGACTTTTAGTTGCACGTTTACTGGGTCAAATTGAAAATCATTTTTCAGAAAAATTATAAGAAAAAAAATATATACCAAATTATAATAAAAAAAATATAACTCGAGCAAAAACGACAAGAAAAACGCCTGTCTATTTTACACACATGTGTTTAGCTCATTTTGCCCAAGTTTGGTGTCTGTGGAATGAAGCAGCTATTTTCTGTTGTTTTTTAAAAGAGAAGTTGTATTCTAAGTCGGTTCACATCTTCAATTCAAAATGGCCGCCTTCCCGTGTGTGATAGGGTGTGGTCCCCATTGGCTTTTTGTTCATAAGCCCATGCTGGATGTGTGTACCAAGTTTCATTTGCCTACGACAAACTAAAATGTTCACTTCCCATTGACTTTTTCCAAATATTTGGGACGTTGCTATGGCAACACATTTATAGATAGGGGGTGGTTGTCATTGGCTTTTATGCTCGTCATGACATAAGAGATGTGTGTACCAAATTCCATGTCTCTATGACAAACTAAATTCTTGGGTCCCATTATAAGTTTGTAGGGGGCGCTGGAGAGCCATTTCTAAGGATAACCCTTTTATTTACATATTTTTTTGTTCAGGTCATGAATGTGCACAAACGCCTTTTTGGGTCCAACTCGATCCGAGAAGGCGTTTGAGAGGTAAGAGACGTTTTATTTTCACAGAAATGGCCACCTCGTTACAGGCTTGCCACACCCATACCCGATAAGATATCAACAACAAAGTCACAACTTTGGTTGGCACACGTGTCTAGATGATACTCACCAAATTTGGGGCCATTTAGATTAAAACACAATGATTTGCATCTTTCTGCGCAAGTGCGATTTTAGTGGCCGCACGTTTCACCCCACATGGCGGACTTCCTGTTAAGTTTAGGGTGTGACTGTCATTGACTTTTCTGTTTGCCCTGAGGTGTCCTATGGATGTACCAAGTTTCATTTTTCTACGTTGGAAAAAAGTTACTTTCACTTTCCATAGGCCCAATGTATTTTGATTTTGTAGGGTCGCCACTGAGTCATTTTTGTATTTTTTTCGCGACTTCAAATACATAAATTTTTCGCCGGACTTGAAGGCTGGGACCAATAAAAATGACTTTCGTTCATGTTCACTGGGTCAAATTTAGGATTATAGGTGGAAAAAAAAAAAATAAAATTAGGCTCTAATTTAGGCTCGGGCCTAATTAGGCCCGAGCCGGTGATGACCGGGAGGGCCTATTGTTTTTGCTCGGATTTTTTTTTTTTTTTTTATTTTCTTCCGACCCAATGATCCTAAATTTGACCCAGTGAACATGCGAAAGTCATTTTATTGTTCCCAGACTTCAAGCTCGCGAAAATTGATGTATTTGAAGTCGCAAAAAAATACTAAAAATGACTCAGTGGCGATTCTACAAAATCAAATACATTGGGCCTATGGAAAGTGAAAGTAACTTTTTCCAACGTGAGAAAAATGAAACTTGGTATATCCATAGGACACCTCAGGGCAAACAGAAAATGACAGCCACACCCTAAACTTAACAGGAAGTCCGCCATGTGAAACGCTGCCACTAAAATCGCACTCGCGCAGAAAGATGCAAATCATTGTGTTTTAATCTAAATGGCCCCAAATTTGGTGAGTATCATCTAGACACGTGTGCCAACCAAAGTTGTGACTTGTTTTTGATATCTTATCGGGTATGGTGTGGCAAGCCTGTAACGAGGTGGCCATTTTTGTGAAAATAAAACGCCTCTCTCAAACGCCTTCCCGGATCGAGTTGAACAAAAAGGCGTTTGTGCACATTCATGACCTGAACAAAAATATGTAAATAAAAGGGTTATCTTTAGAAATGGCTCTCCCCTACAAACTTATAATGGACCCAAGAATTTAGTTTGTCATAGAGACATAAAATTTTGTACACACATCTCTTATGTCATGACGAGCATAAAAGCCAATGACAACCACCCCTATCTATAAATGTGTTGCCATAGCAACGCCCCAAAAATGTGAAAAAGTCAATGGGAAGTGAAATTTTTAGTTTGTTGTAGGCAAATAAAACTTGGTACACACATCCACCATGGGCTTATGAACAAAAAGCCAATGGGGACCACACTTATCACACACAGGAAGGCGGCCATTTTGAATTGAAAATGTGAACCGACTTAAAATACACCTCTTTTTAAAAGTACACAGAAAAAGCTGCTTCATTCCACAGACACCAAACTTGGGCAAAATGAGCTAAACACATGTATGTAAAAGAGACAAGTGTTTTTCTAGACTTTTTGCTCGAGTTATATTTTTTTATTATAATTCGGTATATATTTTTTATTATAATTTTTCTGCAAAATGATCCTCAATTTAACCCAGTAAACGAACAACTAAAAGTCATTTTTATTGGTCCCAGACTTCAAGCCCGCAAAAATTTATGTATTTGAAGTCCCCGAAAAAAATACGAAAAATGACTCAGTGGCGGCCCCTAGAAAAGTCAAAATACATTGGGCCTATGGAAAGTGAAAGTAACTTTTTTCCAACGTAGAAAAATGAAACTTGGTACATCCATAGGACACCTTAGGGCAAACAGAAAAGTCAATGACAGTCACACCCTAAACTTAACAGGAAGTCCGCCATGTGGGGTGAAAGCGCGCCACTAAATTCACACCCCTTGCGCAGAAAGATGCAAATCATTGTGTTTTAATCTAAATGGCCCCAAATTTGGTGAGTATCATTTAGACACATGTGTCAACCAAAGTTATAACTTTGTTGTAGATATCTTATCGGGTATGGGTGTGGCAAGCCTGTAACGAGGTGGCCATTTTTGTGAAAATAAAATGTCTCTTAACTCTAAAACGCCTTCTCGGATCAAGTCGGACCCAAAAAGGCGTTTGTGCACATTCATGACCTGAACACAAAAATATGTAAATAAAAGGGTTATCTTTAGAAATGGCTCTCCAGCGCCCCTACAAACTTATAATGGGAGCTTAGAATTTAGTTTGTCATAGAGACTTCAAATTTGATACACACATCTCTTATGTCATGACGAACATAAAAGCCAATGACAACCACCCCCTATCTATAAATGTGTTGCCATAGCAACGCCCCAAATATGTGGACAAAGTCAATGGGAAGTGAAAATTTTAGTTTATCATAAGCAAATGAAACTTGGTACACACATCCGGTATGGGCTTATGAACAAAAAGCCAATGGTGACCACCCTATCTATAAATGTGTTGCCATAGCAACGCCCCAAATATGTGGACAAAGTCAATAGGAAGTGAAAATTTTAGTTTGTCGTAAGCAAATGAAACTTGGTACACACATCCATTATGGGCTTATGAACAAAAGCCAATTGTGACCACACCCTATCATACACGGGAAGGCGGCCATTTTGAATTGAATGTGAGAATCTTCTTAGAATACACCTTTCTTTTAAAAAAACAGTACTTTGTTTTTCTCGCCTTAGCCCAAGCATAATCTATTATTTTCAAAGGTTCAGACAGCTCCCAGGAAAACCAGGGATTGTGGAGACCTTTAACTCTAAATTACAAGGTGGTGTAGCAGGCCCAGGAGTAGCACAGGCCCGAGGTGACGGGCCAGAAGAAGATTCAAGCAGTAGCACAGGCCTGGTTATTTGACATTACTGTGAAGTTTACGCTTTAAAGCACAAAATGCAATCCTCCGAGTACATGATTCCCCGCGGTCTCAAGAGAGGCGAGGGCCTTTATCGCCGCTTGCGGCTTTAATTATTCTACTATTCACAAGTATTTAGTTTGAATGCCATTAATAGGATTTATAAATGCACAGCCATGAACTTGCTGTATAATAATGATATTATAGCTTACTTAGTAATAAATATCAATAATTATTTTGTCACCTCTTTTTCAGTAAATCATCACAGCTCGTATGAACAGATATGTGCGGACAGCTACTTCATGTTCCACTGAGCAAACAGCTGAGTTTTCAGAGAGCATTCCAAGAAGAAGACTTTTGTTCAGAACGTTTAGTTAACGTTTAGATCTGAAAGTTAAGTTGCATGACTTAAAGGCAGTGTTTTTAGGCCCGAGCCGGTGATGACCGGGAGGGCCTATTGTTTTTGCTCGGATTTTTTTTTTTTTTTCTTTTCCACCTATGATCCTAAATTTGACCCAGTGAACATGAACGAAAAGTCATTTTTATTGGTCCCAGCCTTCAAGCCCGGCGAAAAATTTATGTATTTGAAGTCCTCACTTGTAAGTCGCTTTGGATAAAAGCGTCTGCTAAATGACTAAATGTAAATGTAAATGTGAAGTCGCCGAAAAAAAAATACGAAAAATGACTCAGTGGCGACCCCTACAAAATCAAAATACATTGGGCCTATGGAAAGTGAAAGTAACTTTTTTCCAACGCAGAAAAATGAAACTTGGTACATCCATAGGACACCTCAGGGCAAACAGAAAAGTCAATGACAGTCACACCCTAAACTTAACAGGAAGTCCGCCATGTGGGGTGAAACGTGCGGCCACTAAAATCGCACCCCTTGCGCAGAAAGATGCAAATCATTGTGTTTTAATCTAAATGGCCCCAAATTTGGTGAGTATCATCTAGACACGTGTGCCAACCAAAGTTGTGACTTTGTTGTTGATATCTTATCGGGTATGGGTGTGGCAAGCCTGTAACGAGGTGGCCATTTTTGTGAAAATAAAACGTCTCTTAACTCTCAAACGCCTTCTCGGATCGAGTTGGACCCAAAAAGGCGTTTGTGCACATTCATGACCTGAACACAGAAATATGTAAATAAAAGGGTTATCTTTAGAAATGGCTCTCCAGCGCCCCCTACAAACTTATAATTGGACCCAAGAATTTAGTTTGTCATAGAGACATGAAATTTGGTACACACATCTCTTATGTCATGACGAGCATAAAAGCCAATGACAACCACCCCCCTATCTATAAATGTGTTGCCATAGCAACGCCCCAAATATTTGGAAAAAGTCAATGGGAAGTGAAAATTTTAGTTTGTCGTAGGCAAATGAAACTTGGTACACACATCCAGCATGGGCTTATGAACAAAAAAGCCAATGGGGTCAACACCCTATCACACACGGGAAGGCGGCCATTTTGAATTGAAAATTTGGTCCGACTTAGAATACACCTCTTTTTAAAAACAACAAAAATAGCTGCTTCATTCCACAGACACCAAACTTGGGCAAAATGAGCTAAACACATGTATGTAAAATAGACAAGTGTTTTTCTAGACTTTTTGCTCGAGTTATATATTTTTTATTATAATTCGTATATATTTTTTATTATAATTTTTCTGCAAAATGATCCTCAATTTGACCCAGTACACCAACAACTAAAAGTCATTTTTATTGGTCCCAGACTTCAAGCCCGGCAAAAAATTTATGTATTTGAAGTCCCCGAAAAAAAAAAAATGAAAAATGACTCAGTGGCGACCCCTAGAAAAGTCAAAATAATTGGTTCTATGGAAAATGAAAGTAAATTTTTCCAAAGTAGAAATACAAAACTTGGTACATCCATAGGACACCTTAGGGCAAACAGAAAAGTTTATTACAGCCATACCGTAAACTCAACAGAAAATCTACTATGTTGGGTGGAATACATGACCACCTAAATCGTACACTTTGTGCTAAAGGGTTTTCAGCTAAACAGCTCCAAATTTGCTTTAAAGCACGACATGCAATCCTCCGAATATATGTGTCCCCGCGGTCTCAAGGGAGGCGAGGGCCTTTATCGCCGCTATGCTTTAATTAGGCCCGAGCCGGTGATGACCGGGAGGGCCTATTGTTTTGCTCGGATTTTTTTTTTTTTCTTCCGACCCAATGATCCTAAATTTGACCCAGT
Source organism: Perccottus glenii (assembly GCA_024416835.2). Classification (NCBI taxonomy): domain Eukaryota; kingdom Metazoa; phylum Chordata; class Actinopteri; order Gobiiformes; family Odontobutidae; genus Perccottus; species Perccottus glenii. The sequence goes on from CM044554.2 coordinate 7,637,733, forward strand.
GAACATGCACGAAAAGTCATTTTATTGGTCCCAGACTTCAAGCTCGGCGAAAAATTTATGTATTTGAAGTCGCGAAAAAAATACGAAAAATGACTCGTGGCGACCCTACAAAATCAAAATACATTGGGCCTATGGAAAGTGAAAGTAACTTTTTCCAACGTAGAAAAATGAAACTTGGTATATCCATAGGACACCTCAGGGCAAACAGAAAAGTCAATGACAGTCACACCCTAAACTTAACAGGAAGTCCGCCATGTGGGGTGAAGCAGCGGCCACTAAAATCGCACCTTGTGCAGAAAGATGCAAATCATTGTGTTTTAATCTAAATGGCCCCAAATTTGGTGAGTATCATCTAGACACGTGTGCCAACCAAAGTTGTGACTTTGTTTTTGATATCTTATCGGGTATGGGTGTGGCAAGCCTGTAACGAGGTGGCCATTTTTGTGAAAATAAAACGTCTCTTAACTCTCAAACGCCTTCTCGGATCGAGTTGGACCCAAAAAGGCGTTTGTGCACATTCATGACCTGAACAAAAAATATGTAAATAAAAGGGTTATCTTTAGAAATGGCTCTCCAGCGCCCCCTACAAACTTATAATGGACCCAAGAATTTAGTTTGTCATAGAGACATAAAATTTTGTACACACATCTCTTATGTCATGACGAGCATAAAAGCCAATGACAACCACCCCCTATCTATAAATGTGTTGCCATAGCAACGTCCCAAAAAATGTGAAAAAAGTCAATGGGAAGTGAAATTTTTAGTTTGTTGTAGGCAAATAAAACTTGGTACACACATCCACCATGAGCTTATGAACAAAAAAGCCAATGGGGACCACACCTTATCACACACAGGAAGGCGGCCATTTTGAATTGAAAATGTGAACCGACTTAAAATACACCTCTTTTTTAAAAGTACACAGGAAAAAGCTGCTTCATTCCACAGACACCAAACTTGGGCAAAATGAGCTAAACACATGTATGTAAAAGAGACAAGTGTTTTTCTAGACTTTTGCTCGAGTTATATTTTTTTATTATAATTCGGTATATATTTTTATTATAATTTTTCTGCAAAATGATCCTCAATTTAACCCAGTAAACGAACAACTAAAAGTCATTTTTATTGGTCCCAGACTTCAAGCCCGGCAAAAAATTTATGTATTTGAAGTCCCCGGAAAAAAAAAATACGAAAAATGACTCAATGACCCCTAGAAAAGTCAAAATACATTGGGCCTATGGAAAGTGAAAGTAACTTTTTTCCAACGTAGAAAAATGAAACTTGGTATATCCATAGGACACCTCAGGGCAAACAGAAAAGTCAATGACAGTCACACCCTAAACTTAACAGGAAGTCCGCCATGTGGGGTGAAAGGCGCGGCCACTAAATTCGCACCCCTTGCGCAGAAAGATGCAAATCATTGTGTTTTAATCTAAATGGCCCCAAATTTGGTGAGTATCATCTAGACACATGTGCCAACCAAAGTTGTGACTTTGTTGTTGATATCTTATCGGGTATGGGTGTGGCAAGCCTGTAACGAGGTGGCCATTTTTGTGAAAATAAAACGTCTCTTAACTCTCAAACGGCTTCTCGGATCGAGTTGGACCCAAAAGGCGTTTGTGCACATTCATGACCTGAACACAAAAATATGTAAATAAAAGGGTTATCTTTAGAAATGGCTCTCCAGCGCCCCCTACAAACTTATAATGGGACCCAAGAATTTAGTTTGTCATAGAGACATAAAATTTGGTACACACATCTCTTATGTCATGACGAGCATAAAAGCCAATGACAACCACCCCCTATCTATAAATGTGTTGCCATAGCAACGTCCCAAATATTTGGAAAAAGTCAATGGGAAGTGAAAATTTTAGTTTGTCGTAGGCAAATGAAACTTGGTACACACATCCAGCATGGGCTTATGAACAAAAAAGCCAATGGGGACCACACCCTATCACACACGGGAAGTCGGCCATTTTGAATTGAAAATGTGAACCGACTTAAAATACACCTCTTTTTTAAAAGAACTCAGAAAATAGCTGCTTCATTCCACAGACACCAAACTTGGGCAAAATGAGCTAAACACATGTATGTAAAATAGACAGGTGTTTTTCTTGACGTTTTTGCTCGAGTTATATATTTTTTTATTATTATAATTTGGTATATTTTTGTTTAGTATAATTTTTCTGCAAAATGATCCTCAATTTGACTCAGTAAACGTGCAACTAAAAGTCATTTTTATTGGTCCCAGACTTCAAGCCCGCGAAAACTTTATGTATTTGAAGTCGCGAAAAAAATACTAAAATGACTCAGTGGCGACCCCTACAAGAGTCAAAATACATTGGGCCTATGGAAAGTGAAAGTAACTTTTTTCCAACGTAGAAAAATGAAACTTGGTACATCCATAGGACACCTCAGGGCAAACTGAAAAGTTTATTACAGGCATATCGTAAACTCAACAGGAAATCTACTATGTTGGGTGGAATGCGTGACCACCTAAATCGCACCCCTTGTGCTAAAGACTTTTAATCTAAACAGCTCCAAATCTGGTGAGTATTATCTAGACATGTGTGCCAAAAAATTATCAATTTGTTTTTGATACATTTGTGGCTGTGGTCGTAATGAGTCTGTGAAGAGGCAGCCATTTCTTTGGGAAATAAATGCCATTTCCCAATTGCCAGGATCCTTCATTTAGAGGAGGCCCCTCCAGAGCCAAGGCTAGAGTCTTAGAAAACTCCTCAGAATCCTTTGGAACTTGTAACCTTGTTCTTTTAGTCAAGTTATATTTGCATTTTGCCTTTTTAAACAGGGGGGTGCAGCGATTCCTGAGTCATCTCAAATCTCCAGCCAGTACTTTGTTTTCTCTTAGCCCAAGCATAATCTATTATTTTCAAAGGTTCAGACAGCTCCCAAGAAAACCAGGGATTGTGGAGACCTTTAACTCTAAATTGCAAGGTGGTGTAGCAGGCCCCAGCAGTAGCACAGGCCCGGTTTTTTGACATTACCGTGAAGTTTACGCTTTAAGGCACGAAATGCAATCCTCCGAGTGCATGTGTCCCCGCGGTCTCAAGGGAGGCGAGGGCCTTTATCGCCGCTTGCGGCTTTAATTAGGCCCGAGCCGGTGATGACCGGGAGGGCCTATTGTTTTTGCTCGGATTTCTTTTTTTTTTTTTTTTTTTTTATTGTGACCCAATGATCCTAAATTTGACCCAGTGAACATGCACAAAAAGTCATTTTTATTGGTCCCAGACTTCAAGCTTGGCGAAAAATTTATGTATTTGAAGTCGCCGAAAAATTACGAAAAATGACTCAGTGGCGACCCCTACAAAATCAAAATACATTGGGCCTATGGAAAGTGAAAGTAACTTTTTTCCAACGCAGAAAAATGAAACTTGGTACATCCATAGGACACCTCAGGGCAAACAGAAAAGTCAATGACAGTCACACCCTAAACTTAACAGGAAGTCCGCCATGTGGGGTGAAACGCATTGCCACTAAAATCGCACCCCTTGCGCAGAAAGATGCAAATCATTGTGTTTTAATCTAAATGGCCCTAAATTTGTGCCAACCAAAGTTGTGACTTTGTTGTTGATATCTTATCGGGTATGGGTGTGGCAAGCCTGTAACGAGGTGGCCATTTTGTGAAAATAAACGTCTCTTAACTCTCAAACGCCTTCTCAGATCGAGTTGGACCCAAAAAGGCGTTTGTGCACATTTATGACCTGAACACAAAGATATGTAAATAAAAGGGTTATCTTTAGAAATGGCTCTCCAGCGCCCCCTACAAACTTATAATGGGACCCAAGAATTTAGTTTGTCATAGAGACATGAAATTTGGTACACACATCTCTTATGTCATGACGAGCATAAAAGCCAATGACAACCACCCCCTATTTATAAATGTGTTGCCATAGCAACGTCCCAAATATGTGGAAAAAGTCAATGGGAAGTGAAAAATTTAGTTTGTCGTAGGCAAATGAAACTTGGTACACACATCCAGTATGGGCTTATGAACAAAAAAGCCAAAGGGTCCACACCTTATCACACACGGGAAGGCGGCCATTTTAAATTGAAGATGTGAACCGACTTAGAATACAACCTCTCTTTTAAAAACAACAGAAAATAGCTGCTTCATTCCACAGACACCAAACTTGGGCAAAATGAGCTAAACACATGTGTGTAAAATAGACAGGCGTTTTTCTTGTCGTTTTTGCTCGAGTTATATTTTTTTTTATTATAATTTTTCTGAAAAATGATTTTCAATTTGACCCAGTAAACGTGCAACTAAAAGTCATTTTTATTGGTCCCAGACTTCAAGCCCGGCAAAAATGTATGTATTTGAAGTCCCGAAAAAAATATGAAAAAATGACTCAGTGGCGACCCCTAGAAAAGTCAAAATAATTGGTTCTATGGAAAATGAAAGTAAATTTTTCCAATGTAGAAATACAAAACTTGGTACATCCATAGGACACCTCAGGGCAAACAGAAAAGTTTATTACAGCCATACCGTAAACTCAACAGAAAATCTACTATGTTGGGTGGAATACATGACCACCTAAATCGTACACTTTGTGCTATAGGGTTTTCATCTAAACATCTCCAAATTTGCTTTAAAGCACGACATGCAATCCTCCGAATATATGTGTCCCCGCGGTCTCAAGGGAGGCGAGGGCCTTTATCGCCACTTGCGGCTTTAATTGTATTATTATTATTAATTTAATGTATGCCTTAGTTTTGATACTTTAAAAATTAATTTGAAAGTAATTAATTTTATTTGTTTTTGCATCTCAGAAAATTCTTTATTTAAAACCCCAAATGAATGGCACTTAAATGCACTTTATTTTCATTGTTCACAGTACAAGTACAGAGAGAGAACCAATGGGTAATAACTAAATGTTTATTTTTGTATGCATGGCATTCTATGCATTTAAAAAAATTAAAAATATTTTTTTCTAAAATAAATGGAAACTTAGTTGTTCTTTTTAAGAGACCTAAGAGTCTTATTTTCTCTTGCATATTTAATATTGCACTTTAATTAAGTAAAAATATATTTTATCCGATTACTCGATTAATCGATTAAATTTTCGGTAGAATACTCGATTACTAAAATATTCGATTGCGAGGTAAAGGGGGTGGTCTTGGAGTAGTTGACAGATGAAAACTCCAGTAAGTCAGAATGTACTGATCATGTGACATTCTAAAATTAATGTATAACTTCAATTCAATACATTCAAGCTGATTCTTACAAACCTTCACATGAAGATATTTAGGTTTAATTTACACTGCACCCTGCCAACGTATAAGAAGAACAATATCTGTTCTTTCAAAGCCCTGGCAGCAGAATCATATGCCTGCTCTAATTCCCTTTGACCATTAAAAATATAGATGCTCTGGCTGACATTTTACAGCGTGATAGAGCCCAGCCGTCCTGTCCAGGCAGCATCCTCCGATGTGAGCGGAAAGGATGAGGTGAAAATGACAGCGCTGTTCACGTCGAGGCCCATACATCATTCAGAGGGCAGCTCCTCGATGGAGTGTAAAAAACAGAGAATGGAGAAATAGGACCATGAATCTTTCTGGGTGTATTCGGTCTGGGATTAGCGCTGGAACAGCTGAGCTAATATCCATTCTCTCCGGATGACACTAGATTACTTTTCATTATTGGCAGTATTGGATTTTCTTCGTCGCTTTTTTCAAGGAAGTGAGGCCAGCAACACGACGCAAAACATTCCCTTCGAAGGTCATAACTGATAAGACCAGTAATTATTTTTCAGGGGCTGATAAGACGCAAGACAAAAATTCAATTAAAGCAATGACAAACTAGAATACAACAATAACAATTAATTAGCTGTATTATTGTCTGTGTGGCCACAATCAAAAGTGTTTCCTGACTCTTGTTGGGGATTAACAGTACTGTAGATAATTAAACTTAGTAAACAAATAGGAAATATTTTTCATAGAAAATCATTATTGTAGCTTTTCTGTCATTCCAATAATTGCTATAAGAAAGAATGTAACAATATACATTTCTTCAATGAGATGCTTATAATGCTAGACTGGTTATGAATTAATATTCCAGGAATTTGTTTATTTTAGGATTCTTTTTGGCCTTAAAGCCTTTATTTGATATGGATGGCAGGAAGCGGGGTGAGGGAGAGGGGAACGACATTGGACAATTGACCCGAGTGAGATTTGAGCCTGGGTTTCCTTGTGTATTGTATATGGACTCTACCGACTGCACTAAGGGCGCCTCCCAATATTCCAGAAACATTTTTTTTAAAGGTTCCACTTTTACTTGGTCTTGTCCATTATAATGTGTCATGCACTGGATTTGGTCTTGACTCTTTCTCAACCTGACAGAAAGGTCTTGACTTGACCTTAATATGTTCTGGTCTCGTGACAGGACTTGGTCTCGGTCAATGTGGTCTTGACTACAACAATTGCCAGGAGTACATTTCTATGTGGACACAGCATGGTTTTAAAAGGCACATGTGTACAAGCTGTTTTTAGCGTCAGGTCTTCATTTAACAAATTAATGTCCGTCAAATTGTCCTCTCTCTCTCTCGCTCTCTTCAGAAATGTCAAAATATATAATGTATGCATTAAATAATATTTCTATTTAGATCAGTTAAGTAAAGTCCACAGACTAAAATTTTGCCGGAACAACAGCAATTTGATGTTCCTGAGTTGGGTAGATTTACAGATGGAAGACCAATACAAAGAACCTAAAAGACACTATATTTAACTGTAACAGTTTCTTGGATTATTTTTTTTTTCAAACTCAGACTGGTTTGGTTATTTATGTAAACCCTAATATCTTTCGAAAACCTTTGTGTTAACACACAACTACAACTAAAAAAATAAATAATGACTTTGTATTTTAATACTGACTTTGTTATTACTATGGCAACAGTCAGGTAAATATAATTTATTAACCGATTAAAGGCATTTTCTTAATAATATACATTGTAACAAGTCTTAACGAGTCATGGTTATGTCATTAAGTGCAAAGGGATAGGTTTATGTCCCATCCACCTCCCCAACTTATTCACTGGCTTATGCATTAAAAAAATAAAATAATAAAAAAATAAAAAACACAAATGTCAATCAATATCCATCATTTGGGAGACCATCATTTTCCTTCAAACTCGCCTAAAAACATTACATTGTAGAAAAACGAGGTGCGATGATAGAATTAAAACATAGTATTAGTTGTAAATAGTGACAGGCCAAAGTAGCTGGAACATAAGGCGTCTGCTGAAGGACGGAGTAGTTCGCTGTTAGAGGAATTGGCTTCCATAAAAAGCCTCTCGTGGTCAAAAGGAGAAGCCGGCAAATCGTTAATTACTCGTGCTACACTGGAGAACAAGGTAAAAGGCGTGTTAATGAAATACTAATAAGGTTCCAATTGGAGTCTGTCAGCTTTGCCACCCTCCAAACTGTTCTCAAGGACTTTGCTTCCTTTGACATGGCCGCTTACTCCATTATTGCTAATTAGCATAGCTCACATGACAGAAGGCAAGTATTATATTGGGGAAATTATACTTTTGTGTCTTGTCCTTTGATGACGGACTCCCAGGCTGCTTTGTTGGATGTTAGAATTGAGCAACACTGGAAACGTTAACCCCTTAAAAAATCCTAAAAAAATATATTCATATGATAGGCCTGCTGCTAGCATTGCAGAGGGACTTTGTTGATGGGGTTGCAGTTGCATTTTTTTATGCGTTTTATTTATTAAAATTTTTTAAGTTGACATAATTGGCTGGTTTACATCGCCCGCTACTTGTGTGATATAGCTATAAAAAATGTCCTGTGCTAGCTGGCAGTAGCTGTAGCTTTCTCTAAGTCAATAGAATTTCAGTAACCTTGTTTCTAATGAGGGGTGGGATCAGGTTGGTACAGCACAGTTTGGTTCAAGCCACCTCTAAAGAGGCACGTGTTTCTACTGCGCTGTGCCTAGACAGGATCTACTTTAACAGTGAGTGTCTTTCTATACAAGAAATGTATTGCTTCAGGGACACCTCGATGGTTCACCTGGTGGTCCACATATGGAAGTGACCCAGATTCAAATCAGGCTTAGTTTTGTTTGCTCTGGTGCAATCCCTTCTCTCTTCCTGTTTCCTGTCAGTGTACACTGTCTCTGTAAAAATGAATTTAAGAATTACCAAAAATATTATTACAAAAACAAAAATAATAATTTCTTTTGAAGTGAACTTTCAAAACATAAAGTCCTTGCCATTGATTTGAAGAAAGTAACTCCTGGTATAGCTGTGCTGGTTAGAGGTAAAGCTGCATATAGCTTTTTGAGCTAGTTAAAAGGTAGTAACCGTTTTAAGTACATCTGAGTGTGCAGATATGAAATATTGAAGCAAGTTAGTGCAAATAGTTAATCTAACCAAATGGTAATTGTAACATTTATTATCATCATGATGATCATTGTGTTTTTTTATGATGTAAATTGAGGGAGTAAATGCAGTATCGGCTCCAAATATTGGCTCAAGAAAATCGGCAGCCTGTATCGTTCATCGGCTAAGGTTGATGAATAAAAATTGGTCGATCCCTAATCAAGACACATCCTAGTGAGATTTGTGAGTTCATAAACTCACTGAAATCCTTTTTTTACTTCTTCAAGCAAAGTGTTTGCTCGCAGCCTGTTATTGCTTTGGACCATTGGTGTGGCAGTACCTGCAGTTATGGGTGTGTTTTAGGTTTGCCTACGGTATAGGGATGGTTTTACTGTTATTAATGTAAACAACATGGAGTTCCTCTGATTGGGTTAAACTGCAGTGCTGTGTTTATTTCCACATTTCAAAAAGCAGACTAAATTGATGTTTTTATGAAACGTTACAAAATAATATGCTTTTTTGGGTCCCTCTGACAATGTCAACGTACCCATACCATTCCCACTCACTGTTTCCTACTGCTTCCAACATACCCTTAAATTACATTCATTATCATCCAGAATTATCCCATCTCTTTTCATCTTTCCACTACACTAAAGAAAATGTGCTGTACTAGTGTTAGGTCTTCAGCCTTGTCATCTACCTGTGAATCTAAGGTGAGAATCTCCAAGAAAGGTAATGGAATTTCCACTTAAAGCATCCTGCAAGACCAAACAGCCATTTCGCAAGGCTGCGCGGCGCACTGAAGCACAAACAGATAACATAAGTCAAAAGGAAACTCTCAAGGTGCTGGCGAGTACAGACCGGGCCGAGGAAAAGCACACAGGGATGAAGGGGGAGATATTCTCAAAGACATCTGAAGATACAGCAATTTCTCTCAGGCAATCATTTGATGCTCTCATTCCGTGATGGCTGAGTGTCACTACTTTTGCACTCCCATCCCTCAAGTGCATCCAGCTCTCCAAGAAATTGATTGTTGGAGGATAAAGCCAGAATGGCGCACACTTTCAGAGGAACACATCTACTATTGGATAAAATTACTGTTTTCTTTTAATGGGTTTTAAAAGTGTTTTTTTTTTTTTGATAAAGTGCAGTTATATAACAGTATGACTGACTATTGCTATGTTTACTTGCACAGCTTAGTTCTAAAATGCTCAGTAGTTGTTATGGCCTTTGACTGATTAGGCATTAACATAATAAAATCAAATTGCTAAGACTGTTTAGACTCTGATTTCCAACTAAAAGAAATGTGAGTTACTGGTATTCCATTCTAACACAGGATTAAACTGCACTATAGTAAAGCATGTCCCACTGGGAGTAGACTCAGGTGCCGTCCCAGGACATGTTTGAGTAACTGTCTCTCAGCTGGCCTGGGAACTCCTTGGTATTCCTCTAGAGGAGCTGAAGGAAGTGTCTTAGACTGCTGCCCCTATGACCCAGCCCCAAATCAGCGGAACAAGACAGATCTGATTTTGATACAATATTTTTTCAATGAAATATAAATTTCATCGTAATGTTTGCATTGTTTGTATGAAGGTAAACTGTGATTGTATTCCTGACATACAGACTTGTCTGATGATGTTTATCAAGCTTTTAAATTCTGAAAATCTAGGCAAAACAAAATCGTTCAGGCTCAGGGTTGAGAGGGTTCATCTGGCATACAGTATATTATCTTTTTAAAGTTAAAGTTATAATTCCTTGAAGTTTCGGAAGTAGGGCTACATGCTGTACTTGTATATAGTTATAAGTATATAACCCTAAATTTGATTTCTATCAAAGCATAGTCTTGAGAATTGGCCAGATTCAAAGAATTATTAGCTCAACTAAGGCTCTATATTATCACTGCGGCTCATTTGTAGCATAGAAATAAGTTTAAAGTCAGGCCAAATGATGTTTGAGCCTACCACAGCTACTTAGTGCGGGGTACACTCTGGACAATTGTTCATCCCAGAACTACCAAGGACGCAGTGACTCACTGGTAGAGGTCGTCCTAAGGTTGGCAGTTCTATTCCGGCTTGTGTATGTGTGTGATTGTGGGGGTGAGTTTGGTGGTGATCGAAGAAGGCGTGAGCACTGTGTGTATGGCCCCGCTCTGTCTGGCCCAGATATGAATGGGTTGAATGGACGCATAATGTAAAGTGCTGTGGGTGCCTGAGAAGGATACAAAAAAGTCCTATATAAATGCACACCATTTACCACATAGAGACAGACAATGATTCCCTCTTGCATTTATTCACTATTCAATATGGGCATTTTAGTCTCTAGTTTACCTGTACATGTTTAAGAAAGGTGGAACGAAGTCCTTAGAGAAGTGCCCGTAGTTTTAAATCATTTAAATATTATATGAGCAATGGCTTGTTCAACACTGTCGCTGTAGTAATGTCTCTCATCTTTAGGTTTGATACCACTGATTGAATTCTTGTATTGTGTTTATACTTCTGTTTTGAGAGAATGAGATTTTTTGGGACACAATTTTTCATATATTGGCGAGTTTGCTGAGCTAACGTTTGAAAAACTGGTATGTCACAATCATGTTCCACAGCCTTAACAGACGTTGCAATGTCAGCATATTCAAAAGAAAGCACGCTCTTGCTTATGTGTCATTGTCAGAGAAACACAGGGTGCAATGTTTAATGTTTGACGTGGATAATAATGTGTCACTGCCTCAGATGTGTGCACTGATTAGAATGACACTGCTGGAAAAAGCCAACAGTTTTTTCTTCTCCATCTGCTGTTGACGACTCCACTGTAGACTGTGGTCTCGCTGCTCACTCTGCAGTCACAATAATAACCATAACCATAAAGTTGATGGTATTCTGGACAGTATAACTCCACAGTTGATGGCATTGCCGTTTTTTTATTTATATATTTTTGTGGAAAATTATAGTACTTGCACTACAGCTGGATGTATCATTAGAAGCGGAGAGCATTATGCATCATTTTGGATCACTTTTATTCTTCCAAAGCTTTACACATTACATTTGCTGAGCGGTCTTTAACCCTGCACAGTTTGTACAAGAGTGAAGAAACCATAATCCAACTGGCTTTGTGGTGTTTTTTTATTTGGTTTAATTTATCCATGCGTTCGACTGCGACTCGCAATAATATCATGCATTAAAACAATGACTCGTTGAAGCTTTATTTAAATTCTGCAAAAATCTGCCTCAATTACTGCTGCTGCAAATAAAAAGCCTTTTACTTTCAGTCCTTTTTTTGATGCTTACAATTATAATTTTATGCTTACAATAATAATTTTATGCTTACAATACAAAGTCTGCAAAGACTGCAAAGTCAATTCAAACTCTGACCATTTCTTTATGAAGCTTCTTAGTGAAGGGACTGCTGTGAAGTCGTTGTTAAAGCATTAGGCCTTTTAAGAAAGACGATTTGTTTTGAGGACAGACAACAAACGACAAAGAAAATGGTGGATGGTGTTGTGATGGTCTTTTTGAGTGTTCAGCATAAAGTCTACCTTACCTTTGCTGGGTGATGTTGAACTCTGTTAAGGCTCATCTTTTGAAATACTGCATTTTTTGGATTAATAATTAAGTTAACAGTGAGTTTAAAGGTGTCTTGATATACACATCTGATAATAAGTGAAAATCTATTCGTTTACATAAAGTAAAAAGAAATCGCGGACTCTTAGAACAAAAATGGCGCAAATGGCATTTCATTAACCTTAACCAAAACAGTGCTCATGTTTTGAACTTAAATTTTGACTTTGTTTAATGATTTCCTAAATTATATATATGTGTATATATATATATATATATATATATATATATATATATATATATATATACAGCGGTTAATTATAACCAAATAAATAAACTGTATGTATTTAGACTATTGGGTGTATTAGAGTCATTTTTTTTTTTTATTTAAACAAAAACAAATAATTCTGGAGTCTGATTTTTTTGGGGGGGTGACATCATCTGGTGGCAACAGTGCAGACTGTAATCTGAAGAACTACGATAGCTTTGGAGGGACATGCAAAACAAGTCAAAAACAGGTCAATGCCAATTTGTTCTCTCTGGGCATTTGCAGTAAATGGATAAAAAATTAACTTTATCACACTTTTCCCGGATTTATTATGAAACTTTATGTCTCTTAAAAAAAAAAAAAGATTTTGACACAATTTAACTAGCGAAACATACAGTAACAGTCCTATTAGCTTTCACTTGAAGTTCCCTTGAATCAGACAAGCTGCCACAGAGGGCTGCGCTCCAAAGAAAAGGTACACGTTCTTATCTGGCAGATGGCACGATGAAATTTCATGCCACATTCTGTGCTATAGGCTATATCTTGTGAACAGCCTTATCTTGCAAACTCATTTTAACTCTGAGGGCTAAACGACAACCAGCACTGCATCCTAAATGTAGTGTCTCTGCATTTTCCCTCCTTCTCTTTTCCTGGAAAGTCTGGAGGAAGAGATGGGCATCCGCCTTGTTAGCATTCCGCCGGAGTAGGACCATCGGGGCCCTGTCAGAGAGAGCGCGCTTCCTCTGAGGTGCCTTTGAAAAGACACGCCTGTGAGGAGCTGTGAAGGAGGCTGAACTTCACATCGGCCTAATCTCTCGACGAGATCTGTCTGTCGGCGAGCGGAAGCAGGGCTAGCGGACTTGGCGCTAATTCAATCACCCAGCCTTGATTGGCAGGGGAGTGCGCAGCAGCCCTGGGAAAGCAAAAAAAAAGTCCCTTTTGTCCTTAAAGAAGATAGAAGGGAGAAAGACTGTCTCCCTTTAGACCAGACCAGACCAGACCAGTGAGTGCCATCTGTTAGAGTCAGAACTTCAGAGATCAAACAGGGAAAGTGGAAGAGCAAGAGTGCAATATCGGCCAAAGTAGTAGAAAAGGATAAGGTTAAAATGTAGTTATTTCATGGTCCACACTTTTTTATGTTGCAAAAGTTTCAAAGGACCCCTATCAGCATTTATTAAAAGTCGACTTCATTAGCTCTTATTAATATGTGGGGTGTAATTTCAAGCGGATGTTGTGCAGCAAAGCAGATCATGATTCATTAGTCATTGGTGGATAAATCTGTGCAAAGTGCAAAATTAGTAATAAAAGCGATATTATATCCTTGACTAATCTTGCTGTAATGTAAATGCTGTTTTACCCAAGGCTTCAAATGTAAAATGTAATTTAAAATAGCTAGACTTAAAACAGCTAGACTATTTATATATGTATACATATATATATATATATATATATATATATATATATATATATATATATATATATATATATATATATATATGACCATGTTTTCGATTAACTATGATGGGTGTTGTCACTATCTGAACTGGAATCAAATCTGATTTTCTGTCAGGGATAATGTCACAGAAATGACTCCACCTTCTCAGACATAATAATATTGTTCTAAAATGATTTGTAACAATGACCGCATAATAGATATGCCAACATTGTGTACACTGATGTCAGGAAGTCCATGCTAATGTCAACAAGGAAGTAACAGCTGCCGATAAAACAGAGAAAGTAAATGAATGAAATGTAAGCAAAGTGAAACACGAAATAATCACGGGATCACATTGGTCTGACTCTGAACTCAGAGCTAAAGGTTTAAGATAATGTAGTCAGATTTCACCTTTTAAAGAAAAAGCAGGAAAGGTCCCTTGAGTGTAATGAAAATTAGGTACCGTATTTTTCGGACCATAAGACGCACTTTTTCTTCACCAAATAGTGGGAGGAAAAGTGCCTGCGTCTTATGGTCAGAATACCATATATTACGGTATTCGGACCATATCTTATGATATCGCTCAGAGCGGCAGCGGTGAGGAGGACCGCTGCCGCTTGCAACTCGTCTCATGGTCCGAGTTGCAGAGCGGCAGCGGGTCCCCCGGGACCTTCCGTGTCCCTTGAAACTGCATCAACCCTCCCCCGCCCCGTGTCCAGGCTTCTCAGTAGTCCACTGAGATACTGGCAGAGTGGCAGCACACCCCCCCCCCCCCGTGTCGCCTTGCCTTACCGTAGTGGTAGAGCGGCAGCGCGGGTCCTCCCTCACCTTCCTTACGGAAGCCGATGTGTGCAGGAAGGTGCGATGCTGCTGTACTGTGTCACCGCCGTATGCTATTGGAGGATAGCATGTAGTAGGCGGTGTTACAGTACAGTAGTCTTATGCCCTTCACTCCAGTCATATAATTCAAATATTATTCTGTTATACTTTATTAAATATTTTATTACACTATTTGGTTCAGAATATTTTTTTTCCTATTTTTCTCCTCTAAAAACCAGGTGCGTCTTATGGTCGGGTGCGTCTTATGGTCGGGTGCGTCTTATGGTCCGAAAAATACGGTAATTGTACGTTAAGGAGCAACTTATGCTTCATTGCAAGCTGAAGATACTCAGACCATTTTCTACAGGCCAATTTCAAATAAAACAGTAATACAGGTTTTTCTTGAATATACGTAACTTGTCCTTTGATCTTTAAATGTCATTGTCCTTTTGTTTGAAACACAACAAGCCACACTTTCATTTTGACATTCACCAGTCGCTGCCTCAGTCAAACAGACTGATAGAAACCATTTGGACAGGTTTGTTTTAATCCATCCAGACAAGTTATTAAGCCAAACGGTTATCTCCTGCTGGCTGATTAAAGTTGAATGACTCTTCTCCAGAGAGTGACAACATTATGAAAGGAATAATTCCATCAGTATGAATAATTAAAAATAAAGTTATCAAACTTTTTACTTTGTCCTTTGCCTTATTCCCACACTATGTGAATTTTAAATCAGCTCATGCAATAATGTGTGAAAACATTGGCTAATTATGTGGGATTTAAAATTGTCATGACAAATATTAAATGTCATCACAGTCTGGAGGTGGTGACATAAATGAACATGTAGGATCACTTAGTGTAATAATATAAAGACCAAATATTACTTTACTAAATGTGTGTGTATATATTGCACAGCCAAATGTTAATTATATTAAAATGAGCAATTAATTGAACATGGAATATTAATTTGGTGGGTTTTTCTTTTGTTTGTTTTTGTTTAGATATGAGACAGGTGAGAAGTTAGGGTGGTGGAGGGTAACAACAGTTACATGAGTTTAGGCATAAATACTTCAGTAAAATGTTGTAGCACATAATTAAACAAAATGGAACATACAACACAACAAATATCCCTGCTGGGCTTCCATAGTTGTTTTTTATGCTTCAAAAGGGAGAAAGGTGAGATGTGAGGTAGCAATCTGGACTTTCAATGACAGACTTTTCTGTGTTAGTTTTCACTTTATTTCATTAGTTTAAATTTACACAACAGAATGTGAGTTAATGTAAGGAAAAGATTTTTCTTAAAAAAACAAAAAAAAAAACTACTTACTTACTTAGTAATTAGCCATTTAAAAATGGCTAAATTATAACCACTTCCATATTCTCCCTAGTATAATTGTTATTATATAGACTGTCATAGGTACTTCTCTATGGTGAAATGAAAACATTTTTTTTTTCTTCCCAAAAAAGACCTTAAAATGGTGTGAAAAATTAATGAGATATGAAGTGTGCATATAGCGTGGAAGAAAACAGAGATATCATACTTATTCATACATCATGAATAACTTGTAATTTCTTTGTCATCACCGCTCTGTTGGTCAGAACTGATTACAAAAAATGTGCAAATAAACCCAGAATCCAAAAAGGTTTTGCCTAGAAGGAACTTTTTATTGGAAATGAAAACGGCCATAACATGACATCCAGGTTAAACAAAATATCTATGATTTTAGTCCTTGGCCCTTGTGCCCTATGAGAGATACAGTTTGGGTTGGGCCGGTTTGGTACAGTTTGGTTCGGGTTACCCCTGAGCAGCATCAGTGACGTCACACAAGTGCCACAAAAGGTGTGTTTTTATAAAAGCTGTTGATCGTATTTGAAGTGGAAGATTCACAGTTAACCCCCAATGATGCCGAAATAGAAAAAGAAATTTAGTTTGATCCTTGAAACATTGTTGTGCCAGTCCTTTGATGCGAAAATAAGTAAGTTTTTAGATTTTTTACATTTTAGTGAAAATGGAAACGTTCGGCCTGGAGGTTTAGCAGAATTACACTGACTCACACATTATCTCTGAACAACTCCTGAAGATATAAAGTGCAGTTTAAGGGTTTTAATAAGTATGAGTCACACAACTGTAGTCTATATTTACAATAGTATATGATAACAATATAACAGTATTATCATAAATCATATATTATTGAGTTGCTGTTTATTATACAAAAAAAAACCACCTCACTGAGTTTATTGACCCAACTCAGTGACAGAACTTTATTATTATTATTATTATTATTATTATTATTATTATTATTATTATTATTATTAATAATAAACTAGAGGCAGTCTTTTTCACATACTAACCAGAGACTATAGCATGTTTTGATGTTGGTGGGTGAGACTGGAATACCTGGAGAAAACCTCTATCATTTTAAACGTGGACCAAACACACAAGCATTCCTAAATGGTAGGTGTAGTAAGATTTGTGGGGATGCTTTGAATGGAAATTGACTTGTTTTGTTCCAACCCATACCTTCCTGTTCCAGTGGAAATGGTCCTTAAAGAGTACTTCTAAATCAAATTTGAGCTAAAACTCTAAACTTATGGATATGGGCCCTGGTACCTCACATTATTCAATGCTCACTACTGACATTTTATACATTAGCATGAAGTGAGATGTTTATGAAGTGCCTGTTTGCACATTACATTGTGACTCATTAGTACTAGAACAAACAACATAAGGTGCTGACTCAAAGTCTACATATTTAACACTGCAGATTCCAGATCCGCCCCTGGAGGTTATTATTAACTTCAATAACTTCAGTCCCTCGCGTGATATACTTGATATTTGAGCAGTGCATATATACGTATGCATGCAACAAACAAATGCACTGTGAAGTTTATTTAAAGTGCTGGCTCTGACTGAACCTTCAGCTGCCTGGCCTTGACGTACTGCTGTCATGCTGCTCCTGACACCTCATATCTAATCCAAGACTTCCGTTATATTTAGACTTTAAAGGACATGATGCATGTTTGTCAAAAATCAGGAAAAGTCATCCCGATCCCGAAGTGTTTTGTTATTCATATATTGTATGGTCACCTGACAGATCATTAATAGTGTTGTACCTGAGACTAATCTTGTTAACTCTCCAATTGGAAATTGTTTTGAAAACTATTGTACATCGTATGCTGCAGCTGAGTTTCCGTCCCTGAATGTTCACAGGTGGTCTCATTTGCTGACTTTCATTTATAAATGTATTCTTGGGCTCCTCCCATCTTACCTCTGCACATACATGCGTTAAAACCAACAACAGTATGCTCTGCGTTCTCAGAAGAACATACTGATGGTGGTTCCCACAAATTGATTTTGTAACGTTTGATTGCAAATATTGGTATTTTGTTGTTGTCTGAAACTGTATGTAATGCTGTCGTCTTGGCCATTTCACTCTTGGAAAAGAGATTTTTAATCTCAATGAGGTTTTCACCTGGTTAAATAAATAAAGGATATATATATATATATATATATATATATATACTCATCAATCTGTACTCATCAATCAATCTGTAACCATCAATCATGGTCTTGTTTAGTGAGGTCTCGATTACAGCAATAATTATTGTTGTAACTAATGTAGGGTTCTATGTGCTCTGTGTATTCTGCCATTAACCATCAATAACTACTTCATGTGAACAGCTATAGTCGCCGATCAGAGACATGCAGTTGTCTCTGAACAAAAAAAGATGTATCTCCTTCAGCAATTTTGTAGCAGTTGTATATACAGAACTAGAAGTCACTAAAAATACTGTAACTAAACGGCTACCTCCAGTAGGTTCTGTCTTTAGGTACTGTATATACTATGACTATTTCAACACTGTAAATTTCACAGAATCTTCAGGAGAAATCTCAGGAGAACATTCATGTTAACATGTTACCAAAACTGTAAACTGACTCCACCTTAATACATACATGCAAGTTAAGACTGAGGTCTATGGCAAACTCAATAAAGTTAAATAATAAATAAACAAATAAAGGTAATACAGTTTGGAGTAAGAACAGTAAGTGTTGTGGGACATTAAAAGATAATAAAAAACAGTGATTCAAAGTGCTCCCTCTCTGCTTATGGGGACTGGGGTCAGTAATGGCCTCCGGATGAAAAACAAGCATGAATACCTTAGGACTAGTTAACGACTGATGAAGATATATGTCGATGGATGTTGGCAATCTTACATTTTTGTCATTAACACTGGCTGCAATTAAGTCATTTCTAATGGCTTCTCAAAGCTCAGGGGATTTATGTGCTGAACTCTACTGGTGTTTGAATTGGCTCTTTATATATTGGCCATAAATCTGGTTTTGTTCTACATTTAAACTGAGATGACGGGACATTGGCTCAGGCCCCCCTACACATATAGATTAACATTAAATAGGACATTTTGCTACTCAGTGTTTCAACTTGGAAATATGTGGCAAATAGCATGCCAATAAATGGGTAGAGATAGAGTAATTAGGGCAAATAATTAAGTTTAAAGCATTTAAGTGTTGCAGTAACTAATACCTGCAGTAACAAAACCTTGATTTAGATTTTTTGGGGATTGACATTTACATTTATTTAGATTATTATATGGAATGGACATACAACTTCTATTTCCAAATACAGCCAAGAATATTGTCTTAAACTATTTGTATGTGTTACTTTGTACAGTACCATTCACAGATGTTAGTCTTGATTTTGAAATTATTTAAATGCACAGTAAACATTCACACTATTACTTTAACCTTTATCTAAAGGTGGTACACTGTCATTGAAAGGTAACAAAATAGTCATGGGTCTCTGTTTGGAGCTGGTTCCATTTTGAATTTTGTTCGGTATTTGTTGTCTTAATAATAGATTAGATTTAGTCATTTTCCTTTAGTGAAAGGAAAATGGGCATGGTTACAAAAAATATAGAACAACTCTCAAAATACAGACTTAGAGAGGGTGAGAGGATCCTCTCATCCTTAACACAGGGTGTTCTTAAGTGAATATGAGATATAGTATAATATACAGAGTTGTGGAGATTACCGAGGTCTTAAGCTGATGAGCATAATGATGATGTTGTGGGTAAGAATAGTGGAAGTTAGGCTAAAGGGATGAATGATCATTCATGTGCAGCAGGTTTCATGCCAGAAAAGGGTTTGATAAATGCAATGTTTGGGAATGCTGATGAAATGAGTTCACTAGAGCAGTGGTTCTCAACGTGGCGCCCCGGGGCGTGAGACACTCTCGGGGCGCGAGTAGGCAACAGATGGGAGGGGAAAAAAACGAAAAAAATAAAAATTGCACTGAAAAACTCCGCTAAACGCACATGTAAGCCATTTACAGCTACTTCAAACACAGACCAAACAGCAAGCCAATAAAAGACAAGAGGCCAAGGTGTGAAGTGCAACACCTACTCAACTCAGGCACTACATTTCTGCAAACAGCTGGCCTCTACTTCAACCAACAAACTCCAGACCTCTAATGAAACTAGAGAAGCTGACAAATACATTGATACCAAGCAAGCCAACATACTTAGAAATATAAGTAAGATGGCAGCTAAAGTAGTTCAATGAAATAAATAATTTTGATCAGCAATGATTAGAATCATTACCTTATTTTCCTTTCCTTTCACAAAGTGGAATGCCAGCGAAAAACGCTGCTTTCCACTTAACGATATGTCCCAGCTACCATTTGGCTCTATCTGTGACATACTGTCTTCACTCATGGTTCGATTTTACTCAGCACGTTTCACAGTGAAGTGCATCATGGGATAGACACTGTCATTGGCTCAGGCACCAGTCTATCATGTGACATCAGAGCAAGGTTCAAATGACCGGGATTTAAACAGTTTCCCTCGATTCTATTGGTTCTCACGGTTCAAACGAGGTATCACATGTTCAATTCGACCAATCGGCTGCGGAGCACCACGTGTGCGTCTTTGTTCCAGGAAGAGCCTGCGTAATACACAGAGACGCAGGAGGAAGAATACAGGCTGAAAACACATTTAAATACTTAGAAGTCTGGTTTAAGTTCTCAAAAATGTATTTAATGAGCACCATTAGTGATTTAAACAATAAAAATATAGTATTTAAATGACTAAAATGAAATGGAACAGACTGGGCCAAAGTGGGCCAAACTGGGTCTTTTAGAACTCGCCTACTCTTTCTGTACTAAAACCCCTTGAGTTTTATTCTGCTTCACATTATCAGTTTAAAACTTTGCAGGGATAATGTTAACATGTTTTATTTACATGTTATGAAGTACAGGAGGCTTGAATGCTGCATTCAAAGAGTTACTCATCATAAAATACAGTTTTTTTTTAGGGAACTAAATAAATACATTTTAGCTGTGTGCCATCTTCATTTTCTCTTTATTAGTAACACATATTCATATGATAACACTTTTAACAAATCTCCACAATGCTCCTTGCAGACAAAGTGCACGCCTTCACACAAAAATTAGACCTCTGGCATGGCGCATCAGTCGAGGAACTGTGACATGTTCCCCAGCCTTGCGGACTTTATCGCTGATGCAGGCACGTCACATGATTTCTCCTCCCTATTTCAATCAGCGTCTGAGCACCTGTCAGCAATGAGAAAACAATTTGCGGCGTACTTTAAAGAGGATTATCGCTCTTTTGCGTGGGTTCGAGATCCGTTTGTGTGCACAGCAAACGAGCTATCAATTGATATGCAGGAACAGCTTATTGAGCTGAAGAGTGACCGTAGACTGAAGGAACTCTTTAGCTCCTGCCCTCTTCGTCATTCTGGGCAGCATTGATGCAGGAATATCCTGAACTCTGTGACGTCGCCTTGAAGATTCTCCTTCCTTTCGTCAACATATTTGTGTGAGGCAGGATTCTCAAAAATGACTGCACTCAAAACAAAATACCGCAATGTCGTGCACAAATAGAGGATGATTTGAGGCTATGTTTATCAAACATTGAGCCAAGAATTGAGGATCTTTGCAAGGCAAAGCAGGCTCAGGTCTCACATTAACATCACCGACCTGCAAGCTTCTGTAAAAAGCAGATGATGGCTACTATTAGGCCTAGTAATAATATCAATAATAAAGCTAATAAAAAATGATAATAGGCCTACTGATTATAATAATAATAATAATAACAATGATAGCATGTAAGCGCATATAATTATATAGCAATAGCCTAGTAATGATGATAGGCCTTCTACTACTCATAATAATAATAATAATAATAATGCCTGCAAGCTCACATTAGAAGTCTGGTGCTACTGCCAATTATAACAATAGCCTAGTAATGATAATAGGCCTACCTACCGCTACTGATGATAATAATAATAATAATAATGTGGGCCTAAAAATAATAGCCTAGGGCTGTCTATCTATCTATCTATCTATCTATCTATCTATCTATCTATCTATCTATCTATCTATCTATGCAAGGTGGGGGGATGGGGGCGGGGCACTGGGGCCCCAACTGCAATGAACCAGCTTTGGGGGGGCCCAGCTTGCAAAAGGTTGAGAACCCCTGCACTAGAGGGACGGCTCTGAGGTGTGAAGTTGTTGAGGCCAGGTTGAGATGCTCTCGACATGTTTAGAGAAGTTAGAGCTGTCAGGTAAGAGGCCAAAGACAATATGAATTTCAACTAACTAACTTTAGCAACTGAGCTTTATGTTATAGAATGATTTCAATAAAAGGAATTGCATAATTAATCAAGTTTCCAAACTTAACTAGAAAAATCTAAATGTGGTTTACCTTATATCCTCCTGTTAGCTGTTCACTTATTATTCCTTTTTTTTCTCACTGTTACCAGTTAGACTATTTAATGTACTTATATAGTCACGCCTCATGCCTGTTCAGTTTTTAGGACCTAGATAACAAACTAATACTAAAGTGGTTTACAATGTGAGGAGAAGCAGAGACACAGTGGATCAGCACCTGTGGAGGGTATTTACAGGTTGATCAACATATTCAGGACTGTGAGCAAGCAGCTTGCTCTACTGCATGTTTCCATCTCTGTGACCATCCTACTTTAGTCACAGTTCCAAAGTAGATCTGACTGAATGACCACAGTTTAAATAAATATGGTCAATTTGTCATGCGCTTTACTGATCTATGACTGTGCTTTTGGATAAAATAATTCCTGCCTCACTTCTACTGTTAATAGCTAAAGGCTCACAAGCCTGCCATCCCCACCATCATTCTGGCTAATGTACGCTCGTTGGACAATAAACTGGATGATCTTCGTCTTCTCTGCTCTACTCAGAAGACCGCGAGAGACTGTTGTGTTTTTGTGTTCACGGAAACATGGCTCAACAACAGCGTCCCGGACTGCGCCATTCAACTTGACGGGCTCACATGCCTTCGGGCGGACAGAGCGCTCGTTGAAGGAGGTAAGACCCGCGGCGGCGGACTCTGTGTTTACATCAATAACGCGTGGTGCCGAGACGCTGTTGTGGTCTGCAAACACTGCTCACCCTTGGTGGAGTTTATGATTATTAAGTGTCGGCCGTTTTACCTACCGCGGGAATATACAGCTATTATACTCGTTGTTGTATACATCCCCCCCAGCTCCAATAACAACAATAGGAGTGAGGCACTGTATAGTCTTTATAAACACATCAGCGAGCAGCAGACAGCCCACCCAGATGCTTTTCTGATCGTAGCTGGGGATTTCAACCATGCAGACTTAGGCTATGTCCACACGAAGCCAGTGCATCCCCTATCCGATCTTGAGACGGCGTCGTCTCAAGAAAATATCTGCGTACACACGGCCGGCTGAAAACGATGTAGTATATATGCCCGACCAGTATGGGGCGCTGTAATTCTGCCACAGATATACACTATACACGGAGAAGAAGACTTTGAGCATGCGCATAACCTTGCGTGCTGCAGAAGAAGACGAAGACCTAAATATTTATTTTCTAATAAAAACAAGTTCTCAAATTGTTGCAGTCATATATTTAGAGTGTAGTAATTGGTGCCCTCGTGTTTGTTGTTTGCTCTTCAGTATACGGACTGAGTTCTGAGTGCTTTGGACATGCGGAAATTCTCTCTCCATTCATTTTCTCAGGTTGCTCTCCTGGTTCTCTTTGTGGTGGATCTAAGAGCATGTGGCGTATGGTGTTGTCCATTATCGCTTGTTGCTCACCACAACTGCATAGAAGCAATAGATTTTGCTGTAATAAAGCTAGTAGGCTTAGTAGCTTCTGCAGCACGAACTCAATCATGTAGTCCGCCATTATTGTTGTTGCTGTTACGTGTGACGAGGCCGACACGTGATGCGATGACATCATCGTTTTCACAAAATATACGGATTGGCTGTACACACGACACTGCAAGGGTGTCGCAAAGGTGTTGTCGAAAGATTTATCCACTTTAGAACCCTGTTTCAAAAAATAGCGGATTCAGTCTCCCAAAACACCGGATCCGTGTGAACGAAAGGCCAATACGATACAAAATGTATATGGATACAGTGATTTTTGTCTCCGTGTGGACAGCCCTTAAAGAGTGTGCTTCCAAAAATTCATCAACACATTCACTTCCCAACGCGTGGAAATAACACCCTGGACCTTGTTTACTCCACACAGAGAGGAGCTTACAAAGCCTTCCCCCTCCCTCACCTTGGTGCTTCAGATCACATCACTGTTATGTTAATGCCAGCACTCAGATCAGTTGCGAAAGTCACCAAACCAGTCCAGAAGCAGATTCAAGTCTGGCCTGAAGGGTCATTAGAGGCACTTCAAGACTGCTTCGACACCACTGACTGGGACATGTTCAAACAGGCTGCAACCTACCATAACAACACAGACCTCCAGGAGTACTCAGAGACTGTCACTTCATACATCACCAAGTGCATTGAGGATGTAACAGTCACAAATCCATCACCATCTGGCCCAACCAAAAACCGTGGCTGACAGGGAATGTCTATAGGACGCGTAATGCTGCCTTCAGAGCTGGTGATGAGATGGGCCTGAGGACAGCTAGGGCCAACCTGTCACGTGGCATTAGGAAGGCTAAGAGACAGTACTCCAGGAGGATAGCCCATAGGTTCAGCGACAGCAGAAACACAAGGAACCTGTGGCAGGAGATTCAGGGGCTGTCCACACGGAGACACAAATCACTGTATCCATATACATTTTGTATCGTATTGGCCTTTCGTCCACACGGATCCGGTGTTTTGGGAGACTGAATCCGCTATTTTTTGAAACAGGGTTCTAAAGTGGATAAATCTTTCGACAACACCTTTGCGGTGTCGTGTGTACAGCCAATCCGTATATTTTGTGAAAACGATGATGTCATCGCATCACGTGTCGGCCTCATCGCACGTAACAGCAACAACAATAATGGCGGACTACATGATTGAGTTCGTGCTGCAGAAGCTACTAAGCCTACTAGCTTTATTACAGCAAAATCTATTGCTTCTATGCAGTTGTGGTGAGCAACAAGCGATAATGGACAACACCATACGCCACATGCTCTTAGATCCACACAAAAGAGAACCAGGAGAGCAACCTGGAGAAAATGAATGGAGAGAGAATTTCCGCATGTCCAAAGCACTCAGAACTCAGTCCGTATATTGAAGAGCAAACAACAAACATGAGGGCACCAATTACTACAGTCTAAATAAATGACTGCAACAATTTGAGAACTTGTTTTTATTAGAAAATAAATATTTAGGTCTCCGTCTTCTTCTGCAGCGCGCAAGGTTATGCGCATGCTCAAAGTCTTCTTCTCCGTGTATAGTGTATATCTGTGGCAGAATTCCAGCGCCCCATACTGGTCTGGCATATATACTACATCGTTTTCAGCCGGTCGTGTGTACGCAGATATTTTCTTGAGACGACGCCGTCTAAAGATCGGATAGGGGATGCACTGGCTTCGTGTGGACATAGCCTCAGTCCCTCACAGACTACAAACCCCCTACTCTGACGTGTGACAGCTCCACCCCCCTGCTGAATGAGCTTAACACCTTCTTTGCTCGCTTTGAAGCACACAATAGCACCACTGCTCAGAAGTTGTCACCTCCTACTGATGACCAGATGGTGACACTGCCCAGGGACAGCGTGAAAAGAGCCCTCAGCAGGGTCAACGCACACAAAGCTCCAGGTCCTGACAACATTCCTGGACGTGTATTGAGAAACTGTGCTGAGGAACTCACTGATGTCTTCACAGACATCTTCAACATCTCATTGAGACAAGCTGTTGTCCCCACATGCTTCAAAGTAACCACTATCATTCCAGTCCCTAAGAAATCATCTCCATCCTGTTTCAACGACTACCGCC
Source organism: Perccottus glenii (assembly GCA_024416835.2). Lineage (NCBI taxonomy): Eukaryota > Metazoa > Chordata > Actinopteri > Gobiiformes > Odontobutidae > Perccottus > Perccottus glenii. The sequence goes on from CM044554.2 coordinate 7,663,425, forward strand.
CAATCGCACTTACCCCCATCCTTATTAAGTGCTTTGAACGGCTAGTCATGCACCACATTAAGTCTGTTCTCCCCCCCTCCCTGGACCCCTACCAATTTGCATATCGGTCAAAACGGCTCGACCGACGCACGCCATCGCCACTACTGTCCACTCTGCACTCACCCACCTGGAAAATAAGGACACTTATGTGAGAATGCTGTTCTTAGACTTTAGTTCAGCATTTAATACAATCATTCCCTCACAGCTCACCCATAAACTGTCACACCTGGGACTCAGCACATCGCTATGTAACTGGCTGCTAGACTTCCTGACGGGAAGACCTCAGGCAGTTCGGGTCGGCAGTAACATATCCAGCTCCATCATTATGAACACTGGAGCCCTCAGGGATGTGTGCTGAGCCCCTCCTCTTCACTCTGCTAACATATGACTGTACACCCATACACACCAGCAATCTAATCATCAAGTTTGCGGATGACACGACTGTAGTTGGTCTCATCAGCAACAATGATGAGACAAACTTCAGGAGCGAGGTGAGCCGCCTGACCAGGTGGTGCGGCGACAATAATCTCTCTGAACGTGGAGAAGACGAAGGAGATTGTTGTCGACTTTAGGAGAATGCACACCCAGCATGCTCCTCTGACCATCAATGGTGTGACCATGGAAAGGGTGAGGAGCACCAAATTTCTGGGGGTGCACATCACGGAAGACCTCTCCTGGACCGCCAACACCACAGCACTGACCAAGAAATCACAGCAGCGACTCTACTTCCTCCGTAAGCTGAGAAGAGCCGGTACCCCAGCCCCATCATGTGCACCTTCTACAGGGGCACCATTGAGAGCATTCTGACCAGCTGCATCACTGTGTGGTATGGCGCCTGCAACGCATCCTGCCGGAAAGCGCTTCAACGCATAGTGAGAGCAGCTGAGAAGATTGTTGGTGTCTCTCTTCCCCCCCTCCAGGACATTTACAACACCCGCCTCACCCGGAAAGCCCTCGTCATTGCGAGCGACCCCACCCACCCATCGCACAGCCTTTTCAGTCTGCTGCCGTCAGGGAAGAGACTACGCAGTCTCCAGGCAAGGACCAATAGACTTAAGGACAGCTTCATACCCCAAGCTGTCAGGACACTGAACTCCCTCCCATCTCTGCCCCCTCTCCCCTTTTTCCCCCACACACCTGATCTCTGGATCACCCTCCCTCATTAGTTCGCCTCCATTTTTATCTACCTCATTATGTTGCTTCTCTTGCATTCACTCCTATAATTTATAACTGCACTGACCTGTAATTGCATTATTATTATTATTATTATTATTATTATTATTATTATCACTATTGTTTGCACTATTTCTTATCGCACCTTATCTCATAATTCACGTACTCATCTGTTGTGTTACTGTTAATTTGTTGTTGTTGTTAATTGTAGGCACCTAGGGTTAGAGAGTCACAGAATTTCAAATCTCTGTATGTACTGTATATATAGTAGAATTGACAATAAAGCTGACTTTGACTTGACTTTGACTTTGACTAAAGGATGTAGCCCTGAAAGAGAAATGCAAGAATCAATGCACAGCAGGACTATATTCAGAATGCAAGGGGCAAACAGAAAAAGGACTGACATATTATGATGACAGTTGCTAGTGTTTTGCCCTATTCTCTTTGTGTATTTGTCCAAAGTATTGGATTTGAATGAATTTGACTTTATTTAATTTATGCTTACAGTCAAACAACTTTACATATATTATTAAAACCATATTTACACTAAAAACAACATTTAAAAAACATAAAAAACAGACAACGGATATTTCGGTAGTAGAAATAGGCAGACATTTCAGCTCTCTGTATTTATGTTTAAATTAAAAGTCTCTCTGCTGTAGTTTGTTTGTACTACAGTGATAGTGAGACATATTGTTTATGTTTCGTAGTTGTCTTTCTGAGTTTTTCTACTCTCCCTAGAGTATGTTTGGGACCATGTAGGCCACCCTAACATCTGGAAATATGTCAGGGTGGCCCATATCCGGATGGTAGACCCACATGTTGCTTCAGGGATTCCAGGAAGATGTTGTTCACACATGCTACACTTGTAAGTCCTGATTTAACGTCAGGCCAAAAGACAATGAAAGTCCATCTTGGTCCTTAGCATTCACAGTGGCATTTTATTTAGGCAACAGACACAGCCCTTATTGCTTTTTTGAAACTACAAAGTCCTATGCTCTTTCAGTTTTTGGCATCTGTGTGTAATATTAATCAAACAGTGATCAGTTGAAAGCAAAACCACGAGCAACCTTCACAAGGGGCTGTGTGCAGCATTCACACTAAGATTTGGTTTTAATTTAATCAACAGTTCAAACACTTTTGACAGACAATTTCATAACTTACGTGCTCACTAAATGTAAGTATATGTAAGTAAATAGTCCTTTACTAATTGCCACTTGCTCTACAAATCTGGGTCTTAAACCTGTGCCATTCCAATGTGTGGCATTGTGACCCTTTTGGAAACATTGGTTGTACAGGCTTACACAAGCTACAACAAGGAAAACACCAGCATAGCTCCGAAAGAACAAACCGTTGATGAGGGCTGTATGAACCAACAAGACAGCATAACCTGATCCGTATTCTCCAATAAGCGCTTCCACTCCCCGAACATGGAGCGCTGCATTCCACTCCAATGAGTACAGAGAGCTCAAGCGGAGCCACCAGGTGGACTCACATCAGTAAGCAGCGAGCACACTGTCGGTCAGAGCACTACCAAAATCAAGTCCGACCACTCTGACCACACAATTTACTGTAGATTTGTAACAACAGTGTGTTCAGGGCCCTTTGCTACAAAGCAGGATTAAGGGGTACGTTTGGGGTTAACCCTGGGTTTTCAAAGCCTTGCAGCTGGCTCACTTTTATCAAGTTAGAAACTCGCTCTGTACAAAACCTGCTCCAGGAAAAGATAACATCCACACAGCCCACTGACCAATCAGCAAAAAGAAACATGGCATTTTGTTAGCAACGAGAAACTTATCCTACTAACACAAAAAACTATTATTCTCCACATTATTTTGCAAACTTCTAATAAAAAGCCTGTTCGTGATAAAGTTGAAACATTTAAACTCTACACTCTTTCTAAAATTAAAGTGTGCTTTAAAGCAGTAAAGCTTAACTTTTAGCCAGTACAGGGTTGTTGATACGACATCAGGACATCATCTGTTTACAAGTGGAAACTATCCAAGTTTGTAAGAAAAAAAGAATCTTCTCGGGGCTAGGAAAGTTAGAATGGAGCTAAGGGTAGTGTGTAAGTCACTCTACCGATCTCATGTCTAAGAACCATCCAAATGATTTTGAGAGTATTTATTTTGAGGCTGAAAGTTACACAGGGTTGCTTTAAATGATCAAAATAATGACTTTAAATTTCAAAACTATTTCGTCAAAATTTGTATATAAACATTAAGAAACATGGGTACATCACACTTTCCTAAAATATTTACTCCTGAAAACAATTTGGATTTGAAAATTATTTTCTTCCTTATGTAAGTCAGTGAGTTATTAAATTTATCATTCTTATCATCAGTGACTTATTAAATCAATTTCTCTGTTAAAAAGAATGAAATCTATAGATCTATATTAAACTTAGACAAAGTGATTTCATTTTTTTTTCAGTTAGACAAAATTTCACTTTACTTGAGTCATTGTTCTAAAGAAGAAAGTTTAAAATCATTTTGAGTTGATATGTCAATTGATCATAATTTTGAATGTCCAGTTTCAGTCCACAAAGGATTCTTTCTTCTCCAGCGGCATGCAGCTTCCTTAAAGGGAGATTTTAAAATTGCCTAAAAAGATTCAAAGCACTGACTTTTAAATCTATACATGAAAGCTGGTTATTTCTATTGGAATCAAATGCCCAGAAAATGAAATCCATGAAGTGTTAGATTTTCAAATATGTGCTCAACCAGTGGATTTATGCAGAAGGCATTGCTGGTGTTGCATAATGCATTGCGCTAGCCTAGTTTAAGAAATGCAAATCACCTCGGCTTGATGGAATCCGTTCAAGTTGATGGAATCCGTCCGCGCACACGCCAGTGAAATATTTGTGCTGCTTCCCCTGTTATTGATGTAGAGCGAGTGGATGGAGGGGGACAGGTAAAAAGAGCGAGGGACAGTCGAGTAGAAAGAGATGAAACGACAGCCAACATGAAAGAGTTAAGAGTTGGCCTTATAGAATGTGACTCCCGCTGACATTAAACAAGGGATGAAAGATGTGCACTAGTGGCATGTGTACACTTTAAATAAGCTCAAGGAGGCTATTTTGTAGCCATTTGGCAGGGGTAATATCCAATTCACACGGGGTGCCATTCTGCTGCCTTTTAAATAGATGCGCCTCTTTGTAAGAAAATGCCCCGGCAAAAGAACTGCAAAAAATATCATCTCCGAGCAGTGGCTGACTTTAATAAGCCGTGAAGGGAAGTGCGGGTGCCATTTGAAAATGTATGGGTTAGAGGCAAAAACTAATAACCAAATAAAAAGTAAAGTAACACGGTTGCCATATTAAAGTTTTTAATTCTGAAGAAGCTTAGACATAACCAGATTCCAGAATGTTTAAACTAGAATATTTGTAATAATATTCTTGATGCATAGACCTTGTAGTTTCTGCATTGTACTTTGTAAATGTGCCTTGTGTTGAATAGAGTTACTTTATTATCTACTCTTAGCTCTATATTACTTTTTACATGAGCAGTGGCATGGAGGTTGGAGGTCATTTTTTACATACAAACACATGGATTTCTTATTAAAAAAAACACCTACTTGAATTAATTATTATTTTTTATACTTTGTGTCATAAATCTATGCTTCAAAAATTACGTTTTGACAATATTTGACTTTACCCTCAAAAAATGTAACTTGAAATCTTGATACAGATATATTATATGTATATATATTGAAATTAGGTAAAAACAATAAAAATAAAATAGTTTGTTAAATTCAGTTAGTTAACCCTAATTTAAGAACAAGTTTAGCTCACAGAAATTCTAAAATATAGATAGATTTTTTTATCAATTCCTCATTTCCCATGACAATTTGATAATCAAAATCTTTATTCAGTTACTCAAATTAATTCTTGTACCTCTTCAAAGATTTATGGTGTAAATGAATCCAGTTCAACAAAATGGAACATGAGTCTAAAATTTAAAGCAGCACAAATTGCAGTGGAAGTTATGTTTCTTATTTGACCATACAATCATGTATTATGCTAAGCCTTACCAATTTTGTTTCTAAATATTTAAGAAAAACAGCATGACCTTGCAGGGCTACCATAGGTGCTCACAGGCTTTTAAAAGTGAGTCTGTGAGGTAGGAGGAACGGCATTCTCCAAGATGCTGCAAAAAAAAACACACACTCAACCTTTTTATATAAACCTTTTTAACATTTGCATATAGCTACCTCCTACAAAAGGTAATAACTTATATTTCTAAAACTGATTTAAACTTTGACCTAAGTACACTGAGGTGTTAGTGGCTCGGCATCAAGCCAGATAAAATCATGACTTCATGTGCCATTTTTGATCATTGAAAAGACCAATTTGCCTAAATAGCATGGTGGGGATTGATTTGTATCTTTGTCTGGCCCTTCAGTGTTGATTATACATGGACAACACTATTGCAAATCAAGTGATTCTACTTTCCAATCCTAATTAAATGTTGTGTATGTTGTGAATCAATATGACCAATCAATTTCTGTACTGAAAGTCAAAGTACATATACCATTTTACAGAGCAATTTATTGTCTCTTGCATAGTACACTAACATACTGTAGAGTTGAATGTTGTTCGCTGAAATGGTCACCTCAGCTGCACTTTCTTCCCTGCAGTGACTTTACACGTATGACTCAATCTGTCACCAGCCTCAATAGTCCCTGTGATGGTCTTATGTCAGAGACTATGAGGCGTATTTATTGATCGGCAGCCATCATCCATCATCTCTTATTTGGTGTTGTCCTCTTTCTGGCCTGGACTCACTTCTTTCCAGTCAATAACTTTACAACAGGTAGTGTACTCTGGCTCGAGCTTGTATCAATATTTGTAGAAAGCTGTTGCCAGAAAATCAATGAGTTCAATGTTTTATTGCATGCCAGATTACTCACATTCCTGTCTGGGCTGTTGTTGCTACAATGAGTTTGTGAAGTGAGGAGACTGCAGAACAGAAAATTACTGTATGCACAAATACAATTAACTGGTCACAAGATAAACCAGATGTTATAATAAAGACAAATTACTCAATATTGAATAATGTCATTGGGTACAATTGTTTATCATTACTGTCGTCATTTCTGAAACAAAAAAACACAGAAAACACAATGTGAATGTAATGAGATATAATCTTATGATGTGAAAAAGTCACTTTTAGGAAAAGAAAGTGATAATTATATTTTTATTTTATGTGGAATTGTTCAAAACAAAGAGAGCTTAAGGCAGCAGTAAGTGCAGAGCTGAGACATGCATGTCAGTATCAAGGTAAAAGTTAAAGTGAGTGTAGTTTGGGGTATTTTTGGAGATATCTGCTGGCAAAACTGGCTGAAAAAAATCTAATCAAATCAGTGTTTTACAATGATCCCCTCACCATAAGTTGTTATGCAATGCAATCTGTTGGTTTATATATATATATATATATATATATTTTATGTTGTACAGAACTTTGGTCAATCTGTGGTTGTTGTAAGGTGCTACATAAATAAATGATTTTCATTAATATTAATTCTGGCAAATATATACAGACTAATATTTACATGTAGCAAAAGTAGCTCGTTGGAATAAGTCAAGATAAAATAATACAAATAAACTCAATATCATAAGATAAAAAAAAAATATGAAAACTGACCACTTAGATATAAAAGCAGTAGAATTGAGATGCAACAGTAAATATGTTTTACTCATTATGGGTGTATTATCCTCCTTTAGCTTCTACCTCTAGCAGCAAAAAACTCACATTGAGTCACATTAAACAGTCAATATGACGAAAAAACTAAAGCAAAGAATATCCGCCTTCTCCGAGCACATCCCCAAAATAACATTTTGAATGATTGGACAAGCTGACAGCTTCTTGATGATTTAGGCTGATTCCCAAGATGTTCCGATCCTGCACTAACTGGGCAACTTGAAAGGGATGACAGGGAGCGACAGACATCACTTTGAATTAAGTCCGGACGGCACTTTCTTCCTTTGAACCCTAGCCGCGCTCCTCCTGAACACTTAACCTCCCGCAGAAGCGCTTCAAACAACTGAATCGATAGCAATTTTGCCAACACTCTTTGTCACATTCTCCGACTTCTTCATCTCCAGCCATCCGGACTGCTTTCTGGGAGACAATTTGCAGGGAGACAGCGCTCTGATAGGACAACAAAGAAGTCTGGGAGCAAGAGCATCTATGGAGCGGGCATTGATGGAACTTTGATCGGACAGGTCGGCTGATAAACATGTCCTATACCACTAAGTTCACAAGCAAGTCTTTTCAAGTTCGGACATGTGATGCATTTAAAACGGTGAGCCATTCAATGAGAGTGACTTTGTAGTTGTTTGTCTTTTGTTGTGTTCTTTGTTTGGATGGAGTTTGGACATTTGTGGCTTTCAATTGTTCATCAATTGAAATGTGTTGCTTTAATTCCTTTGTGACTTGTTTATATGGCTGTATAACAATGTTTTGGCCTGTTCAATAATATCTCAAATAATTTTAACAAAGCATAAGAGTGTGCTTTGAGTGCCTACTAGGTGGAAAAGCGCTATATAAATAATAAAAAAATTAAATAAAAAAATAAAGAAAAAGAGTAAGAAGAAGAAAAAAAATAATTAATTAAAGCCGCAAGCGGCGATAAAGACCCTCGCCTCCCTTGAGACCGCGGGGACACATGCACTCGGAGGATTGCATTTCGTACTTTAAAGTGTAAACTTCACGGTAATGTCAAATAAAAATGCCAATACAAATGACTTTTCGTGCATGTTCACTGGGTCAAATTTTGGATCATTTTGCAGAAAAAAAATAAAATAAAAAAATAATCCAGGCAGAAACAATAGGCCCTCCCGGTCATCACCGGCTCGGGCCTAAAAAAAAGGCACAGCTACTGTTTTGGGATTGGTTTTTCATATAATGTCATTATGTAGTTTGTTGACATAAGGGATTCTAGGGCTGTAGTCATCCAATTAAAGCTTAGCCGATTAAAACCGTCATTCCACGCCACTCTCTCTGTCACTCCAAAAGCTCATTAGTTAGACTTTTGTGTCTCCCTGTTGCAGGTTTAGTTGTACTTCTACATATTAATATATGCATCATACAACATTCCCCTTAGTTTGATGAGTTTTTAGCTGTTATTGAAAGCATTGTGTGTGAACTCTGTTTTTAAAAGATTCTTCCACTTTTGTCCCACCTTAGTGTCAGTGATCAGTTAACTGTCAACAGCACAGATGCAGTCAGTGAGGCACAATGTGTCCATTCAGAGCCTGAGCTCTCTGTGGACCCAGCTGACCCACCAAACACCACTTAAAATAACAACCAGTGAAGATTTAGTTGAAAGTGACCTCATTGAGTTGATTAGCACCCTTTGAATGGCTAATGGCTCTTCTACAAGGGAAAAGAAAATAAGCCTGTTTATTTGGGTTAACTGATTTTGAAAAATCCCACAGTGAGGATAAAAATGAAAATTAAATGTGACACTGCAGACAAACTGATTTTCCTTCAGTCCCTGATTTAGATTCACAAAATCAGATATTTACTGAATCCTCACTAAATATCTGATCAAACTTGAATTTAGAGGAAAAATAAAATAATGTTTAGGTTTTGTAAGGTACCCCACTTTTTATAAATAAATAAATGGATGAATTAATGGAGACTTGCTTTATCGTCGAAGTTTGAATTGAAGGGCAGAACTCGTTGCTTGTGCTCTTCCCGCTTTCTGTGCGATAATGAATACCATGGAAATTTGATTAAATGCAACTGATACGGACATCTATTGTCAAAGCCCAGTTTTAGTCATAACATAATAATCTGACTTTGTCTAATGCTATGCCAGAATCCTGAATGAATGTGTCAGTACAGCTGTAGGTACAGCACACCAATGTTGTTAAATTCTAATGTCACCATGTCAAACACATGTTAAATCAGTCCAATTCCCTATTCCACTGTTGCCTGTCAAATGCTGATATTTAAACACCATTGTTGAAGCTGCCATTCTTTCTGCACCGCTATTGCTTGGCCCTCCTCCTTATTCATCACCACCATTTTATTCCCACCGTCCCTAAAGAATTAGGCCAGAATGCATTTCCATATTCCACCTGTCGTCTCTACTAAATTACCTGAAGCTACACTCTTAAGGGGATCTTTTTCTCTGTCCGCCATCCGTTGTATTGCATTTATTTTTGATGGTGCCTTTTAATGTAGTGCTGGCCTATAAGTCACAACAGTACATGCATATTTTTTTCAAAATCCAATCCACTTACTTAATCGTTGCAGTCAATAGTTCTTCTCTCAGATGTCTCGCTCTCAGATGGACTCAGCAGGGTGCAAATTGTGCCTAGAATGTTCTCAAAAATGACCTGTTGAGAGCTAATTGAAAGCTGCTAACCTTTTGAAAAGAACATTATTTGTCGCCACATTTGGAGCCGCTATGTCTCGGCAGCCGTAAATGTCAGCCAAATGATCTAAGTGCTCGCTTTGTTTTTTCACCGCTCACACATTCTGTTGCTAATGTTGGGAGAGGATTTACTTTGATTCTGAAGTCTTATGTAGCATCTGGAGAGACAAAGTGATCTTCTAGAATGGTGTGTAAATGGCACAACAAATTTAGTGGAATCTTGCCCGGTATGTCTGCTTTTTGTACAGTATGGTCATGTAAATCCACTAATGATAAGTTCACACCAAAAGCAATAAAATCACTTGGCATTGCTCGGGTCTCTTACATTTCACTGTTCTGTGACTAGTTTTCCTCATTTGTTGTGTCAGTCCAGAGGTATTTTATTCTGCGTATGTTGGTACTGGCTCATGGATTCTGGTTGGTAGCATGTCTGTCCAATCGCATTAAGAGGAAGATTGAGCTGCATCCACTCAAAAAATCAAGCTAAAATCAAACAAGAACAGCTGATTCTTTACAGCTGATTATAAAGAATAGAAAAATTTATGATAGCTGGCCAGGCTAATAAGTCCCAAGAATACATAAATTCTCTGGTGAAAATTAACTATAGTTTAAGAAAGTGCAACAACAAACAAAATAAAGATCAAAACTGCAATAGTGCCAAATTGAAGTGAAACACAATCGCAGAATAAAAAAAAAATACAAAAAAAAAATCACAACGCTGTGGAGTCGTCGTGTGAATACATCAATAGGAATATGAAGTGACAGACATGGACTCACTGTGTTTTCTTTTGGTCTGATAAGTGCTGGGGTTATTTCAAAAGTTATCTTTCAGTGTAATCCACCGTAACAGTCTGTGATTCTCTTTGAAGACAAACTTGAGCCAAAAAATCTGTTAACATTAAACATGACAGATTTTCTATTTTTACAAGATAATACATTTGTTTAGACTTTTGTTTTACTTTTGGAGTTCATCTCAAAGAAGTGAAGCATCCATGGTTGATTTTCTTTTTCACATCCTCCTATCCTCACCTACGTATTCAAACCCATGTTAACAAAACACACGATAAGTGCCTTTTATCACAATCTAACTAAAACTAAAAAGAGACATAGTTTAACCGCGGGGTCTCTGTTGGCCTATTTCTGGGCCACAGATATGGCCATGAGTCTTAAAGTGCATTAAAATATGAAGTTTGTTGGAGAAGAAAAAGCCAATCAAATATTTAAGGCTCTCCTGGGCACTGGCATGCAACGGCCCCGTTAACCTGACCCAACTCGGCAGCCATCGCCAAATGGAGCACCGCAGCACTGAAATATTAATCGGCTGCAATCTGTGACACATGCACCTCCCTGAAAGCAATGGCGGCTCATCACAACAGATCCACATGTGATGGAAACATAGTCGGCCCGAGATGAGGAAATGACCTGGTGTGTATTAGATACGTATATTGTACACCAACAGGGCAATGTTACAATCAAGATGAACACCATACTGCTAATGGCTCTGTTTATCAAACCATATGAGAGTTCGGCTGTTCTGTTACCATTACAGCTTTTCCAACAGCTAGAGCTCACTCGCTCAAGTTTACATGCACAACTTAGTTACATTGTGCTCTTCGTTCGATTTGTCCATTTAACTTTACTACTGTCTTTGTCTATGTTTACATTCACAAGAGCTTAAACCACTTGTGAACTGCCAACTTTACTTGTAAGTTGCAAACACAGAATTACTCTAACTTTGAAACTGCACAATTTGATGGGTCCAATAAATGCAGCTTAAGCTATGGTGGACCGAGATCTTTTATTTCATGAAAGTCTTAAACAGGTTACTCAACGGCACAGTTATTTTTTTTTAATCAAAACACAAAACAACATTAGTGAAAGCAGCAGTGTGAATTACCATAAAAGATAATATTATGGACAATTTGCATAGATCAACAAATATACAGTTGAGCTCATAAGTTTACTTACCTGTAAACCTGAAAAGGTTACCTGAAATTGTGATTTCTTTTGGCCATTTTAAAGAGAATATGAATGATAACACATGATAACATTTCTTTCACCCATAGTTAGTGGTTAGGTGAAGCCATTTATTGTCAAACAATTGTGTTTACTCTTTTTCAATCATAATGACAACAGAAACTATCCAAATGACCCTGATCAAAAGTTTATTTCTTAATACTGTGTTGTGCCATCTTTAACAACAATGACAGTTTGAAGTCTTTTGTGGTAGTTGTGGATGAGGCCCTTTATTTGCTCAGATGGTAAAGCGGCTCATTCCTCTTGGCAAAAAGCCTCCAGTTCCTGTTCTTGGGCTGTCTTGCACGAACTGGACGTTTGAGATCTCTTTGAGCTCCTCACTTTATGCTGCTGTAGCCAATGATGGGTTGATTTGGCCTTGTGTCTTGGATCGTTGTCATGTTGGATTGTCCAAGTATGCATCTTGAAACATCCACACCACTTTTTTTCAGAGTCCTGTATTTCAGTTGAAGTTAGTTGTGTTTTTTTCTTTGCATCCCAAAATATTTTCCTGGCAGTGGCTGATTTTTTCTTGTCTACCTGACCTTTGTTTGGTTTCAACAGAATCCCTCATTCACCCAACCACATTTCACAGCCATTTCTACTCAACTTTATTAATTCTTGTAGCGAAACTTTGAATTTAATCCATCCATCATTATTTTGTGGAGCTGGGGTTGTCACTGAGCAGCACCATCCCCAAGGAGTACTGGCTTTTACATATAATTATTATGAAACAACCAAGAATGCTAAAAATGACCTTCACTTGCATTAATTTATTCTCTAAGGTCAATGCAATGCACTGTACAGTATATGGCCAACTCCCAAATAATACAATTAAAAAGAAGTCTGATAATTATTGCACAGCAAACAGACAATTCTCCATAATATTATCTCCAAACGGCCAGTCATCATTTTTTTTTAATTCCCATGAACTACTTTGAAGTGATGTAAATGTTGCAAAATTGTTGTTTTAGAGATCGCCCGGAGCCATATGTGTCTTTGAACACAAGCGTTAATACTGTAATCCGCTGCTAATGAAGAAGAGCCTGTCTGTGGCTCTCAGCAGCTCATGCTTCAGTAATGGCTTTACAGCTCTGAGCCAAACACATCATGAGAGTGTTGATTTTATCTGATCAGTGCATTGCTTTGAAAGAGAATGTGGATCAAACACACTCTTATATGGATGTATAAGCAACATGGCATATCTTTACTTGAGATGCTTAATGTTTTGTTTAGTGCAGCTGTATAGGCAGAGAAGTAATTAATCCAGGAGACATTAATCAGGATAGTCACTTAGGTGTTTGTTTAAACAACAGTTTACTTAAGGTGACATGAATGTAGGAAAGGTAGTTTTTAACATCCAAGAAATAGCTTGTAGTATGCATAGTTATACTTTTATTCAAATTATTGACATTCTCTTCAAAATTAATAACCCCTTTTCACAGTAACTCTACTCATCTTGTTTTTGTTGCTGCAAAAACACAAACCTTATGCCCTGGCAGCAAAGCACACAAAACACCAATGGTTTCGAATAATCTAAAGTGTTTCAATTTTAGAGATATTTATGTTTTTCTTCCAGAAAAAAAATATATAAACAAACACACTGGTCTAGGCATACCACAGGGCCCAGTTTTAGGACCAATTTAATTCGACATTATCTGTCTTTGTGCCAAACAATTGATGCTGATAATATCCTGTTCTATTGTTTGATCAAAGATTACCTGATTTGTTCAAAACATTGAAGAAGTGATTAGCAAACAACTATTCTGTTCTGTTCTGTTTACATTTAGCTGACGCTTTATCCAAAGCGACTTACATTAAGGTTCCATTCACCAGTGTTACAGCTGGAACACCACTGTAGGCAAGGTGGGTTAGGTGTCTTGCCCAAGGACACAATGACAGTATGAACTGTGGGGAGAGCGGGAATCGCTCTCCCCACATAGTGGCGCAGTGGCTCAGCTCTACCACTGAGCCACTGCGCAAGTGAAAGTACTCCCAACGTGAGTGGGACGTGAGAAATGTCGGAAAGATCCAAATAAAGTTTAACATCCTTTCTCTGTTTTTAATTGTTATTTATAATGATTTATACTCACTTGTGGATGCTTAGCTCACCCCCATTTAAAATATATCATTTGAAATAATGTATGGAAACAGCAGCAATGTCAAAGACTCCACAACTTAAATTTCTTTAAATACACATATAAAGCCCAACTACAAGTTTACACAACTTCTGGTCTGCAAGATCCAACTAAGAACCAGTCTTTGTCTAACACGGGATAAAACAGTTTTTGAATAAGACAAATGTAAAAACATATAATAATATTATTGCTATACAATTGCAATGGAACAATAACATTTTTTATAAAAATGGTGTGCACCCACACTATAGTCCTATTTCAAATGTTTTCTAATCCTCTGATACTTGTCTGTGTTGTTTGTGTGCTAACAAAGACTAGTTCTACTGAGCAGTGTTACTCCTCACTGCCAGCCAATCAGCGGGAGGTGTTCTTGTTGTGCACAGGACAGAGCAGAGGATCAAGCAAAAGAAAGGCAGCAGTGAGGGAAAAAAAGAAAGCGCAGTAAACCTGGCTTATACTAATGTTGTGTGTCTGTGAATGAGCTTCTCGATGAGCACTGAAGGCATAGTGTGTGTGTAGTTTAGTCATTATCGGGAAGTGCCTTTAGAGCAGAGGAAGGAGGAAACGCTGACTTCCTGTGCAACGTAATTTGACTGAGATGGAACCGGAGCGGACACCAAACAACAAGGGCTCCTGTTAGGGAACTGCTCTCTGACTCATTCGCCGCAGCTTTAACAAGACATCTGTAACGAGCAAAGCCACAGAAAGACTGCATTCATTGTCTTTACCTCAGTTTTTTCTTTAGTTCATCCAAACACATCCAAACACACATTCAGTTCTCACATGTCTTTCTCCTGCAGCTACACACACCAGAAAATAGATGTGCATTTATACATCCCTGATGACCCATGGGCTACATCTAGTTGTTTCTACGCTGCATTTCCAGTTTCACAAGTAGTTCGTCTAAACACCAGAGTCAGTTTCTGAGTGTTGTTAGACAGGTTTCTTTTTTCTTCACAATTTCGCTCTGCATTTATGAAAGTAAAGTGGTTCACAACCATGCATCTTCTCATCTACTCTGCATCCGCACTCTCTCTGCGTCATGGTCTGGTTGTGGAGGGTGGTGAAAACTGCAGCAGGATTGATTCCTGATGAATCAGTGTCTGGGTTTATAAAATAACTTGCACATATACCAGACCAATTCCGACAAATGGTTCATACAGTTGTACAGTTGTTTTATGAACCATTGTGTCAAATCCCAACTGAATCTTAACTCTGCTGTAAGTACACACGCCACACAGCCAGCACTTCACGGCCGACTTTCTGCCACCACCTCCATCCTCCTCCATCTCCCATCTGTTCTATCTGCACATACAGCATGTACAGTATCCACCTGTGTGATCAGGAGACAACTCTCCCCACACATGCCTCATGGTGTTTCACTCATTATAAATCACTATGACGCAGGATATATGCCGTGTTAAGGCATTAGCCCTTTTTTTGGAGAATTGCCCTTTTTTGGTTAAATCGAGGCATGGAGAATGAAGAATGTCTTCTCCAGGTGAGATTTAGAAGGAGAAACATAAGTGCACGTGTCTAAACATACAAAAACTTGTACATGGTGTAAACCTTGTCAATTGTCAGATGGCTGCCTGAGTGAAAGTGGGTCATTTTGCTCTGTCTGGACTTCAGTGGGGATCTAACAAAAAGACGACAACAGTTTGATGGAGCCAAAAAGAAACTCCAAGAAAGGGATATACATTATTCTTTGTTATATCCATGTACCTTGTGTGACACTGCGGATGTAAAACGTCTCGGGTTACTTGACTGTAACCCTGTTCCCTTAAAAAGTGGGAACGAGATGCTGCGTAGCATTACACTATGGGGAGCATTCTTTGTGTGACCGGTTGTGAAGCAAGCGTGTCAAACACGCCCAGAATTGCCTTATATAACCTCTGTTGGTGACGCAGCCAATCAGTGGCAGCTGTCTGATTGAGTGCACCTAAACAGATGGTATAAGAAACACATGACGCGGAAGCGTCTTCAGGTCAACATTGTCTGAAGAACACTCGGACACGGTCAAGTGTGGCATTGCAGCGCAGCATCTCGTTCCCGCTTTTTAAGGGAACAAGGTTACAGTCAAGTAACCCGAGTAATCCCTATCAAAGGCTACACGCGATGCTGCGTAGCATTACGCTATGGGGAATGAGAATACTGTAAGTGTCTGGACCCCCCGGGTTGTGAAGTGTGCACAAACACAAAAGAGGTCTCAAACACGATTTTGGGATGATTACTCAAGGACATGCGAGCCCGGAGTAGCATGAACATTCAAATGATAGAATATGATGATATATGATATATCAAGAACTTGCTGCAGAAGGGCACCTTTTACTAGAGCTGTTGAAGCTGCAACCCCCCTAGTGGAATGAGCCCTTACAACGAAGTTTTGACCGCGTGCCTCATATGCCAGGGCAATGGCATCCCTCACCCAACGTGATATAGTTTGCCTGGTGGCTGCAGCCTCCGTAGCATACGGACAGTTTTTCAAACTTATGCCACTGGCTAATGCGTTGGACATAAGTCTGGATGGCACATACTGAACACAGTAAGTGAAAGCTCTCCTGCTCCGGTGTTGTAAAATGGCGGAGGACAGACGGCTTTAAGAATGACCGGATTTATGGTCGAGAATGGAACTGTTGGAAGATAATTAGGGTGAGGATATAAAATGGCTTTGACCAGCCCAGGGGCAAAGTCTAGGCAGGAGGGCAAAACTGACAGAGCCTGCAAATTTCCAATCCTTGACAGAGAGATAAAGGCTGCCAGAAAAAAAACATCTTTAGAGTCAGAAGCCTGACAGACGCTGACTCTAGCGGTTCAGAAGGAGTGCTTACTAAGCCCTCAAGCACTAAAGCTAGGTCCCAGGAGGGAACTGTAGCTCTAGTGGGCGGCCTCAACCGCTTGGCCCCTCGAATGAAGCGGGCAATTAGAGGGTGTTTCCCTATCAAGGCCCCGTCTGGGTGTGGCAAGCCAAAATGGTGGCCACAAAGACCTTGAGTGTGCTAGGATTAGTGCCCGAGGACAAGTTGTCCTGCAGACACTTCAACACTGAAACAATCTGGCAGTGAACTGGGTCTGCATGGTGTGTAGCACAACAGGTTTCAACATGGCCGCGGGAAGTGGGGGTGCTGGGGGTGCTGCAGCACCCCCTAGTGACGAGAGGGAGATAAAAAAAAAAGTATGCCTATTAAAATATTTTGCACAATTTATAAATTCCTTACGAATATTTTAGAAAATGATTTTGACACACGTAGGCTATTAGGTATATTTTGGATTTTAATTTCATATTTTGAGGCCTAATCAACACAGGTTCGGAAGTTACGTTGTCAACGTCAGGCAGGCAGGTTTGGTCGCTGAGTAAAGAGGTTTCCCGCTCTTTCCATGCGAGCGATGTAAGTAGCTGACTAGTAAATTTACATAGTTTAATGACAGAAACGAGGAATAAATATGTCACAGAAACGGATTTTGGATTTTTTTGGAAAACCACCAGCGAAGAAATCTAATACCAACCATGACAACGGAGTCTGTCCGCCTGCCTCTGCCTGCAGTTGAACCGGCAGGCCCAGCCCTAGCACCCGCAACCCAACCTAGCTTGATTGGATTAGGAGCCCTTCCAGCCAACATCCAGTTTCAAATTTCGCACGGCGTTGTGGTAATGAAACGCGTTCTCACGCTCTGTGGCACCGGCTTGGTTTGCTAGATGGCAGTGGCTGCATTATGTGGAAGAGACTGATCATATTTTGTGTTTTGTTTGCCTGAAAGCAGTCGAAAAAAAAGTCATACCTAGAGACAAATTTAAAAAAGACAACCCTTTCGTGAATGCCGGCTTTTCAAATTGGCGTAAAGCCACTGAAAAATTTAACGAGCATGAGAGATCAGAGTTGCACAGCGAGTCAATACAAAAGTTGGCCGCTTTGGATGATGTCCCCATCGATGCTCGCTTATCCTGCGCTCATGCCAGAAAGCAGGCTACTGCCCGACACTGTTTGGAGCTTCTCTTCAGGACCATCAGATTCCTTGGCAGTAAGGGAATTGCCTTCAGGGGCGACACAGCACGCGAAGGAATACTGTATGAATTGATGCTGGAGCGCATCTATGATCTCCCTGAAGAAAGAAAGTGGATAGAAGGAAGAGACAACTGGATGTCGGACACTATACAAAATGAAATAATTGAAAAGTTTGCTCATGCAATCCAGAGGGAAATTGTTGCCCGCTCATCGCACTGCCGATTTTATGGCCTCACAGCTGACGGTACAACTGACATTAGCACCACTGAGCAGTTCTCCTGCTGTCTAAAATATGTTGACAGCAGCTTGGAGCCTCACACTGTTTTTGGGATTTTATAACGCCCGAGACAGCACTGGAGAAACTCTTTTCAGTTGCATTAAGGATATTTTTTAAGACTAAATATCCCCATTGAACGCGCAGGGTTTTGTTTTGATGGAGCAGCTAATATGTCAGGGTGTTTTTCAGGCGTGCAGGCTCGGCTTAAAGAGTTAAACCCGCACTCACTTTATGTGCATTGCAGCAACCACTCACTGGATTTGATTCTTCAAGAAGCCACGTGAAGTGAGTCTTGTGGCCGATACTTTAAACTTTGTTCAGGGTGTCTCATCTGTGATTAGAGAGTCATCAAAGCGAAAACAGCTCTACCAGTCGTTTTTTGGCTGTGATGAGGTTTCTGTCAACATCTTAGGCCTTTGCCCGACAAGGTGGTGTATCCGTGACATGTCCATTAACCGCGTCACTGCAGCTTACCCCGCTCTCCTGACTACACTGCACGAGCTGAAGGATGACAAGAGTGTCAGGGGGGACAGCAGAGCAAAGATTGGGGACTCTACAAACAGGCTTTAAAAGGAGAACATATTTTGGTCTTTTATGCTGCCATGTCCTGTTTGAACCCTGTGAAGCAGTTGCCACAAGCTTACAGAGTGCCACAGCAAGTGCACAAGGTGCACTGGAATGCATAGGTGTGCTGAAAGAACAAATAGACACACTCCGGGATGATGCAGTTGTGGACAGCTG
This sequence comes from Perccottus glenii, assembly GCA_024416835.2. Lineage (NCBI taxonomy): Eukaryota > Metazoa > Chordata > Actinopteri > Gobiiformes > Odontobutidae > Perccottus > Perccottus glenii. The sequence continues at coordinate 7,682,201 of CM044554.2, forward strand.
ATCCGCAAGGTTGAAACCTGCGCATCACAAACCTCCTGAAAATGCCAGACAGCACCACCCCTAGAGTGAGCAAAACCCCAGCTCGCCGCCAAACTAGAGAGCCGGAGGCAGTCGCGCATGGCGCACAAACAGTGGATTGGCGGAGCTTTTCGAGGCTATTGATGTGGTATCGGCGGAGCTGGACAGAAGATTTGATCAGTCCAGTATGAAGCTTGCCGCAAAGCGAGAGAGGGCTGTTATCAAAGCAGCAGGGAAGAAGCGTTGATCTGAGGCCCTTCAGCTCCCGGAGGAGCTCGATACAGACCGCCTTGAACTCCAGCTCAAAATGCTTAGGCCAAGCATCGCCAAGCAGCTTGCCGATGTCACAAAAGACAGAGGGTTTATGTGTGTCACAGTCCAAGATGTAGCCTCATGTTTTATAAAGCTCCAGCCACAAACAAGAGCCATGTTTTCTGAAATAGAAAAACTGATAGAGTTATGTCTGTGCCTACCCATCTCCGTGGCCTCATCCGAACGCACTTTCTCCGCCTTGCGTTTTTTAAAGACATGGGTACGCAGCACCATGACTCAGAAAAGACTCACACACCTTTCGCTGATGCATACAAACACAGACATTCTGAACTCCCTGGACATTCGTCCCCTCATGAGAGACTTTATCTCCACGACCCCAGAGCGCACCTCGACATTTGGACACCTGTAACGAGTGCACCCCGCCTGCATGTAGCTCAGGTAAGAGCATGGTGCTGACGCGCTTGTAACATTTTATTTTTTTTGGCAACAAGTGTGGGATCAGCTTTGACCAAGCAATTGTAATTAGTGTTCTATAGTATTTTTGTAAGGTGGTGGGGATGGAGATGGAGAGTATTATTTCGTTCGTGTGTTCTTTGCGTTGGAGATGGAGACAGAAAGCTTTATACTGTGCGTGTGTTCTTTGCGTAATGGATGTGGAGAACTGTTCAATAAACAAATTGCTTAAATAGTCAGAGATTATTTCCTTGTGGTGTGCGTAAAAAGATTTTGGAGTTAATAGAGTTGCGTGTGACATAAACCTGCAGTGACTCAAGCCAGCTGACCAAATCCATTGCATTGTTTTAGCGTTATTGTGAAGTTTGATTAATATTATATTTTGTTGTAATTATTTGTTGTATCTAAATAAGTTGCGTGTATGTATAGACTATCTGAAATTGTAATGAAAGTAATTATTTCGTTTCGTATGCTCATAGGTTTTTTGTCAAAAAAAAAAAAAAACCATATGAGAACCATACTCGGCAAACGGGGCGCTACTAGTAAGAGGCGCGACCCGTGTTGACAGACCTTTGCCAGGACTACCGGGAGCAGAGCCACCGGAGGAAACACATAAAGGGCCTGGGCCACGTATAGGCCATCGCGTCCAGACCCAGGGGAGCTGGAGAAGTCAGAGAGAAGTAGAGGGGACATTTTGCTGTCTGCTGTGAAGCAAAGAGGTCCACCTCTGCTTCGTCTTTCCCAGATTTGGCTCACTACCTCGGGGTGGAGTTTCCATTCCCTGTGTGTCACAGCCTGTCTGGACAATAAATCTACTCCCCCCTTCCTGTGCCCAGGGATATGAATTGCCCTGAGGGACAGGAACTTGTCCTGAGCCCAAAGCAGAACCTGCTAGCTTGTTCAAGCGGCACGAATGCAGTCCGCCCTGACAATTTACTTAAGAGACCACCGCCGTGCTTTCTACTTGTACTAGGACATGGTAGCTGCTGGAGGAAGTATTTCAGGGTCAGAAATACAGTCTTCATCTCAAGGCAATTGATGTGCCATGCGAGAAGATGGCCTCTCCATATCCCTTGGGCTGAACGGCCATCTAAGATCTAAGTTTTTCCCCAGCCCGTGAGGGATGCATCTGTCGTTAGCATCATGCGATGACAGACATGTTAGACAACCGCCGTCCTAAACCAAGGCAGGAGATGGCCGGACACTTAACATTGCGCTCGAGACCGCTGCTCCCCAAAACGACAGTGGCAGCGGGGAAACAACAGCGGGCTCCTGTGGGTGCCAACATAGAGTCTTAGAGAACACCCCTCCCCCAGTCCTTCAGGAGGGAGGGCAAAAATTCGCCACACTCTCCTACTGGCCCACCTGACAGACTTTTTTTTTTCCATCCAGTTTTGAGTGTTTGGGGGTCCCTGTCTGAGTGTTTAGCAGCGCCACTGCCCTTGTATGCAGAAGCCAGGGATGAGGCGTCAACGACATTCTCGTGGGAAGTGCCGGAGCACGCGTACTAGAGCACAGAGCCGATGTCCGCCTCATCTGGAGAGAGCACAAAATAACTTGTAATACTTGGTAATTTCAATAGAAATTAGTTGGATCATTCCTCTACAATGATGAAACAAATTAATAGTGTACATTTAACTCAACTAATAAAGGAACTCACCTGGTAGATAGCCGGTTATCATCAATTGTATAAATATGGAAAATCAAACTTCCCAATCCTCTTCCTAAACATACGTATACAATTTAGGCAATTTACAAACCTTAATGTAGATTACTTTATTCATGTCATCAAGTATTAGCTAGGATTGCTTGGCCCTGCGACTAACTGGCCACTGTCCAGGGGCCACTGTCCTCAGGCCCAAAGCTGCTGGGATAGGCTACAGTCACCCGCGACCCCTAACGGAAATATATATATATATATATATATATATATTTACTAAGTATTTCCGTTCGGGGATACTTTTTACTTTAACTTCACTACATTTCAAAGTCAAATATCTTACTTTTTACTCAATTACATTTTGCAAAATTAGTTGTTCCTTGTGTTGCCATTAAAAAAAAATTGTAGAAGAAGACCTCAAAGACGCGTCTCAGTGGTAGTGTCAGGACCGACTCAATAGAAGCCTCATTCTCTACACGCGAGCTGATAAACATGAAAATAACAAATAAAAAATACACCTGTGATGAAGCTTTGGTATTAGTAATGGCTGACTCTGATTCTGAGGGAGAACATCTACCTTTTAGAGTCTTTTCAGCCGAGTGAAAGTGAGAATGAGCGAGAGTGAGTGCGTGTGTAACTTGGACAGCGGCGCCGCTGCTCGTGCCTTTCTCAGTGTCTCTCATAAAGTGCACACTGTTTTTCCCACATCCAACATCAGTGAAAGAAACAGTCGCTCTGGCCGCGGTAGTGACGGGGATGTTGGGAAGGGAAGCCGTGAGCGCGTAGCACCTGCAGCTTTACCTTTAGCACCTGCAGCTTTACCTTTAGCACAGGTGATAGAAGCCGGGGCGCGTGTACTCGCCGTGGCCGCAGTAGTGACAGGGAGTTTGGAAATAATGCGGCTTCTATTGACAGCTGTTTGGGACAAATACGTGTTGGTCATCCTGACACTTTACCCAGTCGAGGAGGGAGAGGCAGGGGTAAACATAGTCAGCGCACCTACGCTAATCAAAGCAGCGATCGTAATAAAAGTGATGGCTGTGTGCTGTGCTTTATGAGAGGTCCCACACTCTAAAAAAATACTAAATATGCCACATGGATGGATAAGAAAAGATAAAGCAACTGCAACCACACACATACAGTACATGTGTATATTTCTCATAACTATTTGCATACGTTTTACTAGTTATGGTATATTAGAAGTTGTAGTTATTCTTTATTTTGGTAATGTTGCTTTTACAAATTACTGTTATAAAAAAATTATTTCAGTGGGTGCACGTGGCAGAGTGGTTAGCACTCCTGCCTCACAGCAAGAAGGTCGTGAGTTCAAAACCCGGTCGACTCAAACATTCTCGGCCGACTCCGGTCTTTCTGTGAGGAGTCTGCATGTCCTCCACGTGTTACCATGGGTTCTCTCCGGGTACTCCGGCTTCCTCCCACCGTCCAAAGACATGCATGTTTAGGTTACAGCGCCACCGGGGAAAGGCATACAGACACAGCCTCGGCCACGCCTGCACCATGGCATCCAACCCAGCGGGGCTGGAGGCCTGAGGGAGAACCACAGTGGGCAGTGGACGCCTCGAGACGCGAACAAATCCACTTCCACTGGGCCGAACCTCTGCATATAGACCTCACCACCTCTGGGTGAAGTCTCCATTCCCGGGCCTCAGCCCCTGCCTCGACAGGGTGTCTGCTCCCTGATTCTGGTCCCCGGGTATGTACATCGCCTGACCGACGATAACTTCCCCTGGGACCACAGGAGGATCTGATGCGCCAATCTGCACAGAGGGCGAGACCTCAGACCCCCCTGACGGTTCAGGTACGCTACCACCGACATATTGTCGGAGCGCACCAGAACGTGACAGCCCTCAGGTCCACCAGGAAGCTCCTCAGAGCCCTGAACACCGCCAACATCTCCAGGCAATTTATATGTCTGGAGCGATGATGGTCCTGCCATAGACCTTGGGCAAAGCGCCCCAGCCCGTAAGGGAGGCATCTGTCGAAACGGATTTCCGGCGACATGTTGCTCCCAGTACTGGTCCTTGGGACAGAAACCAGGGTTTCCTCCATATTACTAGGGAACGACAGCATCTGCGCATAACCCTGATACTCCGGAATGGATTCTCAGGAAAACCCCTGGTTTTCAGCCACCATTGCAGTGGTCTCATGTACAGCAGGCCAAACGGTATTACGTTGGCTGCCGCTGCCATTAGACCCAACAGTCTCTGGAACCGTTTTACGGTGACTTTGCGGCCTAGTCTTATGCTGGAGACCATCGCCTGTATGGACCCGATGCGTGTGGGCGACATCTGTGCCCTCATCGTCGTCGAGTCCCACACTACTCCCAGGAACGTAGTTCTCTGGGAGGGCGTCAACACGCTCTTCTTCGCGTTGAGTCTCAACCCCAAGCTCTGAATGTGGCCAAGGACGACATCTCGATGCTGACCTGCCACCTCCCGAGACTGGGCCAGAATGAGCCAGTCGTCGATATAGTTCAGTACTCGGATGCCCTGGAGTCTCAGTGGAGCCAGAACCGCATCCATGCACTTGGTGAATGTGCGAGGGGAAAGTGCTAGGCCGAACGGAAGTACCCGATATTGGAACGCTTCGCCCCCGAAAGCGAACCTCAGGAACCTCCTGTGAGAAGGATATATGGGGATATGGAAGTATGCGTCCTTCAGATCTATTGTGACAAACCAGTCCTCGGACCGGATTTGATTCATGATCATAGGTATTGTTAGCATCTTGAACCTGAGCCTCCTCAGAGACCGGTTCAAATACCTTAGATCTAAAACTGGACGCAGACCTCCGTCCTTTTTGGGAACTATGAAGTACCGGCTGTAGAACCCCGACTCCATTTCTGGCGGAGGAACCCGTTCTATGGCCTCCTTTACCAGCAGGGAGCGTACTTCCAGTTCCATAACCCGGGCCCTTTCTGGGACCACTGCGGTCCAGACCACCCCCCCGAATCTCGGCGGGCTGCGGCCAAACTGCAGTCTGTAACCCTTCTCTATAGTACACAGGACCCATGGCGAGACATTCCACAGGCGTTTCCACGCCTGGAAATATTCTGCCACGGGAATCAACCTCTCGAGGCCGATCCCGGGTCCGCTCAAGATCGTCCGCCCCTGAGACAGCTGCACGGCAGGGGAAGTCGTGCATGATCCTCGGCGCGATCGCCTCGCTGCCCGCCCAAAACCCCTCGGGTGGGCTGTGATGCAGCTCGTATGCTGGACGATGTGGCCCGGCGCCATAGACGGCGGACAAACTACACCGAGTTCACGGGGCTCCGCAGAGAAACCGGCCTCAGCCGCCTCTCTCCGGAGGGGGCCGCCCTTAGAGGTCCTATGCCCGCTAGGACCTCTTCCCCAAAGCCTTCTTATTCTGAAGGAGGACCTCAGGTCCCCTTCCTGCTGCGCCGGCTTTGGGCGAAAACGCCGCCTCTGTTGCCGCGCTCCCTGGGGAGGGGCTCTGGAGGCGACGCTCACTTTTTGTATCTGTCGATACGTGGAGCTCGATGATGGCTGGGGCTGGTCGGTCCTAAACCCAGCCCCTGTGAACCTGGTGCGGCGAGGGAAACACTGCTGAAACACCGCCGACTGCCTCCTCCCCTCCTGATACCTTTCTACGACCGTACTCACGGCCTCACCGAACAGGCCTGAAGGTGAGAGAGGTGCATCAAGGAGAAAATCCTTCTCTTTCTCTTTTATTCCTGCTAAGTTCAGCCACAAGTGCCTCTCCGTGGCTACCAACGCCGCCATGGACCGGCCCACCGCACGTGCCGTTTCCTTGGTGACCCTGAGTGACAAATCTGTCGCTCTGGAGCTCGGCCACATCCTCAGATGTGGGACCCCCGCCTTCCTCCAGGTCCGCTAACAGATCAGCCTGGTATGCCTGCAATATAGCCATAGTATGTAGGCATGCACCCGCTTGACCTGCTGCCATATATGCTCTGCCCACCATATCTGAAGTTTTTCTATAAGGCTTCGTGGGCAGCACCGGGGTTTTTAGAGACGCCGCCGCCCCTTGAGAGAGGTAACTGGCCAGTGCCTCCTCTACTGCGCATTCCCTTATAGCCCTCTTCCCTCGCACCCAACACATTACTGTAATCTACGGGTGTTGGTTTGGAAATACGTGAAGAATATGGCCTATTCCAGGACTTACACAACTCGTTGTGCAATTCCGGAAAAAATGGTAAACCCCCTTGTTTGGGCCGTGCTCTGTGCTGCAGGAAGCGCTCATCCAGTTTATTTCTTTTTACTGTCGCTTCCTGCCGTTCTGATGGCCAGTTAATGTCTAATCTGGCCACCGCACGAGTCACAACCTCTATGAGCTCCTCATACGCGGGCACACGAGGCGACCAGTGAGACCCCATGTCACCCGCCTCAACGCTGAGCACGTCCACGTCCTCAGACGTGGACAGCTCCAGCATTGGATCCTCTCCCCGTGCCGGAGAAGCCGCCTCGCGGGCTCCTGCACAGGTGGGAATGGCATCGGAGCTGTCTAACGATGATTGGGAAACAGCCTCAGCTGGCCCAATCCCATCAAACAGCTCCAGCTGCGATCCCCACGATCTCAGCCGCCGCGCCGCCTCGGCGGCCGCGGGACCTGAACCGCGGGGAAAGCGAGCCTGGCCGGCCTGGTCAAACACAGCCAGGCGGGAGCGCAGCACTCTGTCAGGGAGTGCCTCACAGTGCTCGCAATCAGCTCCTCGAGAGCTGACCGAGCGTGCTGTGCCCCAGGCAGACCACACACAGCGTGCGTGTCCCTACCCGTGATGTAACGAGGGCAGGGGTAGACACACTTTTTAAACTGTTCCGCCATTTCACAAAGTTTCTCACACAAGTCTCTCTTTCACACACAGGGCATTTGCTGAAGAGCGAAAAGCTGGCGTGGTTGTGAGAGGCGTCCCTTTATACTTCCGGGTAGGCCGGCACTTACTACGTCGTGACGAAGCACCAATCAAGATCGGTCTAAGTTTCATTCATGCTTCAGAGCCGTCACGCTGAGGGCGTTCCCCAAAGTGTCGTTTTACGACGCAGTGTTGAGTTCCCTCGAAAGGGAACGGAAGATTGACGCTGTGCTTCTCGTTGGTCCTCGGTTCCAGACCTTCCCTCTAGCCAAGCCTGGCTTTTCACTAACATCTGCACAGTTCTGAAGTTTGCATGGAAATAGACATTTAACATTACAACTTAAACATACAACAAACTCTTTTAGACCTTTTTCTAGTCTATAATATATTAAACTAGATATTTTAATAATAAATAGTTCATATTCCAACTTCAATAAGAAAGGTTTATTATTTAAATCCTTTGTATCGATAAGATATTTATTTGTAATTCAAACTGCATATTCAAAATGCTGGTTATTAATTTTGTTATATAAACATTATTATTTCTCATAGCCTATGCTTGGTGTGGTTGTTTCACTTCAACATTAAGGTCTGTCTACAAACGTATGCTAAACTCACGTTTAGATTTATATCAGGCATCTTTATTCTTTATTTTTTTGTTGTCTGACTGGTGCCCTGTGACTTTACCGTTTAGACTAATTATGTGAAGAATAAACCCTAAGAAAGATTAACTGGTCGCAGATAACTGAATACTCAAATACTGTATAGCTAACGGTGTTAATGGTTAGCTTAATACTGTAGTAATCAACAGCTTTTCAAACAAATACAGATTTAAAGGTAAAGAGGTAAAAAGATGCTAAAGGCAGAGTTAATGTGTGTTATGCAAATTAAAATTAAAATTGTGAATGCTGGGTGGACCAGGGCTTTTTGTAAATGGAAAAACCTAATTGGATTCAATTTTGGGGGGACATATGCAGACATATTTATTAACTCTGCAGAGATGTAACTCATCTCTGAAGTCCTCTCTTTCAGCCGAAAAGAACTTGGCTCGACACTCCCTGCACTTTTACAATTCTTTCTCCACGTTTCCCTGCACGCTTTGGCTGCAGAGCTATCGGCCTGAGAATGAATAGCAGCTTCACAGCGCAAATAAGTTAAAGATATAATATATAAGAAATATTGCTTTGTTGCGGGCTTTATTCAAACCCCTTTACATAGCACATGTCTTACTGCCATCAGTGCTGTATTGGAGCATGAGCACATTACCACGGCATCATCCATTTGGTCTGTACGGTATGTCAAACCCCCCTCCAGCCTCACATCACACAGCCCATATACTACTTCTATTTGATGTTTTTATCACTATCCCTTTGCATAATTGTTTTTGTTTTTAATTAAATGCGATCCCAACAAACGCACATTGGCATCATCAATATTATCTGTCCCCCGTTCCATAAAGTTACGCTTCACTGGCAGGAGTTTTCACTCATACATGTGAAAAGAATAAGCTGCTTTACTTTTGACGCCCCAACGTTTCTTACCTTAATGAGCTTTTCAAAAATACATCAAGAAAATATCTGATATCAATAGCAGCTGTGTCTCCATTATGTTTTAGATTAATCTCAAGTGACAATTTGAAAATACACTTGATACATGTAGCACATCAAGCAAATGGTCTTGAAAGATGAAATTACAAATGTTTTCATTATAAAAGCTTGATAACTTGCAATTATGAAGCTCTTCCTCCGACAGAAAAAGGCTCATGGAACTGTTATTGAGTCAGTATAAATGTAATAGAGTCTTTATTGCCTCTTCATTAGGGCTTGCTTGTTAATGATATACATAAAAGGACAGATTTGTAGATGTTGACTTTCATAGATTTACCTAATGTTTATATTTGTATTACATTTAGGAATGCTTCTATGTTGGGCATTTTATCACTGAGAATCGGACAGATGATGAGGAGAGTGTTGCGTGATGTATTCACAAGTCAATATTCTCAGAGACAGGTTTGGTGCATGTACAGATGAGTTTCCTATACTATCTGCAAGGCTCCACTGTACACCACGTTACATCACTTTAAGTACGTTAACTAACTAAAAGCTAGTTTACTTAGACTTTATGAGGAATATAACAACATTATGCAGATTTTATTGAAAAGACAGAAGGGAGAGAGCAAATCAGTTGTTTGTGATGGCAGGGGTCAAAACATTTCATGCTGTATTAAGTGTAATGTTTAAATGTAATGTATATATATATATATATATATATATATATATATATATATATATATATATATATATATATATATATATATATATATATATAAATTAAATTGTATATATATATATATATATATATATATATATATATATATATATATATATATATATATATATATATATATATATATATATATATAAAATTTAATTTAATTTAATTGACTCCAATAATAAAATACTATATTATCATGCTACTTAGGGAAAAAAAAAATATTAATAATAACAATTTTAACAATTTTCCTGGCAGTTGTGGTTGAAACTTTTGTTGGTCTACCTGACCATTGCCATATCTTAATTAGAGTTTCAACACTGCTGAATGGCATTCTTAATCTCTTGGATATCTTTTTATATCCCCTTCCTGTTTTATACAGTTCAAATAAGAAGCTTTCCCATGACCTGAGCCTGTCAGTGTCTCTCTTTCTCCTTGGCACTCAAAGATTAATTAAAATGTTATGTCTTAAAACATAAAGAAATATATTTGTTTTATCCAATGTTGATTGACTCTTCTGTTGTCATTATGATTTAAAAAGAGTAAACACAATTATTTGACAATAAATGGCTTCACCCAACCACTAACTATGAGTGAAAGAAATGTTTTTGTGTTATTATTCATATTCTAGAAAAAGATTGGCCAAATAATCACAAATTCTGCCAGGGTATGTAAACGTATGAGCACAACTGTATATTATTATTAAAAACAGTCCATTGGTGGAAACGCAGCTTTGGTGCATCAAAACCACAATTTTTTTGCATTGTTTACTCATAACTTACCTGCATCAAAAATGTTTAATCATTTGCTGTTTCCGTTCAATTTGCCGAATCACAGAGCACACCTTTTTTAATCAAGACATTTAGATGCTGACCACTTTCAGCGCTACCGGAGCCAAAAGCTGCTTACAATGATATTGAACCAAACACAATTTAGCAACTTAAGCACATCAGCAGGAAAAAAAAAAATACCAAGTCCTCTCTCACACAGTGGCAGGGGCCTGCATCTGCTCCGGCGAGGTGCGCACAACTTTTAATGGAATTAAGACAAGACCGAGGGAGACAACTTTAAAGATAAGCGTGCCACTGTGAATCAGCTCTGAGGACTTGCCGCCATTATACTCCTCACTTTGACTAGAGCTTCTTATTATGGAGTCCTTCCGGGGCCACACTTTACAGTCACCAGTGGAAGTTTTTAATAGAGTAGCCACTGTTAGATTGTTACGATTAGAAGAAACAGCCACTGGACAAAGAAGAATTCACATAATGGCTTTGGAAATAAAAGAGAAGCAAAAGTAGCCATGGCATTTCAATTTGTGTAACAATGGTAATGTTTTACTTTAAAATGGTTTAATAATGTATATTGAATGTATTCATAAAAAAACAATCCTGTTTATTTTAAAGTATAGAATAGTTTCCACTGTACCATAACTTAATGTGCAACATATAATCTTATCTTTGCTTCACTTGTTTGTCACGCTGATTTTTGCCATGTCACATTGGCTTTTACATTTACTTTTACATTTACATTTAGTCATTTAGCAGACGTTTTTATCCAAAGCGACTTAAATTAAGCTTCCATTCATCAGTGTAACATTTTACATTTTTGTCTTGTGTCTTGCTCACGGACACAACGACAATATGAACTGTGGGAAGAGCGGGAATCAAACCGCCTACCTTCCGGTTGAAGGACAACCGCTCTACCACTGAACGGTCGTCAGTACATAAAATGTATATTTTTATACATGTATTTATAGTTTTGATGGCATTGTGTCCAAATGTTCACAAAACAAGAAAAAGCCCAAGCACAATGACACACAGTGACCTAACATATCTGTGAAGGTTCACAGTCATCCACGTCATCTTGAAGAAAAGGTTAAAGCAAATGCATCTGGACTACGCTTTTAAGGTTATTACGTTTTGCAACACAAAATACCATGCCTCTGATTTTTTTCTAAGACACATGGACTCCACAATGAGGAAAACTGTAGAAATACATAAAGTATCTATTCTACACTGCACTAAGTCATTCTATGTCATTTAGCAGCAGTTCTCCATCCAGGGGAAGTTGAAAAGGATGCACAGGATGTCACGGTGGATCAGGACTCTGCACAGTTGGCCGCGGCTTCCGCACCTAGCTCCCCCGCCCCTACTGATTCGCAGAGGGGAAACAGGTGTGCGGGAGCGCCAGCGGAGCAAGCCCAGCTGATCCGAGTTGATAATCAACAGAGGTTAAGAAGCACCGCAGCCTGCTCATCGATGCCAGATCGTAACACTTACTACCATCCTTCCAGTCCTGCCGTCAGTCCTGTTCCCGCTCCACCTCTGTCTTCTCCTGTACCGTCAAGTCCTGTCATCGGTCCCGCTCCAGCCCAGTCCCGGTCTTGTCCTGCTACACATCGATATCCTCGAAGAATCCGCTATTCCTAAGTTGTCCTTTTGTCCAAATAAATCTCTTTTGTTACTTTACGTGTGTCTCTGCGTTTGGGTTCTGCCAGTCCATAACAGTACGATCTGGCCATAATGAACCCAGCAGAGCCTCACACTCTTCCGCAAACTGTCGCTGCTCAGACCGCGCTTCTGGAGCAGCATGACGCCACTCTCCAGTCTCTCATGGGCCATATGAAGGAGTTTTCCTGCAACTTATCCGTGCTGAGTGATAAGTTGGCTTCCTTGAACACACCACCGTCTACCAGCGCTCCAGCCCTCTCCGCGCCGACTATGGAAGCCCCGCCTCCGGTGTACAAAGAAGCATATGTACCGCCTTCACCATATAGTGGAGATCTCGGCTCTTGCCGGGCGTTTTTAACACAGTGCTCCTTAGTTTTTGAACAGCAGTCACAGACTTATCAGAGTGAACGTTCAAAGATTGCTTTTTTAATTGGTTGTCTAAGGGGTCAGGCGTTACACTGGGCCTCTGCTGTCTGGGAAAAGCAGGAGTCTGTGTGTTTCTCGTACTCCGCATTCATCACGGAGATGAAATTGATTTTTGATCACCCAGTTCGAGGAGGGGAGGCAACTAAGAGACTGTTTTCCATTCGACAGGGGAATCGCAGTGTGGCTGAATTTGCCATTGAGTTTCGTTCACTCGCAGTGGAGCGGTTGGAATGAGGCGCTCTTCACGGAGCATTTCTGAATGCGATTTCTGATGAACTGAAGGACGAGATGGCGGCAAGGGAGCCACCCACTAGTCTTAACGAACTCATAAAGGGGGCCATTAGGATGGATAACCGCCTCCGGGAGCGTAAGAGGGAGAAGGCCAGCCTACAGGTGTCGCTGGGATCCTCTACTAATCCATGGTCGGGATCCACCGCACATCAGGGGCTTTCCCAGCCTCAACGAGGACCGGGGTGGTGGCCGCAGACAGTCGATGGTAGAGGCTCAGCCAGTGCTACTACAGATCCACCGGTCGCCCACTGCAACCAGCCGCACCGAACCAATGCAATTGGGCCGGACTCATTTGACAGAGGAGGAGAGACAGCGTCGCGTCACTACAGGGAGTTGTCTCTATTGTGGAGGTTAGGACATTTTCGTGCTTCTTGTCCGCTCCGTCCGGGAAAAGGGTGGGCTCGGCAGTAATGGGAGAAGTACTGCTGAGCCAAGTCCGCTGCTCATCTCCCAAGCCGGTGCGAATGGAGGGAACTATTATTTTAGCTGATCAGACTCGGACTTTGGATGTACTGATTGATTCCGGAGCTGATGAAAGCCTTTTGGACCGTGGGGTGGCTAAAATGTTGGGTATCCGGACTTTGCCGTTGGAGGTGCCTTTGGAGGTTAAGGCGTTAAACGGAGAGGTTTTGACCCAGATCGGGGAACAGACGATTCCCGTAACCTTCCTTCTGTCGGGTAATCACAAAGAGACTATTAGTTTTTACATTTTCGACTGTGTGCACACTCCAATAGTTTTGGGGTTACCCTGGCTGAAAATACATAACCCTCACATAGACTGGGCCGCATACAAAGTGTTGTCATGGAGTAATTTTTGTCATTTACATTGCCTGCAGTCTGCTTTGCCTCCTGTTTCTTCTAGGTCCAATCCGGTACCTGAACCTTCAGATCTGTCCTCGGTTCCGTCTACCTACCATGACTTGTCGGCGGTGTTCAGTAAGCATCAGGCCTTGTCGCTTCCACCTCACAGACCATACAACTGCGCCATCGACCTCCTCCCGGTGCTCCTCTGCCCGCAGCCGCCTCTATACCCTCTCGAGGCCGGAGAACGAGGCGATGGAAAAGTACATCCAGGAGTCATTGGCAGCTGGGATAATACAACCTCGTCCTCTCCGGTAGGTGCAGGATTCTTTTTGTTGACAAGAAGGACAAATCCTTGAGACCCTGTATCGATTTTTGGGTTTGAACAAGATTACTATAAAGAACAAATACCCACTTCCCTTGATCAGCTCCGTTTTTACTCCCCTCTGTGGATCCATGGTTTTCACAAAACTCGATCTCGCAACGCCTACCACTTGGTGCGTATTAGGGAGGGGGATGAGTGGAAGACCGCCTTTAACACACCCTTAGGACATTTCGAATATCGGGTGATGCCGTTTGGACTCACGAATGCCCCCGCGGTATTCCAGAATTTAGTTAATGATGTCTTACGAGACATGATTGGACGTTTTGTTTTTGTATATTTGGATGATATCTTGATTTTTTCTAAAGACTTGGAGGAACACCAGAGACATGTCCGGGGTGTTTTACAGAGACTATTGGAGAATAAGCTGTTTGTGAAGGCCGAGAAGTGCGAGTTCCACGCACCATCAGTTACCTTCCTCGGCTACATCATCACTCAGGGGCAGATCCAGATGGATCCGGAGAAAGTCACGGCGTACGGGAATGGCCGGTCCCGTCCAGCCGCAGGGATGTTCAGCGATTCTTGGGGTTCGCTAATTTTTACAGGAAATTTATCCGTAACTTCAGTAGACTGGCAAACCCTTTGACCCTCACTTCCACTGCACAACCTTTTGTCTGGACACCGGAGGCAGAAGGAGCATTTAATGAACTTAAGCATCGGTTTACGTCGGCCCTGTGCTCATCCAGCCGGATCCAGAGTTACAGTTTGTGGTGGAGGTCGACGCCGAGACGGGAGTAGGAGCTGTTCTTTCCCAGCGCTCTTCCACTGACCAGAAGCTTCACCCCTGCGCCTACTACTCTCGTAAGCTCTCTCCAGCCGAGCGGAATTATGATGTGGGGAACAGAGAGCTCCTGGCGGTAAAGTTGGCATTAGAGGAATGGCGTCATTGGCTGGAAGGTGCCATTCAGCCGTTTGTGGTCTGGTCCGACCATAAGAATCTGACCTACATCCAGACGGCAAGGCGGCTGAACTCCGGCAGGCTAGGTGGGCATTATTTTTGATCGTTTTAATTTTGTTCTTACTTATCGCCCAGGGTCCAAGAACATCAAGCCAGATGCGTTATCCAGAGTCTTTCCCACGGAGCAGCTATCTCCAGAGGAAGAGCATATCCTGCCCCAGTCGCGCATCGTGGCTACCCTCACCTGGGAAATAGAAGATCGGGTCCGGCTTGCCCAGCGTCGGCATCCGATCCGGGGACGGGGCCGACTAACGCTATGTTCGTTCCAGATCCTGTCAGGTCGGAGGTGTTGCACTGGGCCCATGGGACCCGCCTCACGTGCCATCCGGGGATTGGTCGCACCCTGGCTGTCCTACGCAGCAAGTTTTGGTGGCCCACCATGGACAGAGATACCAAGGACTACATTTCGGCCTGTCACGTGTGTTCCCAGAATAAGACCCTTCATCGACCCCCAGCAGGACTGTTACAGCCACTACCCATCCCTAGCCAGCCGTGGTCTCATGTGGCATTGGACTTTGTCACGGGGCTTCCACCATCTAACGGACATACAGTTGTGCTGACGATTGTCGATCGTTTTTCCAAAACAGCTCACTTCGTGCCGTTACCCAAGCTGCCGTCCGCTCGGGAGACCGCTGATCTCCTGGTGAGTCATCTGTTCCGGTTACACGGGAACAGATGACTCACCAAGGCGTTGGAAGGCGTTTTGTACTGCGTTGGACATCAAGGTGAGTCTCTCCTCTGGTTACCATCCCCAGACCAATGGACAGACGGAACGGGCTAATCAACAGATGGAGGTGGCACTGAGGTGCACATCATCTGCCAATCCTGCAAGTTGGAGCGCCCAGCTGCCTTGGGTAGAATATGCCCACAACACGTTGGTGAACGCCTCCCTAGGTATGTCTCCCTTCCAGTGTTGTTACGGTTATCAACCACCTCTATTTTCAGATCAGGAACAAGAGCTGGCAGTTCCTTCGGTTCAGGAACACTTGAGACGGTGCCATCAGGTCTGGAGACGAGCCCGCTCAGCTCTTGTACGCACCTCGTCCCAGTCACAGGTCCAAGCCAACCGCCACGCACTCCTGCCCCTAGGTACTCACCGGGACAGAAGGTTTGGCTATCCTCCAGGGACCTGCCGTTGAGGCTACAAAATTGGCACCACGATTCATCGGCCCGTTTGAAGTAGAGAAGGTCATCAACCCTGCAGCAGTTCGACTGAAGCTTCCTCGGTCTCTTCGGATTCACCCTACCTTCCACGTTTCCAGGATCAAGCCGGTCAGGTCCAGTTCCCTGATGCCTCCTGTCCTCCCCGCCTCCTCCCAGGATGATTGGCGATCATCCCGCATACACGGTACGGCGGATTATGGATGTAAGGCGCTGGGGTCGGGGCCTTCAGTTTTTAGTGGATTGGGAGGGTTATGGGCCGGAGGAACGCTGTTGGGTGCCCCGGAGAAACATTCTTGACCCTTCCCTGATTCGGGAGTTTTTTCTTCGCCATCCGGAGAAGCGGGATAGGCCGCCAGGTGGCGTCCATAGAGGGGGGGGTACTGTCACGGTGGATCAGGACTCTGCACAGTTGGCGCGGCTTCGCACCTAGCTCCCCGCCCTACTGATTCGCAGAGGGGAAACAGGTGCGGAGCGCCGCGGAGCAAGCCCAGCTGATCCGAGTTGATAATCAACAGAGGTTAAGAAGCACCGCAGCCTGCTCATCGATGCCAGATCGTAACACTTACTACCATCCTTCCAGTCCTGCCGTCAGTCCTGTTCCCGCTCCACCTCTGTCTTCTCCTGTACCGTCAAGTCCTGTCATCGGTCCCGCTCCAGCCCAGTCCCGGTCTTGTCCTGCTACACATCGATATCCTCGAAGAATCCGCTATTCCTAAGTTGTCCTTTTGTCCAAATAAATCTCTTTTGTTACTTTACGTGTGTCTCTGCGTTTGGGTTCTGCCAGTCCATAACACAGGACACCCGTTACAGAAAATATATCATCAGTCAAGACGGTAATTTGGTCTTTAACAAACTTTGTAAAGGAAGAAATGAAACCTTACAGCTGTGGTGTTATATAGCAGATTGAATGGGTACAAGTGGACTTCTGAAACATTACAGTTGAATGGGACTAATGAACCACATGCTGTGTCTATGGTGATAATAAGCTCTTTCAAGACTTTATGAAACCATTTGAACAGTATGATAACCATATACTAACTTGATCAGAAACTGGGTGCAGGCCTACTGCCTCTCCTAATTTTGCTTTTCTCATCTGTGTTTGATTGTATTGTCCTGTTCTGAAGATGTGATGTGTGTCCGCTCTTTATGTTCTGCAGAGCAGGAACCTGCTAAACAACAGCTTATGCTGAGTCAGGCACGATTACTGTTTTTAATCCTTTCCTGTCTAAATAAATAATAATAACACACTTCTAAGGGGTTGTCATAAATGATTGGCAGTGGTGATATTAGTGCTGGACGCTGGGCTGACTCAGCTGAAAACAGGCACAAATGGTTTTGTCTTACATTTTTGGCAATTTCTGCAAGTCACAAACCGTAATAAATCAGCCTGCAAGCCATATTTAAATACTCTCCTGCACCGTTTTTGTGCTGGGAAAAGGGAACTCCTACAAACACATGAGGCCAGTCACAAAATCCCTCTCCTTTTCTGAACAGCATCCCAGATCTCTACAAAGTTTTGGGACGACTCCTATAAGTGCTCCTAAAAATTAAAATAAAAAGTGGCGGACTTCAAAGCTTTGTGTTGGTCATTTTCTTCCACGCATAATTTCAATTCAACACAACCCTATTCATTCTCCCAGCTAAGCACCCACTTTGTACTCCTCGGAATGAAACACATGTGTCTACAAAAGCAATTAAACTCTCTCATATATGCCTCATCCAAGCATTACGAAGTTAATTAAGAAGACTACCCATGATGCCACATGCTGCTAAGACTCCACCAATGTAACCGGAGCCTTGGTCATTAGAACACACTGACAGTGCATTGGCCTCTCATGTTCATACAAAGTGATTAACTCTTGGCAAAACTAAAAGGCAAGTGCACGTAAAATCCCATGGGACTTTTTACATTTTTTATTGACACCTCTCCTGCTGTTTCCTAGCATTAGCGTTTTAATTATGATAATGCCACTCATGCTGGTGTTTGTTTGGAATAAACAGAGAACATCATTATAACTTTACACAGCTTTAATGTTCTTTCAACCAATATTAGCTCCAACAACCCAACTCCAGTAATTACGGTGTTGTTTGCAACTTACCTAGTGACCTTATCCGCGCTGACAAATGGCCAATCTCTTCAGAGCCACATCCATCGAAGCATGCTTCGGAATTTCTTATTTACGGAGAACTTTCTAAATGCCACGTTCGTTCTTGTTTATTCCCAAAGAGGCACATTTGGCTTCACTATTCTTTGGAATTTACCCCGAAAATGTCCATCCTATACATGCTTATGGGAGAGAAAGAAAAACGGCATACTCAATGGATTTTGACACAAAACTTGGTGACCTTAACTAAAGTTGCCCAAAGAGGTATGACTATTGCATTTATATTCTCATGAAACATTCATATAATTTGTCTTGTATCAAATGTTACATTATAAACAACCTTAGATTTAGGTCAGTTCTAGTAAATAATTTGGTTGTGGTTTGGGTGATATTGTCTTGGTTTTGTCCTAGGTCTTTTGGACTAATTTAATGCTAGTTGAGTACTAATTAATTATTGGGCTTTTGTCTAGTCTGTGTCTAGTCCTGTTTTTTTTCCCTGGTCAAGTTTAAGGTTTAGATTTTAGAAAGGGCTTTTTCTCCGTGTAAGGTAAATTTACACACAGTCTTGGGCTACCACCAAAATTGTTCTAAGGTATGTTATAAAGTATAAACCACATCAAATTAAACAAGAAAATAAAAACGGTATTTAGTGTGACATCCCTTTGCACTAGAGCAATAGAAACATTTGTCGATCAGGGAAAATAAAAATAAACAAAGACCGGCTGCTTAAGACTTTTAAATAAAAATGTAGTTAAGACATAGTACTCTCTTACCTATTACTCAGGTCAAAGTAGCAGAATAACTTTGAGGAAAGACAAGTAAACCACTCAAATCAAAGTGTGTAGTTACTACACAGCGCTGATCTTCTATGTGAATGTCAGTGTACGGAGCAGACATCAATCAGAGGAACTAAATATAGTTCATCTCGGCTGAGATCATTTTTATGGTAGAGTAAACCATAATCACCTGGACCAACAACTGACAATGGCCTGTGCCTGGCAGCGTTCCGAGTCTATCTCCGCTGGGTAACGACCCTTCGGAGCCGCCAGACTTGCTGTGTATGCGTATGCTACCTTGCTCAGATTTTACCATCCACCGGGCCCACACATGGGTCAGGTTCACCTTCAGTAGAGCGTTAAAAATAAAAAGCAAGTCCATCACTCAAGAACATTTCGCCTCCCAATTGAATATATAAAACCTGCTCTCATATGAGAGAAGCTATGACCGTCTAGAGAAAGACTCCATCCTTTTGCAATATTACAATACAATGCTGTTATCTTTATTTATCCAGACGAGGAAAAGTACACAGGCACTTCCAGCTTGACCCTCAACTGCAGTACAAGGATCAATCACTTTGCAAAGACTTCTTTATTTATACACACAAATGGATGTGCATTTAATCAGAACAATACAGGGTGAATGCTTGGTCATGCGGACACAAGTGCATGAGAAGCCTGTGTGGAGAATTAGCGTTCTTTTTCAAGGACACTTAGGGGTTATAATAAGTCAGGGCATTATGAATGTGCTATATTTCATTTTTATGTCTTTATTTCTTTT
The DNA here is from genome assembly GCA_024416835.2 of Perccottus glenii. Classification (NCBI taxonomy): domain Eukaryota; kingdom Metazoa; phylum Chordata; class Actinopteri; order Gobiiformes; family Odontobutidae; genus Perccottus; species Perccottus glenii. The sequence continues at coordinate 7,701,862 of CM044554.2, forward strand.
ATGTTCCGCTCCTAAGATGAAAAAAAAAAAAAATTAAATTGAATATTATATAGAGGGGCATGTTTGGCTTTGAAATCTTTTGACCAGTTCTATAACTACTTTTCAGACAATTGACACATAATTTGACAATTAAGGTCTAATCATGCAAGTATTGGGTTGGAGTTCCCCAAGGATCCATCTTTAGCCCGAATGTATTGTTTTTTGCCTGTTAATTATAAATAAATAAAATTTTTGTCTTGTGTGTTTCATTTAGTAAAATATTGAACCATTGAACTTTAGTTTCACTGATTAGACATTAGGTCATTATGTTGGCTGTTGTGTGGTTTACCCTTAGCAGACGAGGCTGGAACGCCGTGAAGCTATAGCCATCACATATTTTTACTTAGCCCTTAAAGTGTATGCGTGTTACTTTACCTAATATTAATGTCTATAATGGCAAACAATGCATTTTACCGAAAGATTTGCGGCTTTAGCCATGCACTTGTAATCTTGACAGAACTCTGTCTAACTTTTTTTGAAGAAAACGCACAAGCGCTATAACCATCTATGTATAACTGTGGTGGTATTTGCTTTTCTGTACAAGTTCAACGTAATTTAGTCCCAAGCATGCTATTTGACCCATGTAGCCTTTAGCTGGCGTAGTCTCAATCCTCATATACTGTATAGTGCTCAGCTGAATATCAAGTCATTTGCTAGTATTTTTCACCCACTCACTAACCACACATACACAAGCCCCTTCTTCCTTTGATGTATTATTGTGCACTGCCGAAATGTGCCACAGCCCGTAAAATAGAAAAGGTGTATAACTTCCTTCTGCAACATGAAACGATAGAGCTTCCACCTTTTGTACATAGTACAAAATCTAAATACATTTCCATCATCATGCAACTCTTCTGCACATCACTTTGTCCTGGCATTTCAAAAGTCGACCATAAACCATCTGCAAATGGTCAAAAATCTGCTGCTTACTGACAACCTTTAGGCGGTGGGAAAACAACACAGCCATCTTTGTTTCTTTACACTGGCTCCTCAATCGTTTCAAGATCAAATGCAAAATCCTTCTGATTACTTTCAAATCCTTTCATAGCCTTGCACAGCCACATAAAGCTCTGAAACTCTCCCCCCCGGAACACTCCAGACTCCAGACAGAGAAGTCTGTGGTCTTTTGGCTGAACCCTGAACTAAGAATGAAGACCTTGGTTTTAGAGGATCTCTCGGCCAAGGCTGTGCCCATTGTCTTTGGAAAACACCTTTGGCTTTATGTGTATAGTGTATTATGGTAAAAATGGATTAAAAAAAAAAACATTCTATGCTGTGAAGGTGCAAGAAGCCAATTAAATAGCCTTTAAAAAATAAAAAACAGCTGAATGGGTAAAGTTGTAAACTTTGACCTTGTATTTAGCACACCTTTAGTTAAAAATAAAGATATTACCAAGATGAAAAAGGTCCTGGGCTTGTCTTGAACTTGTTTTTTGACTCAAGATTATCTATCAAAACTGATCATGACCACAATTGAGAGTTACTCCATATAGCGAACTAACCCAATAAGCTAGTGTTGTGTTGATAGGTTTGGCTATTTTGGGGTCAACAGTGCCACAAAAAACTCACTATGAAAGCAAATGCTGAGGTTTTGTCGTGTCTTAGTTCAGGCTTTTTCTGGAGCAGACCTAGGTTAGCATTCGCTGAATAAATTTCCACTTCCACTAATTTCCACAGAAAAACACAATTTTATGGACACAAGAAGGGTGGGTGCTACATCTGCAACCAAAAGAGTTTAATAAAATATTATGTATATTGTGGTGTGTTTTGGTGTGAGTATTTGGTTTTATTGCTTGAAATACAGTGTTTCTATTTATTTATTTTTTTACTGTGATGTCAATCATGTGGGTGCAAAGGTTGACCACTAACAGCTAACTGACCAATACTACAATATTTTCTGATTAACTTTGCAATGTGTTCTTTTCGATCTGTTGAAAAAAAAAAATACAATAAATAATGAAAAATAGGAATACAGCTATTAAATACGTTCAATAGCAACCCCCACACCCCCAAGTGTAATTGACTTAGCACATCCCTGCTCATTTTTCTCCTAATCATTTTTCATGTTTTGTTTCACATGAGCATAAGTATCCAAAACTTAACCCATCTATTTATATGGGCATATTGACAAATATGTTTCATTAATTATGTCATGTAATAGAGCAGTCTTAGCTGAGACTAATCTACTGCTTGTCTGTTTGTGTCGTAATAAAATCTTACTTTATTTGCAGCAATGTTTTGTCTTTGTTTCACATGAGCAGACATTAAATGATCAGAAACTAAACAAATACATTGTAATCAACAAAAACATAAACTTAAAAATATACTGTGCCTGATTAGTTTTTTCTAGTATACCGGGGCGGCAGTAGCTCAGTGGTAGAGCGGCCGTCCTTCAACCGGAAGGTAGTAGGTTCGATTCCCGCTCTCCCCACAGTTCATACTGTCGTTGTGTCCTTGGGCAAGACACTTAACCCACCTTGCCTCGTATGAATGTGTTAGAATGTTGATGGTGTTGGTCGGAGAGGCCGTAGGCGCGGAATGGCTGCCACGTCTCTGTCAGTCTGCCCCAGGGCAGCTGTGGCTACAGATGTAGCTTACTACCACCAGTGTGTGACTGTGGAGTGAATGAATAATTGATATGTAAAGCGTCCTTGAGCTCTGGAAAGGCGCTATATAAATAAAACTATATATAACTATATATATATATGTATTGTAATAGCAATCAATAGTTAAAAAACAGGGTTTATGATGCCATCTACTATTTATTATAGGACATTTTATTCGGAACAGAAAAATTTGGCCAATCACATGCAAACCACATGCTCGAAAAAGGAGCGCTCCCATTGGTCTACACCGGCTTGTGATCTGATGTTCCAGGAAGTGTAAAAGCTGCCAATAAAATCTATTTTCAGCACTGATAATGTCAGTGTACATCTATACCTGCTATCCTGCTATCCCTGCAATGGTCCAAGGTGTTCCCCCCATCAGGCCCAAAGCAGGTGGAATAGCTTTATGCGTATGACCAGTGTAGGCAGTAAAACACCCCCTAAAACCTCACTTGACTTTGTAACTACTTCGATACTGGGTTTAGTATCTTTGGATTTTACAACTTTTCCTTGGGATATTCTTTTCAATTATACTCTACTTGGTCTTGGTTCAGCATTAGTGTGGTCTTGACTACAACACTATTTACTAGGTTTACATCCATGTTCCAACCACTCCAGGCCGAACATGCCCCTGGTGACTGTGTTAAAAACATCCAATGACCCAGAGTGTGCTGTACTTAATATGATAATGTGGTAGTTACATGGCTGGAAAAAAAAAAAAAAAAACATCTATTTCCACAAAAGGGTTCAGGATTGATCCCATTCCCACCCACCTTCACCTCCCTCTGCCTTCTTGTGTTTGGTCTCCAGTACAGTTTGTAGGTCCACTGAAGCAGAAGCCATCAGGAGCCACCCTTTCCTCATTGTGTGTGTGTAATTGTTGGACAGGGGCCATAGGATCCGTGAGACTAAAGGCTGACGCTCCACTGCCCCTGCGCTAAAAACTGCCTCTCTGTATATCACCTCATTCAAAGTTCTGTAAGCTTGTTAGCCGCAGTCTTGCTCCTCACAGTGTGATTTCCAGCATGACAAAGTCCTATTTACCTATAAGCAGTTCCGACTTGTCAGAGAGTCCACCGGGGCGTGTTTTATGCCCCACTTAGGCCTTAATTTCTTCTGCTGATTGAACTCATCTATGTGGAATGGTCTCTGTTCCCAAGACTTGATATGACCTGATATTATCAAACTTGTTGTTTGTAAATACTCACTATGGGATTAGGTTTATATACAAGGACTTTTAAAAACAATTTTAAATCAAGTTCAGAGCAAGACAATGGTAAACTGTGAAGAGAAACCAAGAAACAAGTCTTAAATTCAAACAGTCCAAGTCTAATCTAAGACCTCAGACCTGACAGGTCACCAAGGCAAGTCCAAACATGGCATTAAAAATAAAAATTAAATCCAGTCTAATGAACCCCACTTAACAAGTGACGCTTTAGTCTACTTGTTAGACTTAAGTACATTGTTGAT
>CM044554.2:8313476-8592676 GCA_024416835.2 Perccottus glenii
AGTGCGAGTATAGCTCCTCAAGATTCATCTCAATAGGTCAGTGTAATTAGCCTTTACCTTGTGTCAAGAATGTGAAATAAGACGACGTGATGTGCCTCCTTCTGGAAAGAGAAAATGGCTCCACTTTTCCCTTGAATATTGCACTTGTTTAAAGGAAATCCGATTTGTAAGGGTCATTACCTGACAAAATGACTTGTTAAGATGGATATTATTTGCAATGAGGAGCTGCCTGGGCCATCACCTGTAATGGAAAAAGGGAACAGTGTTGTGATTGACCGCGACAAGGGCAGCTACTGAGGCTCACCTTGAGAGAGGGGTCACGGGCCTGTCTCATAATCCATAAAGGAGCCGTAATAGCCTCTGCTTCTGCCAGACATGACACATTTTTACACCAAAGTAGAGCAACACAAGCAGACACTTTCAAACTTTTATACTCCAAGTGACACACACACTACAGCAGAAACAGAAATATGTGTGAAGAAGGGGTACAAACTTTGATTCAGTTCAGGTATTGTCACAGGAATCTACACTTTCAGAAACACAGAAACTAGTGTAGCACCCAAGACTGACCTGTCTGAAGAACCCTTTCAAAATGTCTCTCATTTTGAATCATTCATGTCACAGTCTCAGACATAAAATTATTTAAAACAAGACTGACCACAATAAGGCCCAATCCTTGTTCTACCTCTGACCCCTTACCACAGAGGTCCATATTACAGTTTTAAAAGATTATGATAAAAGTACAGTGCAGGTACACATTTTATTGTTTTGAGGTCTTTGTTATAATCTTCACAGCAGCAGATGCTTTCTGTGCAGCCAGTCTCAGAATTCTGACTTTAATCTTTTTAGAGAAGAAATAACTGGCCTTATCGTCTGTTGTATGTTCCACATGTTCACACCAGAACTAACTTTAATTTGGAGGGTTAGGATTATTATTTGTAGTTTTTTTCTAATTAACAAACTAATAGGAAGACAATAAAAATGTAATTCTATATCACTTATATCAAGTCTGTAATATTTACAAATGAATAGATATGATGCACTTTTCATCAGTCTGTGAAGACGTGAGGCATTAACCTGAGCCCAGATTGAGACAGGAATAGCAACAGACGGCGAATTTGTTGACAGGTAATTTTTCTCTCCTCCTTGAGTGTCTTCAGGTCCTTGAAAGATGTAATTATGGAGCCTCTCAGCTGCTCATAAAAGTCACTGACGTTCTGTTAATGCAGCCTGAGATTTCTCACTGCATGTAAGAGTGTGCACACGCCAGAAAGTGTTTAAAATAGATCGTAGAGGGGCACTACTTGGTGGATACCACATTCATGGTGGACCTGGGTTTGATTCTGGCTTGGGTGCTTTGCCCAGTGTCTTTTCCTTCTCTCAAACCCGTTTTCTGTATTTCTAGTATCTTATCAAGATATACAGTATTTGTTAGAAAAAGTTGCAAAATCTTTCACATTACAGCGGAAATAAAAATGATGAAACTATATAACAATATAGCACTCAAAACAAGAATGTCATGGATTCGATCTGTGGTAGGTTCTCTCTGGGTCCTCCGACCTTCCCCCATTGATCTGCGAGTGAAGCTGGTCTGAACTGAATTAAATTAGGCCAGAGTGAATGATTGTAAGAGTGAATGGTTTCAGTTCAGTGTTAGTCTGATTGACAGGCAATCATTCTGCTGTACTCATGCCCCAAAGCAGCCCCCACTTTACCCATAATCCTAAGGTATTGAAGGTGCATCAATAATCAGCAACTTCAGGATTTTACAAATAATCTGAATCTATCTGAGACATTTGAAGGTATATGCATTCCATATTTTCATCATTCCACTGTGAGTATCATTAGTTTAGTTCATTCACTCTCCTTGGATTATTTTATTTTTTCAATCAATCAATTTTTTTATTGTTCTTGGAATGGTGGATCTATCACAATGTACTGTAATTTTTGAGAAATGTCATGTTTCTTAAATGTTTTAATTCAAATTTATATTTTGTCTCATATACGTATAAGGAATGAAATTATTTTATGAATTTGACAGTGACGGCCAGTGGCTCTGACAAAGACAGTTATTGCAGGCAGTGATGTTGAAAGAAACTGATGAAATTGGACCAAAGTGAGCAGACTAATGTCTCCACCAGCAGCTGTCAAACTGTGTCTGGTTCTGGCGCTAAATGAAGTCCATAGAATCCTTGTTCACTCTGCGCCCAGCTTCTCCCCCCAAACCCTCCGACTCCACTCTCTCAGGACATGGCCACTGAGATTTGTTCTGCCCCCACACATCAAATCAAATTATGTTGTCATTTTTTTTGTCTCCACTCTGACCCCTCCCCTCTTCCATTCTGCTCATTCTCATTTCCCTTCTGTGTCCTCTCAGCCATCTTCCTCTTTAATCCTACACCACAAGGAAAATTGGAACCATGTAAAGATGCTACTTAAGTCAAGGGGAACTTGTGTAATCTCACATCAGGCCATAGAAAGACATCAAAATAAATCTACAGCCTATTTTACATACAGTCAGGACCATAAATATTGGGTCATCAACACAATTCTAATCCTTTTGGCTCTATACACCACCACAATGGATTTGAAATGAAACATTTTTTAGCTTTAATTTGAGGGTATTTCCATTCAAATTAGGTGAACGGTGTAGGAATTTCAACAGTTTGTATATGTGCCTCCCACTTTTTAAGGGACCAAAAGTAATGGGACAATTGGCTGCTCAGCTGTTCCATGGCCAGGTGTGTGTTATTCTCTGAGTATCCCATTTCCAAGGAGTAAATAATATAATAATATAATATATTAAAGAATTTCAAGTGTGCTATTTGCATTTGGAAACTGTTGCTATCAACTCTCAATATGAGATCCAAAGAGCTGTCACTATCAGTGAAGCAAGCCATCATTAGGCTGAAAAAACAAAACAAACCAATCAGAGAGATAGAAAAAACTTTAGGTGTGGCCAAATCAACTGTTTGGAACATCAAAGAAAGAACGTACTGCTGAGCTCAGCAACACCAAAAGACCCTGAAGACCACTGAAAACAACTGTGATGGATGACCGAAGAATTCTTTCTCTGGCGAAGAAAACACCCTTCACGACAGTTGTTCAGATCAAGAACACTCTCCAGGAGGTAGGTGTATGTGTGTCAAAGTCAACAATCAAGAGAAGACTTCACCAGAGTGAATACAGAGGGTTCACCACAAGATGTATACCATTGGTGAGCCTCAAAAACAGGAAGGCCAGATTAGAATTTGCCAAACAACATCTAAAAAAGCCTTCACTGTTCTAGAACAACATCCAATGATCCGATAAGACCGAGATCAACTTGTACCAGAGTGATGAGAAGAGAAGAGTCTGGAGAAGGAAAGGAACTGCTCATGATCCAAAGCATAGCACCTCATCAGTGAAGCCACGCAATGTTTGGCATTTATCAATATTAATGTGGCCGTGCATAAGCTCAAATCACACGCAAGATTAAAGTCAGCACCGAGCTGAGCAGCAAAACCATTATTACAAACTAACATCGCATTGGCACTTAAAAATATTCCCTATTACACTCCTCTGTAACAATAGTTTAGAATTTTTGTATACTTTTAGGGAAATTTGCAGCACGAGCTTTCAGATGATTTTGTGTAATTATCGATATAGTCTATAACAAAGCAATCTTGTTGTTCAACTGAAGCTTTATCTCTTTATTATGGGCTGCTTATACAACCCTCAAACGCTAATGCTAAGTAAGGTCACCCAAGTAAACCGTCATTTGTGGCTTATTTAAGCAAAAACACATGTTGTTATTCAACAACTGGAAGAAAAATAATTAATTTATTAATTTATTTATTAAGTTAATTTCTTTATTTGACAGCGTTGTTGTCAGCAACAAAACATTAGTCACGTTTTATATGAAAATTGAAAATGAAAGTGAAAAGTTTCATCTTGAAATATTTATTTATTTCATTTCCAGTTCATGGAAGGGTCTTTTTTTTTGTCGTGTTTTATGGCTCAACGACGTAAACTCCGTGGGCAAATTAAGCTGAACAGTACATATTTAGGGGTGTTTCATTCAAATCTTGTCGGTTTCAGTCCTCTGGATTTATCAACAGCTGGCTGTGGTACACACAGTTTCATAAATACCTATCTGTCATCGAGCCACTTTTACGCACAGAGCTGCATCCGTTTTTACGCAACGTTGTTAAATGAGGGCTACTGAGACTAAAGAGCATGGGTGTCCTACTTAAAGTTGTGTACAGGTTCATGTAGAATTGGATTTTATTGCAGTTTTCAGTAAAAAAGAAAAACAAGAAAAGATAATTAAGAAATAAAAAAAATAAAAGCAAAGGTATGTTATTATTTATATATATTAGTTACAAAGTCTGGCCCTCTGCAGCACAATAAATAAACAAGCTGGCCCTCGAGCAAATTTAGTTGATGACCCCTGCTGTATTGTGTGTATATAAACAATACTTTTAAATTAAGCCCCTGGTACAATTTACATCACAGTGCTTACTGGGTGGAAAAGCGCTATATAAATTAAAAAAAAAAAGTGTGGTGTCTAAGGTTTTAAGAAAAGGTTAAAGGACAAGGCTGTTCCATGGTCATTACCTAGAAAGGGCACTGTGGATTTAGAATTGATGACAGATGAGCTGTGTTGCCTTTGGCTTAGATTTGAACATCCTGTGTATCAGCAGTGCTCAGACCTGTGCTCAAGAGAAAAATCTTATTTGGTAAAAGCAAAATGTGTCAGGAACAGTCCAACCTGAAAGAAAATTACATTTCTATGTCATCATCACAGTGGAAAAGTTGCCCCATTTTGCTTGGCTCACAGCGACGTTCCTTCCATTTGTGATGTGATGTTCACCATCACTCAAACTGGGTTTTATCCTAAACTAAAATCCAAAACCTTTTTAAAAACAGCTCCTAGGTCTACAGTATTGTAGCAGTACAATGTGACTAACCAGAATAATCCATTTTATTGCTAAATGGCAAACAAGATACCAGAAGGTGCAGTAGATTATCAGAAAACAAATGAGACCCAACATTCATGATATGCACGCTCTTAAGGCTGTGCAATTGGGCAATTAGTTGAAAGGGGTGTGTTCAAAAAAATAGCAGTGTGGCATTTAATCACTGAGGTCAACAATCAATCAATCAAAAACAGGTGTGAATCAGGTGGCCCCTATTTAAGGGTGAAGCCATCAGCATTTGAAAACCTGAGGAAACTGGGTCGTTTACTGACATTGTACTGCTATTATTTTGGACAATACTGTATATCTAACCACCACTCCTTGACCTTTGTGTGCAGCATAAAACAGAAAGTGGCCTGAGTAGGAGTTGCAGCTGAAGAATGCTAAAAAAAAAACTCCCCATTCATTTGGATTTACTTTTACCGGGGATCCCACTATAACGGCTCCACTGTTTATGTGTGGGGAAATATTATCCAATGGTGTCATAGATAGAGACTGAAAGCAGTTGAGCAAGAGCTTTGTGAGTGCCTGTCTTCAATTCTTGCCAGAATATCAGCTAAGCAGGCCAAGCCCAACAAATTGGTAGATTAAATTGTCATTGTATGTGTATGTGTCATTTTGTAACATTTTTGGCTGTTGGTGTGCCAAGTTAGTTTTTGCTTGCAAAAAATGTGTCTTGGCTTAAAAAAGGTTGAAAAACACTTTGTAGACTATTGGATCTTTCAGTAATTGTTTCACATTTAATGGAGAAACAAAAATCAAAACCTTAAATATAGCTCCCTGGTCTATATCTAACCACTGTTCCTTGATGTTTAAGTGCAGCATAATGAGGATTGATGACGAAATTGTATTGAGAAGTGTTTTTGCCCTCCTCAGCAGTGACCTGTATGTATGTTATGGTTACATAACATACATAAAAGGAGACAGATCAAAATAATAACTGTCTGCTACAGTCTATGGATTTTTGATGAAAAGGAGGTTGTTGGCATTCTCCAATCCAGTGGTTCGCAACCTTTTTGACCCCCAATATCACAACTGGTGGTGTTCGCAACCCCCCCCCCTCAAACGCGCTGCGGCGCCACACCGCCACGCCACTATGCCGCCACCGATTCACACAGGATCATGTTGGATTTGCCGCTAGCCTTGGTGCTGAATCCCGACAAAATCTTTAATTTTACACCTTTATTGCCACATTTTTACGATTGTGGAAAGTTGGCTTTTTGGCCGATCAGAGACTTCTGTTAGTAGGACAGTGCAGCACGGCGCTCTGTGGCATTGTGTACATCAAAACATTAACTAGCTGAAAACAATTTTGCTTTTTGAGAAAAAATGCCATAGAAGCTTCCATGTTGGTCCACCACAGTGGTTAAAAAAAATGCCAACATCACTTCCCTAGCATGTCCCCTATTTTGTAAATAAAACAGCAGATCTTCATACATTTCCCTTCGTAGTTGTATCTTATGTTAACAGCTGTGCAGCCGCTGCCACATCAGTGCACTCCTCAATTTGTAAGGAAAACATTTCATTTTTTCTCACTCTGTCAATTAGCTGATCTTTAATGTCACTTGCCATTTGATTGCATTTAGCTATTGAAGCTTCTGCATTTTAGCAGCTCTAACAATCATAACACAAGTCTAAGAGCCTTATTGCTGTGCACAGTCACAAGCTCAACTGAATGCTCATTGTAGTGTATGAGCTATAATATAATGTAATAAGAAATATTAATTTATTAATTTGGGTAAATTATTAATTAATATTTTATTATCAAATTGTCTCGTTAAAAGGGGGCACCACCCAGATGATTCTGGGAAACTGATTATATTGATTAAGTCTCAATTAATCTGAAGGAAGAGAATTCTAAACCTGTTTTCGGATATAATTCTGAAATAATCAAAAGAAAACCAGATCAAATCTTTAACATTTTATGGGGTTTTATTAAAAATTATACAAAATTAAAATGATGGATGGGGAAAGGACACAAAGGATGAATTATTGACATATAATGGGAATAATGATTAAAACCAAAAGAAGAAACAACAAAATTATCGACTAGAACTTTATGGAGGGGAATATTTGCCTGGTTGAAACTCGGCTGGGTAGTTTCTAATTACGGATTATCAAAAAGGGGCTTTGGGAAAGGATTGGTGAATTGATTTCAGCTTATTAAATACAGTTTAACGCCAAACTCTTGTTATGTCAATGCGGCTTACTTAGTCTCGCTGGCAACGGTTTCGGAGGGTCCGTAGCAGGTCCAAAGGTTTGCTTCAGTCCTGAAGCGGGCTGTCGAAAAAGGGATGATGCCGCTGGTACAAGTCGCCGTCACGGACTAACCGGGGGCCGCTGGCTGGTTTCGCGGCCTACCGGTGGGCTGTAGTTGTGGAAGGCGTCAACTGTATAAGCTGTGAAAGTCTCTTTTCTTGCCGTTGGCATCAGGCGAGAATCAGCTCAGAGTCTTTGAAAAATATCAACTGGATCACTGGAAAGGTTCTCTCAGGAGTCGTTTTCTCTGGCGTAAAAACGACGGTGATGTTTTTGGTGTAGATCGGTGTGCTTTTAGAACTACAAATTTTCGTGCGTCTCCGGAGATGACTTTCAAACCAAAGAACAATGTGTAGCTTTTAAAAATAAAATAACTTTGTACCAGCCGGTACAGAGGTCCAAACTTGAAGACAAGATGCGTCTAGAAAGGGAGAGTCAGCACGTAACCAAAGTTACTTGGAACAAAGGAAAAATTGAGGCCTTGGCCTACAAGAAGAAAAAGCTTCCGAAGTGTGAGAGATGCTTCAACAAATTTTAGAGAGAGCTCAAGAGACCGGCTTCCTGCGTGCTCGAGAGTTTTGTTTGGCTCGCAGGGGGTGGGTCTTTGGGGCGTTCCCCTTTTTGGGAAAACGGGAACGAAATTTTTAATTCAGACAAAGACTTCCTCCATAAAGACCTATCGAATCGTTACACAATCATAAGCATACACATACATTTAAATTCGATAGCACCAAGTGGTATCGATAGAGTACATTGTAACATGTTATAACACTTATAAATTCATTCAATCATTTTACTTGACTGTAGCTTGTAAAGCTGAGGCGGAGACAGTATCTGTCCGTTGGGTTCTAAATCCTGTGGGAAAAGGCATTAATTCATCATTTAAACATTTTATTTTTATTAAACACAAATGTTTTATTTCTGAAATGTCCGAGTCCTTGTAAACTTTCCGTTTACAGGAGTTAAGAAGTCAGTTTTGATTGAAAAAGAATTCAGCAGAGTTCCTCTCTGCTGTCGCTAGAGGGCAGTGTTGTAACGTCTATGCAATTTCAAGTCCATTTCGTTTGAACCAAAACACCACCAGTCGTATTTCTAAAGGCAGACGCTTGTCATCCGGGCGCCAACGGGTCTCCTGCTGGCGGATAACGCCCTTTGATCTGCCTTTGAGATGGAGAAGGTTATTGTCATTGAGTGAGTTATCTCGGAGTTTTCTGTCCTTGGAAAACAAAGAGAGCATCTGTGGATCATTAGCACATAGCTGTTAAACTTTGGTTTGAGGCAAAGTAAACACTTTCTTGCGTCTGTAGAGGATTTGACGGCATAAATTGTCAGGGCTTGACATTTATGCGCTGTAAACTGGGGCGGCAGTAGCTCAGTGGGTAGAGCGGTCGTCTTTCAACCGGAAGGTAGGCGGTTCGATTCCCGCTCTCCCCACAGTTCATACTGTCGTTGTGTCCTTGGGCAAGACACTTAACCCACCTTGCCTCCAGTGACTGTAACACTGGTAATGTAATGTAAGTCGCTTTGGATAAAAGCGTCTGCTAAATGAATAAATGTAAATGTAAATGTAAACCTTGGCGTGACCTGTGGGATGCTCACTGTGACCGGCAAATGGTCACTACATCATGCTGCTTGCGATGGCTCCAACTAAGATAGAGCCTATTAAGAGCCATCAAAAGTGGCATTGTTATACCTTTAGCCTTGCTGATGTATTCTATAGTATATAAATTTCCCATTGACTAACAGAACGGATTCAACTTTGACCGAAAAGAGAGAGAGGCTGCGATTGTACGTATAATATTGTCTTGCGTTCTGGACTTTGAATTTTTTTTTCAAAATTTATGTACACTTTCCTCTATGATCTCACAATCCCCTGAAACAATCTGACGACCCAATTGGAGGTCGAAACGTCGAGATTGAGAATCACTGTTCTAATCCATTGCACGCTTGCAATCCATACAAGCTTTCCTGAATACCCCTCATAGACTGGTAGAATTTATTTATTTATTATGGTTTATTTGAAAGGGATGCTTGGGTGGATGATTGGGTGCACGTGGCAGAGTTAGCACGTTAGCACTCCTTCCTCACAGCAAGAAGGTTGTGAGTTCAAAACCCGGCTGACTCAAACATTCTCGGCCGACTCTGGTCTTTCTGTGAGGAGTCTGCATGTCCTTTACTTGTTACCGTGGGTTCTCTCCGGGTACTCCGGCTTCCTCCCACCGTCCAAACACATGCATGTATAGGTTAATTGGTAACTCTAAAGTGTCCCTAGTAAATAAATGTGAGAGTGAATGGTTGTCTGTCACTGTCTGTCTCTAAATGTCAGCCCTGCGACTAACTGGCCACTGTCCAGGGTGTACCTGGTGTTCAGGCTCAAAGCTACTGGGATAGGCTCCAGTCACCTGCGACCCTTAACGTTACAAATTGCTAGAAAATGAATGAATGAATGAATGAATTGAAAGGGACAGATACATTAAATATAGACTCTAAAACTAAAGTATTTATCACAGTGTTTATATCCAGGGCTAATTTGCAACACCTGTCCCTAGAATGGCTTTTTACAGTTTATATTTCAGTAAACGGAAAATAAAAAACTGAACAGTGAATACAATAAAATGTCTAAAAACCAACAACACAAATAGAGAGCTGTACTATACACACATGCTCACACACACGTCACGTCGGCTCAGGATCCAGCCCATCCCTCTCCGGCTACACCGGGAGATTCCTCCTCCTGCTCCCCCTCCCCTGCCGGCTCGCTGAGTGGGGACAGGTGTGAGGGAGTGACAGCAGACTCGGCCCAGCTGTGCCCAGTTGTTAATCAACTGGGTACAAAGATTGTAAAGCTATCTCGTGTTAGTGATAACTCCGCACTCGTTATTGTTGGGTCTTATTCACCAGTTGTATGCGCACCTGTTTTTTCTCTCCTGTGCCCCTTTTCTCATCCGTCCTGCCGCCGGTTCCAGCTCGGGTCCATCCTACGCCTTCGCCTGTCAGTTCCTTTCCATCCCTGAAGACCAAGTTTTTGTTTAAAATAAATCCTTCTTTTCGTAACGTGTACCTGCGCACACATACACAGCCACACTTTATAATTTATACATGACCACACTGTTGTAGCTGAATTAGCCATGACTGCGGCTGTTTATTGAAGATGGACAGTTTAGTTAGAGTCTTTTTCTCAGCAGGGAGAGAGTTACATTGGTTAGCTCCTTTCACAGAAAAAGCAGTCTGTGCAAAAGATGTTTTACAAAATGCTTTACAGTTGTAGTGTTTATAGATGTAATAGAAATATTAATTTATTAATTTATGTAAATTATCAATTAATATTTTTATTAACAAAATTATTGTCTTGTTGAGGGCACCACCCAGAAAAGTTCTGGGAAACTTATTATATTTACTAAGTCTCAATTAATCTGAAGGAATAGAATTCTCTGTTTTCGAATATGTCTGATATAAACATTAAAACACCAAATCAAAATCTACAACATTTTATGGGAGTTTATTAAAGATTATACAAAGTTAACAGGTCGATTATCATGATGGGAAAGGACACAAAGGAAAGGATTATTGACTGATAATGAGAATGATTAAAACAGAATAATAAACAATAAAATTTACTGATTAGAACTTTGTGGAGGATAAGGGAAGTTTTGGCTAATTCAATATGCTGTTTAACTAAGGGAAGTAGATGAAGGTATAGTGACTTGAGCTCAGAGTTTAGAACGCCAAAACTCCTGCTGTGTCCTGCTTGTTTTTCGCTGGTACTGTCCCAGTTCGATTTCCGTCAGAGGTCCAAAGGGTCGCTTCGAAGCTCTGACGCGGTGCGTCTGGGTTTGGAAGAGACCGCGTTCACAAGGCGTCCGTCACGTGACGATGCCGCTTGCTGGTTAGCGGTGCGGCTGTTGAAGCGGAGTTGATGTGCAGGCGTTAAAGCTAGCTCTGCCGTTGGCATTAGGCAGAAACAGATTAGAGTCTTTGAAAAACTGTCGCTAGACCACTGGAAAAGGTTTTTCAGAGTTGTTTTCACAACTTTTTGGCTTCTGCTGGTTAGTTTAAGCGTAGTTCTTAGCCTTCACAAGAACTACAACAATGTCTCCCGTCTCCTGGGGATGACATCAAAAGAGTGTCTTACAAAAATAGGCAATGTGCGAAACTTTAAAAGGAAAAATCACGTTTGCACGGCGTGTGCAGCATGTCTAGAAAAATTTAAAAGTAAGTTTATAGTTAAATCGGTCCGAAGCGGACTAGGGGTTGCGCGGACCCAAGACGAGTCGAATAAACAGAAGGAGCAGAAGGGAAGGAGAGGAAGCTTTTCCGGCGCACACACAGGTTGTGTGGGCCGCTGGAAGAGGCGTGTTTCGACACGGCCTGGGGGCGTTTGGCTGTTATTCTAACATTGAATTTTAGTTTTTCACAATCATAAGCATACACATACATTGGTACTGCAGATTTATACCGTTAGAATGCATCTTTACGCATGCTGAAACACACATAAATTCATTCAACAATTTTATAACTGTAAACTTGTGAGATTGATGGGAGAAGGGTCTATTCTTCTTGTTATGACTCTGGATCCTGTAAGGAGCATTACGAAGATAAACACAATAATACAATATACTTAGATACACACTTTTAATGGCATAAACACAATAACACAATGTCCCTTGAAAACCTTTCTTCTAATAAAGGAAAAAGTTTAAGTCATTGGTTCGATGAAAGACTTACCGGCGTTCATCCATACTGTCACTAGATGGCAGTACGGTACCATCAAGTCTCAAGTCTTTTACACTTCAAAGCATTCCTGTCCGAGTCGGTGAGAGTGTTAATAGCCAAACCGTAATTCAAATGATTACATCCTGTCAGGCTGGAACCAGAAAGTCTGGTTTGGTCGGAGATAACACCTTGATCTGCTTTGGGAATGGAGAAAAGCAAAGTGGTTAATTAGGGTTACCCCCGAGTTTCTGTCCTTTTAGAAAAAACAACTGGCCATCTGCTACGAATTAGCAGAGGGGTGTTATGGGTCTTTTTCCGGTAGAGCAAACACTTTCTGAGAGTCTGAAAAAGGGGGTTTACAGCATAAATTGTCAGTCCGTGACATTTAGTGAGGTCAACCCTTGTATGATACAGTCCGTAGATTGAACTCCGGGTCCTGGTTGCTACACAGTCTTTTTTCAAAATTGCTTAATATGGCTGAAATTACAAAAAAAGTTTAAGATTTTAAAAATAAAATGATGAAATCTGCTTTTTGTCTTAAATTTTAATGTCAAAATTATAAAGCCGCTCAAGAGGCTTTAGGGTGGTTTGGTCGGTCTGAGACCAGACAGCTGGGACAGCTATCACTTCTAAATATATTCCTTGTTTGACTTGTTCAATGAGTTGTCCTTTCATTTCAATGTTTTCTATTGGTGTCTTTTTTATGGGAAAGCACATGGATATGGTTTTCTTTGTATTCGGGCTCAAATTTTCTTTAGCCAAATTGACCCTTTCTCGAGACTTTGTGTTAATTTACTGCTGTTTAGGCAAAGGCAAGGATATTTTATTTTTTATAGCACAGCAGGATTGTCGGCATACATCTGAAGGCCAACTCTGGGACAAACTTCAAGGAGTTTGTTCATGTACAGGCTAAAGAATAGGCCCCAGTATAGTTCCCTGAGGGATTAGTGGCATTGAATTCTCAAAATGCTCAGGTTATAGAATAGTGTTTATGAAAGGATTTGGAAACAATTATCGTTTGACAAAGATTATGGGTTCAAATCCCATCTATGTCTTAGTCTATCTATGCTGCTGTAAATCAGCGGTTAGCACACATTAAACTACTGAACACCTTCCCTTGGTTGAATATGGCAGAAATAAAGATGACAATTCAAGCCTTAATAGAGATGGTCTTCCAAAAAAGTTCCCAGTGTTCATTTAACAGAAGTCAATTGGACTGCGCTCCTGCTCTGGCCCTCAGCCCATTCTACTGCTGTTTTGCTAATTTAAATAAAGAACTGTAAACCTTTCTGTATTGTGCATTTGAGTCCTGTAAAACCCCTATTTCAGTCAATGCTTTTAACTCCCAATGTCAATGTTTTCTGTCACAGGGACCTGCATTTGCAGGGCTAAGTCTTATCAATTGACTGTGGAATCCGATTATGTCCCTGTCCCTGTCCTGTTGAAAGGACATAAAAAGGCACAACTGCATTTGTCCTCCTGGGTGAGTGATTGTGTATAGAGGAACTCATATAGGCCATTCTAATGCTTTAGGCAGTGTGCTGTGGTCAGTCTATTTAATCAAACCCCAAATGAAAATCTAGACTCTGACAAAGACAACGGGCCTCATCAAAAAAAAAAAAAAAAATATCTGACCTTAGGGAGATTAGAGCATTAACATCCACGAATAATAATATGAAATAACAAACCCCGTGCACCTTACCAATTCTCTCTGGGCGCTTTTACGATTGGAATATCAAGAGGGTTGGTCTGAATGGCTTACCCTAGGGCACAGGTCTGCACATATATCAGCGAGACCAAACAAGTGAATAAAGCAGGTCCCCGGAGGTTCCATGACCGCAGCTTGATTGTATTAGATCCTGCGTCTGTCACTAAAGAGTGTGCTGGCTTCACTGGGGAAGACCCAGGACTGTAGCGCTGCAACATATAAAACAGTGAGGTGAGGATTAAATTGTACAGCGCTGAACAAGCCACAGAGGTATATTACATGAGGGACACATGGTTCCCTGAAGGTGCAGACCGGATTAGATCACAAGCTCAACAAGCACAGAGGTCCAGGGTAAAAAAAAGATACTGACCAGTGAAGTAATATGACCACTATAAATAGCTGACCTTCTTATTGTATGTTTCAATACAGGCCACTTGTGGTACTACAACAACAACAACATTTTGACCCAGATAGCATTTTAATACATGCTTCAAAGTAAAACTTTTAACTCTATATTATGCTGATAAAAATTGATTAATTTAACTAGTTATATACATGCTTGAGGAGTGCAGAGGTATGTTATCAAGATACAAACAAAGTAACTTACCATAAATGGCTATAAACTACCATGCAGCCAATGTGTGCTATACAAGCTAATTGTTGATATCATTTGATTGACAGTTCATTGTCAATTCATTACTGTGGCAGTTGGCCGTGCCTTCACATCAAAATATAGCAAAACTGTGGATTTGCCATCAACAGATGTGTATTTAAATTTACTTCAGGATGGAAGCAATGTTTCCCCTAGTGGTGTTTCTATTGCTGTTGTAGTGGGACTGTTGAAATACAATAGTAATGCCCCCAAAAAGTTATATACTTTGTAAAACAGCTGCTTACATCTGGGTCTGTCACGCATAATAAATGCAGCTTCATGTCTCATCATGCCTTTTGCAAGTTAAAGAAGCACAAGTAATATTTAGTCAGTAGAGGGCTGAAATCCCTGTACAGACTCTCTGTGTTATGACAGCGGCACCATATTCACGTCATTTGTTTAAAAAAAAAAAAAAAGACTCTGCTAGGTTCCAGTGTATTGGCCTAGTTCTGCTCCCTCTATTTGAGTGCCGTAAAGCAGGTCACTCACCGAATCTGAGATAAGTCTTCAGCCCAGGAAAGTTACAGTCCTGTCCAGCTGAGTGTACTCTGTCAGTGAGATAGAGATGATTCTACTTATCTCATGTCTAATAACCATTAACATGATATTGGGAATATATATATATATATATATATATATATATATATATATATATATATATATATATATATATATATATATATATATTTATTCCCTTTATTTTTTTTTTTTAAATAATGAGTGCCCAATATTTGAATCTACCACAAGAACAAGTAGACAGTAGAAACAGTAGAAAATAATGGTGCTTTCCAAAGGCTGCTCCTTGGACAGTTTGTGCCATGTATCTTTAGCCGTACAGCCTCTGGCCTTCGGTCTAGACCTTGGAACTGCCAATTAATGTCTGCTTTTCTTTCCTTTTTTAAATCCCTTATCACCCATAAGAGAAATTACTCATTTGCTGCTCGTCTTTGTAACAAGTTTAAAGCACATGGTCAGCAGCTGATGTGGCGTGTAGCTGGGATGGAACCACTATCTTCAGCAGATCGGGTCCTTGATCTTGCCCCTTAAGTAGTTTCCATATTTTTCAACAATGGAATCTCCAATCATGTTGTGAATCTATAACACATGTCGTATTTTCTTTGACCTCACACCTGCTTTTGATTCTAACCAATGCCCCATTAAGGAAGTATTGGATTGCAAGGAGGCAAAGGATTAGTATACAGAACAATGAGCAGTCCATTTCCGTACATTGCGTACACCTTGACAAAATGTTCACTGTAATTGGCCAGACAGGGTGAGGAGTAGTCGATCAATGGCTGTGGTTAAAAATGCATTTGAAACAAGAGAGTAGATCTGTTGATCATATCCCCAAAGATGCATGGAACATTGAGCACACATTTTAAGAATAGCATTGGAATTACAAACATACCACATACTGTATACTCATATGTGCCATGATGAGTATTGACTGGTTAAACCTTTAGTCAAAGTTCTCCTGTTAACATATAAAATCCTTTGTGGACGCGCGCCCTCTTACCTATCTGACCTCATCACCCGGTATACTCCAGCTCGTACCCTTCGCTCTCAGGAGGCTGGCCTCCTTCAACTTCCTCGAGTAAAGAAGAAGTCTGCTGGCTACAGAGCCTTTTCTTATAGAGCCCCATTTTTATGGAATGGGCTCCCAGCGGAAGTGCGGCGAGCTGACTCTGTTTTCAAGTTTTCAAAAGCAAACTCAAAACATACTTATTTCACCAAACCTATGGAGACTAATTGATCATAGGTATAAGTTTACACTGGTTGTAGCTGTAGGTACACATTTACACCGGTTGTAGCTGTAGATACACACTAAACCGCTCATATTATTATCACATCTACCTATTACAGTTTGTTTTTTTCTCTTTTCTCCCTCCTCCTAGGGTGGACGCAAACCTCTGACCTGCTGGGTGATGAATACCCCCCCACCGCCACCCCATCTGTCATCTATTTGTATTGCTTGTTTTTGTATTGCTTGTTTTTGTACAGCGCTTTGAGAAGTTGCCTTTAAAGGCGCTTTATAAAATAAAGTTTATTATTATATATTATTATCTACCTTGATGTTGGCTGCGGCCCCATCCTCTATTGCACACCCAGAGTGGACACTGGACACTGCCAATATAAATGTTTTTATTTGTGAATATGTTTGTGTATTTCTATGTATTTTTCAACTGTCCTGGACACATTCCTGCACGGCCTGTCCGTCCTGGGAGTGGATCCCTCCTTCTGTGGTTCTCCCTGAGGTTTCTCTTTTTTCCCGGCTGGGTTTTTTTTTTGGGCGTTTTTCCTTACCCTGATGGAGGGTCTAAGGACAGGGGATGTTGTCTGGTGCAGTCTGTTAAGCCCTTTGAGGCGACTGTTGTTGTGATATTGGGCTATACAAAAATAAATGTCTTGTCTTGTCTTGTCTAGCCTCTCTCAGTAAATAAATAGCATATACTGTATATTCGCATAATATACACCAATGCATAAACGCACGAAGCATACAAGCATAGCATGTGCACAAATTAAGCTAGTAGCAGCCTGTAGTGATTATGCATTAGGCAAACAAACACAAGGTAATAAAGAAAAATGGAACCAATTCACCACAAACAGTACATTTCATATCAATACACTGTGTGCACAATAATTAGTGATTGTTTTGACCATATCATAATTTCCAACTCTAAGCTATATAAACTTGAATCCTTATTGGATTTAATGCATATCAGGTGATGTGTATTTGTGTAACGAGGGAGGGTGTGGCCAAAAAAGAGATTTAACTCACTCTGTAAAGTCAAAAATTGTAAAAAGTCTTTCACAGGGATGCAGCACTATTGAAATAACTAAGATATTATTGCGTGATCACAGAACCATCAAACGTTTTGTAGCAAATAGACAACAGGGTTGAAAGAAACATTTGAGAAGAAAAGATGCAAATTAACCGCCAAAGATTTGCAAAGAATCAAACGTGAAGCTACCAGGAACCCATTATCCTCCAGTGCTGCCATATTCCACAACTGCAACCTATCTGGAGTGTCAAGAAGTACGAGATGTTCAGTTCTCAGAGACATGGCCAAAGTAAGAGAGGCTGAAACCCGGCCACCGAAGACAGATTTTTCAAAGGTTTTGTGGACTGATGAGATGAGAGTGACTCTTGACGGACCAGATGGATGGGCCTGTGGTTGGATCAGTTACGGACACAGAGCTCCACTTCGACTCAGACACAAGGTGGAGGTGGGGTACTGGTATGTGCAGGTATTATTAAAGATGAGCTAGTTGGACCTTTTCGGGTTGAAAATGGACTCAAAATATACTCTCAGACTGTTATAAGAATTCTATATCCTTATGTTATCCAGAGAGACACGGAGACAGAGTATATATAAAAAGCAAATGGCCAGGTTTAATTCTTGCAAGAAGAAGCAAAGCAGACACGCATATATCAAAGGCTACAGAGTGAGGTTTGCTTAAGGAAGTAAACAAAACATGAGATTTTATATCACTGCAGTTGGGGCTGTTACAGGGAGGTGTATCTCCCATACACCCTCCCCAAGGCCCCAGCTCCAGGTGCAGAGGTCCCGTGGCAAACAATGTCTCCAGCTATGTCTACTCCATGCTTGGACTAGCATGGAGGACATGACATGATTTGACATGACCTGTAGAGAACTATGAGCACCCAGTAACTATAAACAATATCAACAATTATAATAATAAAAATTATTATAACATTCCCCCCTCTTTATGCTGATTACCATTAGCATAAACAACCTACTAGCTTGAGTGTGAATTGTATACTATGACAGAAGCGAAAACCCAGCAGGGCTGTTGACCGAGCCATAAGACATTTGAAAAATTTGCCAGAGGTTAAGCTGGTCAACCCATTGGACTCAAGATCTCTGGCCTGTCCCTGCCTGTCCATTTCTGTCCCTGTAACAAAAAGAAAAACACATGGAGTGAGACTTATGCACATTCATAATGACTAAAATCAATTCTCTTAAGCACAATAAATTCAATGAACCATGCGGCCCTTAGGACTGTAGTATGATCCGTCCTGGAGCTGTTGTCCCGTTGGTGTACATTAGGGTGCATCAAAAAACACAATTCCTGAATTTTGATATGGCTGGGTGCTGAAGGTGTTCCAAAATATGTAGAAACTACACATGCAAAATATTTTTCCAGTACATGATGATTTAGGGGTGCCACCACACGTCTGTTTTGTTGGATAAAGTGATTAATAGTGCTCAATGGTCGCCATGGAGATCTGAGGTTAACAATACTAAAGCTTAAGAAAACTGAGGGGATTTTTCTGTGTTGGGTATGTATTATTACATATCCCTATAATATCTGTGGTTGTGTCTTTGTATACCTATTTATCATAAGTCATTCAAGTCACATTTATAGGTATTTGGTGCTCATTACATCTAGCTAACATTAGCTAATGTTACATCTGCTAACATTAGCTAGATGTAACATTAGCAGACTGCAGTGACCTTCCAACTACTGGGAGCGCTCCACAAGGCACGATGGAAGCTGCTCTATACTGGCTTTGATGGAGCAGCACATTGCGTTGCTTCCCCAGGGCACATTCCCCACACAGCAATAGGTGCCAAAGATTCGGGCATTTGCCATTTTTATTACACACATCTATGCAAAGTGGTGGTTGACCTGCTGCCTGTAATGACCTGACACTCTACCACCACCTGCAAGCATACAAGGCTGTAGATGAGGGCATTGCAGCAATTAAGGTGCAGGAGAGGCATCACTGGTACCTGACAGGTGAGATGCTACCCCTGGCTCTCTTCAGCAGCAAAGTGCCCAATGGTGACAAGCGTGCACTTGCCAGAGCGATCTTGAAGCACAAGCCCGCTGATCTCCAGATGCACATCCCTGAGCAGCGCTTTGGCAATGGCTTTGGCAAGCCAAAGTTCCCCAACCTCTTGCCAACCACCAGCTTGCCCGGCCTAGTAAATATGGATTGCTGGTTTGGGATGCACCAGCTACACATTGATCCAGAATGTATGTCTCTTGACTTGAAGGACTGGGCGACCAATGCTGCGTTACAAAAAAAGTGAGGTCAATGTACGTGCAATGAACGTGGTCAATGACTTTGCCAAGCTCACATCCGACTTCGTTGTAGTGGCAAGGAAGGAGCAGCACCTGCAGAATGTGCTGCAGGCAGTTGAACATGACCGCAACCAACAGCCAAACCTTCGCCGCTTCAAACGCAAACTAATCCCTGAATAGGACGGTTACTTTTGGGGCGGGTGGGGAGACATATCTGAGGGGAGACGCATTGGCTAGGGTCAGAGTTCAGGTTCCATTTCCTCTTTCTTTCTCCCTAGTGATGTTGCTCAGTGGAGCAGACTCTGGCACTGAGCAATTACGTTTGAAGTTTAGTTAGTGTCAGCTCTTACCATTAGGCCTTGTTAGTTGCCATTGAGTTAGCCACTAGAGAGGATTTTTTCTTTTATGTGTGTCAGTATAGCACCTTGTGTTTAACAATAAAGTCAATAAAACAGTATATATGTGTCCGACATCCATCACTGCTGCACAAAATTCAGGGTAAGGCCACGTGAACATGTCCCATTGACCTCCATTCATTTTGTCTATAGGACAAATGAATGGGAATCTTGAAAGTTGAATTCTGTCAAATGCCCAAGTTGCCCAAAGGGCAGACAAACAACTTTTACTTTGATAACCCTATAGAACATGTTACTGTATAAAAGTTTACTGTACTTAACATTTCCAGGTCAACCTTTTGGCAATTAAAGGGTAACTAAACCCCTGGTCAGAGCCTAACTACACCCACTCACAAAATTTGAAAAAAGCTGGAAATGTGGGCAGAGCCCAGCAGAGACAGAGGGGAAGAACCGAGGGCGGAGCTCAGCGGGGGCGTGAACCTGAGACCCGCAGTGACGGATTGATTGACAGCAGCTGTCAGACTCGTAAAGACTTGAAGGAAGCTAGTAGCTTTGCTACAAAGCGGTCCTTCTAAGTGGAGGACATTTCTGTGCACACAGAGCTAGAGCCTTATCAGTTTGTGCCACTGGCTCAAACCGCGGTCTCAACAACTCCCAAAGTTAAAGAGCGAAGTCTTGCAGCACAAGAGAGAATGGGGCCAGTGATAAAACGTTAGCATTGTCTAATTTAGGCTAATGCTTAGCAAATGCTAACAAAGTTTCAGAAATTGCAAACCTATGCATTTACTTTGATTTTGGTAATTAGTGTTAATTACACATAAAACAGAGATTTCAAGTCTCCCTCTACAACTGTTAAAAAACTCTTGTCTTGCAGCTCACTGGTCCTGGGAGAGAATGTGTTATAGATACTCAAGGTATAGCTATGAAATAAGACCAGTGTCAAGTCCAGTTAATTTAATAAGTATTATGCAAAAAAGACACAACTCTAACCAAATATATTTACATCCCAACAAAGTAGTAATAAATATTGTTTCTCATGTTGTAGGTAATGCACAGGTGTGACAGGTTGGTGAGTTGGCTGGATAACAGTCCATCCAGACTTTGAGGCAGTAGCACTAAACCCCTGTGTTACAGACTCTAACACTTGTATTGTAGTGTTACACTTATCTTCAGCTTTTTGGTGAGACGTGGTTAAACAGGGTAGTTCCAGGAAGAAGAGAGCAATGTTTTTATAAATAAGTAAATTTAATGTTTTACCCTCCACTTACACATACTGTACATGTGCACCAGCTCTTTCAGCGGTTATAGACACGCTGTCCTTACAGAGGATTCCAATACTGAATTTATAAATATAGTTGGTATATAAAAAATTGAAATATGAAGAAACAGATATACCTGAAGTTACACACAAAACAATTGTTTAAAAACATGCATTATAAAATCAGCTATACAACTCAAAATGAACATGAATAAACATAAACATTTACAAAAGAATGTCTAAATGACACCCTTTTCTCAAACTGCCTTTACATAATTCTTATATTCTTTAGAGATTGTTCTTACAGTAAGCATTTTATAATATTTGATATAATATTTTATATATACACACTTAATTTAAATAAAAAATAAATGTCACAGTAAATTCTCATACATCATTTCAAGGCAGGTCCAAACTTTGTAAATCCTGCACAGTCAGGACAGAGGCTTTTTACTTTGTGTTTGAAAGTCACTGTCAGTTGCACTTATTGGAGCGAAGATGGTGAAATGCAAGAGCCAGACTTAAACAGGCTGATCATAACTTCATGAGCTGTTCCAAAATTTTTAAGAATCTTGAGTGTGTTCAACAGTGTATTAGTGTTTACATTAGTCTAAATGTAGTCAGCAAAGTAAAGCTAAGTCTCAGAAACTATAGAGCTAATTGCCGTTTTCAGAGTCTGAATCCAAGATGATTGACAGCAGCAAACTTGAAGGATGAAGTATCTTCAACAGTGAAGTGCCGCAGGAACAGTCACCAGGTCCTAAAACTAAAATAAACATATAAACATGATTTTATTTTCTTAAATTAGACCATTTTAATGACAATAAAATTTGTGTTCTTGTTAGAGTATTTAAAACAATTAATTGCACTATAACAGTAAAACAAACAAAACAAACTAAAGTGTGGGAATACATGCATTACCTTCAGCAGTGGACGCCTCACACCGTTTCCTCATTATTGGAGTAGAGCTAGTCCTGGGACACTCTGGCAGCTCCATCAGTGTCTGTGTCACATGACACACTCCTATTAGGCGTTCTGGCCTGGGTGGCTGCAAAAAAGAGATTCACAAATGATTTGTTATCTTGAGTATATGATGAGACCCAAACATCTGGGTCCACAACTCACAAAAACTGCACAATCCCTAAAAGATGCTCTGCCTTTGCACAATCAGCCTTTTCATTTCAAACCATCAAACAATGAAATTCTAAATCTGGTACAAAGCATATATTTTCTTGTGAGATTATTGTTTTTGTACATGGTGCCTGAGAAATAAAGAATAAACAAAACTAAACATCCAAGAGCTTCACAGTATTCAAACTCACCTTTGCTTCACCTGCAGATCTGCAGCGACTGGTTCAGGCTGGCACCCAGTTTCTCTGGTCATCTTAGGCAAAACAAAAGATTTCTGTTATTGTTTACAATTACAGTATTATATTAATTCATTTTAGAGATTTTAAAATGTTAAAAAGGATATTAATAACACATTCTCATTACTATTACTGTATATCCTCCGTGAAAGCACTAGTCTTTTAATCCGTGTGTACTGTCTCTGGGTCGGTCTGGTTAGCTGCAGCCTTTGATACACTGTCTCCTCTGCAGCTCCAGCTCTGCTCGGTTTACCCCGAGGAGCAGCGATAAACAACGTACACTGATGGTGTGCGCTTTCGAGTTCAATCTAATTAGCAAAGTTGACACAAAACGCACAAGTCCAAGACAGTTTTTGAGTTTGTGTTGAGTCAAAACTCATGGTGTTACACGAGTCATGAGATGTTCATGTTCAGTCAAGTCCAGAGTCACGAGCCAGTGCCAGGTCTTTAGTGCCAAGGGCTGCATCTCTGCTACAAGTACAACAGAGTGCTGCCCATGATGTCTGTGTGTACTGGGCCACAGTATCAACACTGCAGCAGCCCTCATTAGCGTTAGCCCGGTATCAGGAGCAGCTGAAGCTAACGTTTAGCATACTTTACCTAACTAGCAACATGACAAAATTGATTAATTAACTTTAGCTTTACTGGGAAGAAACATAAATTGTGATTCAAAATGTATGTTCACTCACCTCAAGACGCTGCTGCGGTGGTGGGAATCCATGCAGGAGCAGCGTTAGGCGCTGTGTTGCTTTTTAGCGGGAGCTGTTTGGAGAAGCACATTTCCACCTCCATTGCGTTGGAGAAGCAATCCCGCTTAAAATGCCCGCTGCAAACTCCAGCTCTCAGCAGGAACTCACGGTGTTCCAGGCCAATTGCACACTGGCGTCTAATTTCCAACTCAACTGGAAAGCAATGCAGTCCAGCAGTGCTGCTGCAACCAGCAACACTACAAGTAGCTACATGCTAATATAGCTAGCCTGATGTTTTCAACACCCGCTACTTGGGAAGATGTTTTTATACCAGGGGCGTGAGCCAATGCCAAGGGTGTGGTGGGGTCGTGCCAGGGGCGTGGGTAGAGAGCCGTTAGTCAAGCCAGTATACGTCACACTAGGAAAGAATCTTTAATCTGGGCGGCAGTAGCTCAGTGGTAGAGCGGCCGTCCTTCAACCGGAAGGTAGTAGGATCGATTCCCGCTCGCCCCACAGTTCATACTGTCGTTGTGTCCTTGGGCAAGACACTTAACCCACCTTGCCTCCAGTGACTGTAACACTGGTAATGTAATGTAAGTCGCTTTGGATAAAAGCGTCTGCTAAATGAATAAATGTAAATGTAAATGTAATCTAAAAATTCAACTGCAGTAACTACTGTTCAACCTGAGGAGGGCAGCACTTAGACGGTTTTACACCATAAAATGTAAAATAATATACTTTATACTCAAATTTCAAAACCTTTACTCAGATCAGTGAACAGCACTAATAACGCCTCATTCTTACAGATCATTAACTAAAAAAAGTTGGTTTAGGGTTTAGTTACTCTTTAAACAAAAAATTGCACATGTGTCAGGTGGCACCCCTAAATCTCAATGGAATTCCTTGAAACTTTTTTATGTTAATTAGAACAAAATGCAATGCCAGCCAAATTTATATTTTAAAATTTAAATTCCCCATTCAAATTTGATGCACCCTAGTGTACATGCAAACAATAACGTCCCTCAGATATCAAAGTGTTCATCTGAGGTCAAAGCCTTGACCATAGTCGTTTGGCAGGTGCATGTCCAGGAATGTTGACCCAGCAATGGCCACATTCAATCTCACCAACAAGCTCCGGATACATGGAAAGCAACACAAACAAAAGTTATCAGACATGGAAGTGCAACAAAAAGTACATGTACTGTATCTTATACAGATTCTAAAATCCCAGTAAATTTTCCAAATATGTTGTAAAACCAGGTCAAGATTAATTTCTCTATACCAGAATACTCTAATTCCTCTGTTAGAGTTTGAAGTCCTTTCTCAAAGGCTTTAGTTCTGCTTTAACTAGACCTGTGTTACTTTGGAGGAAATCCTTTTGTAGATCCCCCCTTTTCAGCTAAAAGCATGCTCAGTGCTATTTTGTTCTGTCCAGTCCTTGGACCAGTTTTCTCTAATTTCCAGTTTTAATTAACAGTTACAGCATCTCTAGTACAATTCATAAACCTTATTGTTTATACTTAATTTAATCCACATTTTCATAAATTGTAAAATGTAAAAATTCAAATCTCCAATGCTAATTGAATTTTAGCCGTATATTCATTAAGGACACCTCGAAGGACCCCTCTGTCGTCAATGTAAATGGGGCTCTCAAATGAACCTGAGGGAGCTGCGGTTTGGCTCCTAAAGTGTGAGTTTCTACTCACGATGTTCTCCGTCACATTGTATGTGAACACAAATAAAACGAGGATCCTTTAAGGGCGCATGTTTCCGGTCAGCAGGCAGTGCTGGTCTAATGGTTTTACTTTCACAAAACCTCCAGACTTCTGCTTTGCACTGCACCTGTCCCTGATCTCTACGTTTGTCAAGTTCAGAGTGATGTCACAGGAAGTCATGTGACTCCCGTCACTAGCCCTGCTCACAGGTGTACTTTCCTTTTCATAGGTGTAAACCAAGATGACTATAAGTTCAAAGAACTATGTTAATTTTAGCTCTTGCTGGTGGTGGCTATATTAATTGTCAAAACTCCTTTTCTGAACTGGTATACTTGTTGTAGTTGGCGTCCATCCAAATAAAGAACACACAAACAAATCAGAACGTTATTTGACATTATAGACCCATAGAAAGTGCCTCCTAGGTTTTCGTCAAACGAAACCATAAAAGCCCTTAAAATGATCAAACCATAAAAATGAAACAGCAGATAAAACCCTGTTTCCACAGATATGGTCTGCTGGAAATCTACTTTCCTGTCAATTTTCTTTATTTCATTATTTGATTTAAACTCCTCTTTTAACTGTATTAAACACTGTTGTTATAGCATCATGCTAACCATTAGGTTAACCAAGCATCCCTTCATCACTTTAATACAGTTTGGTTTAAATCTTCTCCTCCCCCCTTTTTGAGACGTGGGACTCAAACACAAAAATGAAACAAAATAAAATAAAAAGATTTAAAAAAATAAAAATAAAATCATAAAAAAAATGGTTTCTGCCAATTACCACCTTACATTGTTATTTCATCAATTAGCATTTCTAATTATTCAACTTATTTATGTTTTCCAAATAGCATCACTTTTGTTTCTGTTATTTTTAAAACTTAACTTTGTTTAGTTCAGTTTTAATTTTAGTCACCATTAGTTGTCGGTCTTTACCTGTAACTGTAACTGGTATCATCCACAATTTGATAAATTTTAACTCAATTGATGCAAACATAAATTTTCAGAAGACACTTTCCTCAAGCAGTGGTAAATAAAGTCTGCATCTTTCAAGAAGACTTTGATTTTTATGCAAGACAACGCTCCATCACATGCATCAAAGTTCTCCACTGCGTGGCTGGCCAGTAAAGGCCTTAAAGATGAAAAGCTAACGACATGGCCCCCTTCTTCACCTGACTTAAACCCTATTGAGAACTTTTGGGCCCTTCTTAAGCAGGACATTTACAGTGAAGGTAAACAGTACACCTCTCTGAACAGTGTCTGGGAGTTCTGTGGTTGCGGCTGCACAAAAAGTTGATTCTGACCAGATCAAAAAACTGACTGACTCCTTGAATGGAAGGCTTGTGACTGTTATCGAAACAAAGTGTGGCTATATTGGTCACTGAGTTTTTTTTATTTTATTTTTTAAATTTCAGAAATTTTTATTTGTAAATTATGAGTTTGTTTATTATTCTCACTTTAACAGGTGAAAATAAACAAGTGAGATGGAAAAATCTTTGTTTTTTTATTTAGTTGCATAATAATTCTGCATACTAATAGTTGCCTAATGGTGTACATATGATATTCTCTCAAGAAAACAAAAACATCTTTTAATACTTAAATGTTCATGTTTGAGGGTTTGTTAACATTTTGGATTGACCAAGAGCCCTGTGGTTGTACAATAACAAAATTAATCCTCAAAAATACAACTTGCCTAATAATTGTGCACACAGTGTATAAAGTGTGTTACATCAAACAGTTGAGAACTTACCTTAAACCTCTAGCACTAAGCTCAACATTAGACCAGCAAAACTGCTGCCTATCTCCCCCTCTCCAGTCCACACTGCTGATTTGGATCCGGAACTCAGATTTAAATGCGCTCATTGAAAACAACATTAAGTATTTGCTGAGTGCGTGGCAGGGTTGTACCACATGCAGTGGGGGTAAGGCCATGTGACTTTATCCTCCAGTCTCTCAAAAGTGAATCCCATTCTTTATATTGCTTCTGTTAATCTTTTAAAATCAAGCGTTTGGGCTGAATGAATGTAGCCCAAATGCTCTGCAAATCAAGGGAGTCAACATCAATCACAACATCACTACATTAAAAATAAGCTCCTTTATTCTTTTGCTTTGGTAATTTAGGGGTATTGCGAACATCATAACAAAAAGACATGTATTTAGATGATACACAAACTTGAATATATATATAATCATAAATAAGTTATATTTTTTAGTTGAGCGTATACCTCAAGAAGGGGCAAAAAGGACATTCCTTCAGAGCTGGAATTTGGATTTGTACAGTTACCAGTTTCAATTTTGTGAAATGATTCGGGGGATTATAAAGATTGTTTTCTGTTGCTTTGGGATATTTGAAATCCTTTATGCCACTGAAGGATTTTTGCAATTCACTTCCTGTCAGTCACTCATATAAACTTTTGTGGCTGCTGGAACTGAAGCTGCTTCATCAGAATATCATTTCAGTATGCAAATGTACCAAAACTTTTTTGGGGGGAAATTTGTTTTCACATAGCCAGCAGCTACGGGCCACTGCAAGTTCATTCTGCTTTTTTTTACATGCAGGCCTGTGAAATACAACATATATCTCTTAAACCTCAGTCAAAGTTATAATGGCTGATGCAAGTGCTTGTTTGGAAAGCATTAAATATGAATGTTGCTTCTCCAAAATAAACGCCTTTTAATGCTTCTGTTGTAGACTCCATTTATTAATAATTAAATATAACTTTCAAAACAACATGTGGCTCACTACATTGTCATGGTCATCAGTTATAGTTCAAATTAAACATTGCAGCTTTTTTCCACCATAAAATTATTTATTTTTATTCATGTATTTTGTTTGTGCCACTCTACAATCGAAAAACAAAAAAGTAATAAAAAAAACAAAACAGGCAGCAGAAAGATCAGTCTTATGTGACTACCCCTTTTTTAGCCACATCTTCTGAAAATAATCAAGAATCAACCAATAATGAGCCCAGACCCTCACCCTGTTACAGTTTGTACAGTCTCGTAAATTCTCCTGTCTTAAATAAACTTAGTCTTAATTTTCTTCATTTTTTGCATAACAAAGAAGTACAAAGCATAACAAATCCCAACATCATAGGTCATATGTAAAGGGAGTGGATGAAAGAAAAAAAATTTCCATCTTCAAAACTATGTGCTGAAACATTTTTATTGGCTTATGATCTGAATGACTGAGAATTTCCTCAAATATTTATCTTGAGGGTATGGGCTACCTTCCATAGACAAAAGTCAATTAAGGTGTCCCACAGGGTTCTATCTTGGTACCTATACTTTTTTTCCCCCTTTAAAATTAGTTATGAGTAAAGAGTTAATTTCCTTTTCTTTTTTTTTTATAAATAAAAAAATAGTTTAACCTGTGTTAAATTGTATAGCTACATTTAAAATATTTTAGGAATAGATACATATATGTTTACTTTTTTAGGCCATTGCAAGTGTTTTGTACAACGGGGTCCCTAAACATCGGACCACAGACCAGTACCGGGCCATGGGGCATTTGATACTGGACCGCACAGAGTGAATTAACACTTAAATATGTTATTTCATTTCACTGTTTTTAGACTATTATGATCCCTCAGGAGTTTCATTTTTATTTGGTAGAAAATACAGCTTTTTTCTACCAAAAAGAAAATATGAGAAAATATATTTTTCTCCTAAAAAATATATATATACTTTTTTTATTAAAAGAAAATATATATATATATATTTATGATAAGTGATTGCTGAGATTACTACAAAGACCTAAAAACCCTACTTCCAATAAAAAAAAATATATCCAATAAAGAAAATCATCATTTTGAAATTCAGATTACGGAGGAGACTGGACAAAAACAAACAAAGTTCCAGATAGTGTCACTGTCTCCCATAAGCCCTATTAAGGCTCAGGAGTTGTACTGACTCTGTATTATGGTATATGTACAATAATTCAATCAATAATCAAATTGTAAAATATGTCTGTTAATGTGTATTTTATATATTGTTTGTTGTACAAGTGATACCTGCCTTGAGCTGTGAAAAAATATAATGTATAAAACTAGTTCATGGTATGAAAAGGTTGGGGACTGCAAAATGTTAAAGTGTTGCAAAACATAAATGCTTTGAAATCTTTTATTATATTATAAAACATGTTATGGATCTAACGTTTTAATGAACCCCCTCAACACATAGAGTACAATGATACATTTACCTCAGAAACCACAGCAGCTCATTAATTTCCACTGGGCTGATGCAAATCCAACATCAATTTACGCAAATGTTATTCTCCTGAGAGGACACAATCGGTTCAAGAAGAAACTTAGTGTCTTAGACCTTTGTCCCTTTCTCAGATTTAGGAGAGAGATCATTTTCACTTGGATTCAATCCAGCACAGGACCTTAATGACATGTTTACGGTCAGGTTCACTTAATAAAGGTCAACTCAATCATTTCTGATCCTGGCAACCCATTTTGGTATAAGTTTTAATTGCTGCCGTAGATACACCCTGCCCAGATTCAGATGCAAAACTAACAAATAAAAAAAATATTCTTACAGGGATCTATCTAGGCAGAGCTCACACTGGTAATATGGGGGTGTGGGCCGACTAAAGCCACACGGAAGCAAATTTCTACCCCGTCTCTAGTGTAGTGTGAGTCACAGACTTCAGACTGTTTCCTTTTCATCTGCTCATAGATGCATTTGTATGATTCTCTGGACAAAAACCTGACTTTGTAAGGGGATGCTGAAAATCTGATTGACCTTTCCAGTAGTGATGAGTCGTTCATGAACGATTCGTTCTTTTTGAACGAGTCTTTAATATGACTCGGGAACAACTAGTCATCTCAGAGAGCGAGTCGTTCATTTTTGTGTAGACCCGCGCATGCACATTCCGCCACATCTCATACAGGAAACAGAAAGGACTCATTCATCTCCCAAGTCGTTCGTTCGTTCGTTCACCAAGTCCCAGCCCCATAGAGAAAGAGTATGCAGTTACAGAAAGGACTCGTTCATCTCCCGAGTCTCTGAGTCGTTCATTCAAGTCCCCGTAGGCTGAACGCAGAAACAGAAGGATTTGTTCATTTCATGAGTCAGTCTTCGGGTCTGAATCTCGTTCTTTTGTCACACATTGGATACAGAAATAAGTTAATAGATACATATATTTCAAATAACTGTAATCCTTTCTGTTTCCGGACGGACGGATGTATTAGCTACAGCTACATGAGGCTGTCACGGCCCAGACCAGACATGTTGACGGAATTAATGCTAAGCTAAATATGAAGTGACAAAGGAAAAAAACTATTTGGATTAAGAGGTGAGTTGAACTCTCTGCCTGAAGTAAGCTGCAATGAATTTATAATTTATTTTTCAAAGTTTGGCCATGGCTGCATTAGTTTATAGTTATTATAGTTTTTATTCCAAAAGTATATTATATTAAGTAAAGTGTATTAAAAATTGTAATATGTAACATTTTAATTAGATTCTGCTGAAATGAACGAAATGACTTGAAAAAAGATTCGTTCATTTTGCTGAACGAGACTTAAAGAACTGAGTCAGTAAAATGATCCGAACTTCCCATCACTACAAGACGTCCGTTATGCCAATTGGTTTGAACTGGTTTTAATCTGTTGAAACCTTGAAGGTGGGCAGGGCTTCGTTTACTCTTGCCATTGTGATAGTAACTCTTAAAGTGTCCTCCCATTATTACATTGTTAATTTTGCACCGTATATTTTAACTCTGAATATTTTCACCAACACTTAGTTGGATTTTACTCTTATTAAATTTGAGTAACTCTTGCCATTGTTACATCAACTTTGAAAGAGTTAATATTATTTACCACTGCTTTTTTTACACTAGAGATTTTACTGTGCACTTTCTCTGGACATCTTAGGCAAAACAAAAGATTTGTATTATTGTTTACAATTACAGTATTATATTAATTCATTTTAGAGATTTCAAAATGTTTATAAATGATATTAGTGACACAAATATTCTCACAAAGCAAAGCAAAGAATCTAAAGAAGACATCTAAACATAAACACTCACTGTTGCCATAGCCTACATGTTAGTGTCCTACTGGAGTACTGGAGTCACCACTTTTCTGTGGATCTTTTTTTATTGTAATTTGACTGTGAACAATTATTACTGTATATCCTCCGTGAAAGCGATAGTCTAATCCAGCGGCGTAGCACCACATTTTGGGCCCTGGGTACAAACCATCTTGCTGGGCCCCTGTACCAAACACCATAGTGATACCAATGTATATGTATGTTTAGACGCCCCTGGTCTAATCCGTGTGTACTGTCACTGGGTTGGTCTGTTTGGCCACAGCCTGTGGTATACTGTCGTCTCGGCAGCGACAGCTCTGCTCGGTTTACCCCTGGGAGCGATAAACAACACACACCGATGTGCGCGCCTTCGCGTTCAATCAAAATAGCAAAGTTAACAAGAAACGCACAAATCCAAGGTAGTTTTTGAGTCAAAACTCACGGTGTTACACAAGCCATGAGATGTTTATGTTCAGATTCACGAGCCAGTGACAGGTCTTTAGTGCCAAGTGCTGCATCTCTGCTACAAGTCCAGCAGAGTGCTGCCCGTGTACGAGAAATAACTAACCGAATATTGAGTGATAAGAGTAAAGCTAGATGTCTGTGTGTACTTTGCCACACATATCAACACCGCAGCAGCCCTCATTAGCACGTTAGCCCGGTATCAGGAGCAGCTGAAGCTAACGTTTAGTATACTTTAACTAACTAGCAAGATGATAAAATCGGATTAATTAACTTTAGCTTTACTGGGAAGAAACATAAATTGTGATTAAAAATATATGTTCACTCTCCCCAGGACGCCGCTGCAGTGGTGGGAATCCATGCAGGAGCAGCGTTTGGCACTGTTAGCTATTTTTCAGCGGGAGCTGTGTGGAGAAGCCCATTTCCACCTCCATTGCGTTGGAGAAGCAATCCCGCTTAAAATGCCCGCTGCAAACTCCAGCTCTCAGCAGGAACTCACGGTGTTCCAGGCCCACTGGCGCCTAATTTCCAACTCAGCTGGAAAGCAATGCAGTCCAGCTACAAGTACATGCTAATATACCTAGCCCGATGTTTTCAATTCTCGCTAGTTGGGAACAAGATGTTGTTATACCAGGGGTGTGAAACTATGCCAAAGGTGTGGTGGGGTCGTGCTGGGGGTGTGGGTGGTGAGCCGTTAATCTATCCCGCTTACGTCACACAAGGAAACAACTAAAAATAGAAAAACAGTAACCACCGTTCAACCTGAAGGGGCAGCACTTAGACGGTTTTACACCATATATTGTGAAATTAATATACTTTATACTCAAATGTCAAAACCTTAAATCAAATCAATGAACCGCATTACAGACCATTAAGTAAAAATAGTTGTTTTAGGGTTTAGTTATTCTTTAAGACTAATAAATGACAATGACGTTGGCAGTGACAATGTGTGAATGTGTCCAAAGTCTGTGTTTTTAAAATAAGGATAAATTAAATTAATTTTACAGAAAAAAAAGATTGTGGAGGATTACGATTTTTTAAACAATCCTAGAATTATGACACATTTTGTGGACGGCACCCATATTGAGTGCATTTCCTTTCTTTCTTGGAGCTGTCACAGAGGCTATGGCGTGCTGCAGCATGTCGGCCAGCAGTCAAGCAGTCATGGCTTCCCAGGAGAGGCAGCCCATTGTAACTATGGCACGTGTGTGTGTTATATGCTCTATATTTTGGCTGATTTTTTAAGTTTATCTTAAAAGATTCCAAACAAAGAAATGTTTGCAAACAAATATGTAAAGTAAAGATGTATCCTACATTATCCTTGTTTTTTCGGAAGTGATTTAAAAAAGATTTACTCGACATACGGTGGTGTGGTGGGCGGGACATAAAACTCGAGACTTTCCTTAAGGCCTTTAACTTTAACACATTTAAATATTTGCCAACATTGCTTAAATATTTTTACATTAAAATAACCAGGCAGTAACATGAACATAATGACAGTCTATTATGCTCCTATTTCAACAGATTTAGTTATCTCTCTTAGTTTTCTCTTTGCACATATTGGATGCAGATTTTATTTATGTTTATGAATATGTGTCAGAATTTATTGCCCACAGGCCTGTGGTTTATTGTGCGTTTCAACAGTGAAATATGTTTTTGCTTAACCAAGAGAAATTGATTATTTCAAGGACGGACATGCACATATTCATATTAAACTCTATCTCCTTCAAACACTGACCTCCGTGAGTCTGGACCTGGTCTAAGACTGGACTAACTCTGTCTCCTTCATCAAACACTGACCTCCACGAGTCTGGACCTGGTCTAAGACTGGACTAACTCTGTCTCCTTCAAACACTGACCTCCGTGAGTCTGGACCTGGTCTAAGACTGGACTAACTCTGTCTCCTTCAAACACTGACCTCCCTGAGTCTGGACCTGGTCTAAGACTGGACTAACTATATCTCCTTCAAACACTGACCTCCGTGAGTCTGGACCTGGTCTAAGAACGGACTATCTCTGTCTCCTTCAAACACTGACCTCCCTGAGTCTGGACCTGGTCTAAGACTGGACTAACTCTATCTCCTTCAAACACTGACCTTCCTGAGTCTGGACCTGGTCTAAGACTGGACTAACTATATCTTCTTCAAACACTGACCTCCGTGAGTCTGGACCTGGTCTAAGAACGGACTATCTCTGTCTCCTTCAAACACTGACCTCCCTGAGTCTGGACCTGGTCTAAGACTGGACTAACTCTATCTCCTTCAAACACTGACCTCCCTGAGTCTGGACCTGGTCTAAGACTGGACTAACTCTATCTCCTTCAAACACTGACCTCCGTGAGTCTGGACCTGGTCTAAGACCGGACTAACTCTGTCTCCTTCAAACACTGACCTCCGTGAGTCTGGACCTGGTCTAAGAACGGACTATCTCTGTCTCCTTCAAACACTGACCTCCCTGAGTCTGGACCTGGTCTAAGACTGGACTAACTCTATCTCCTTCAAACACTGACCTCCCTGAGTCTGGACCTGGTCTAAGACTGGACTAACTATATCTCCTTCAAACACTGACCTCCATGAGTCTGGACCTGGTCTAAGACTGGACTAACTCTGTCTCCTTCAAACACTGACCTCCGTGAGTCTGGACCTGGTCTAAGACTGGACTAACTATATCTCCTTCAGACACTGACCTCCGTGAGTCTGGACCTGGTCTAAGACTGGACTAACTCTGTCTCCTTCAAACACTGACCTTTGTGAGTCTGGACCTGGTCTAAGACTGGACTAACTCTATCTTCTTCAAACACTGACCTCTGTGAGTCTGGACCTGGTCTAAGACTGGACTAACTCTGTCTTCTTCACCAGACACTACTTAATGTGGGCAGCTGAATGTCATTTTTAAAGTCTGTGTCCAGGAGTTTGTACGTTCTTTAGGCGATGGACTGAGACAAAATCTTCCTCTGACTTGTAAGTATAATTATCTTTACAATAAATAGTTTTGGGACCTACAAAATGATTGAGTAAAAAGATGGTGCGCTTTGACATTGTAGCGCATTACTTCAGTCCGTTTGAGCAGACACAGTTAGGC
This sequence comes from Perccottus glenii, assembly GCA_024416835.2. Lineage (NCBI taxonomy): Eukaryota > Metazoa > Chordata > Actinopteri > Gobiiformes > Odontobutidae > Perccottus > Perccottus glenii. The sequence goes on from CM044554.2 coordinate 8,347,787, forward strand.
CAGGCAAACTCTAGAGCAGTGTTGCCAACTCTTTTCCAAGGAAAGTAGCTAAAGCCTGGCCAAAAAGTCGCTAAATGTCGCTAGATGACGTCATGCGTAAATTAGCATATTCGTGACGTCATTACGTCATCGCGTCATTATACTAAATTGCATACTTTCTTGCGTTCTCCCTGCCTAACGTGCTTTCTTGACAAATTTGTGCTCACATGGTCTCTTTTACTGTATTTTATTATGATATAGCCCACTGTCCCAATAAAGCTCTTCTCATTTCTCATTTCAATTAAGTGATAAGCACACGAGAACAATGAAAATCAAAACGGTCAAACTAAATTCTTTAAATTTAAAATGAATCTTTCTGTCGACTCTTGTTTTTGTTTATTACTTCACAATTTCAACCCTCCTCCTTTATCCGGGCTTGGGACCGGCAAAAGTGACCTAAAAGAGACACTCCGGCGGAGTTTCTTTTAAATTTTTATTTATTTATTTATATATACTTATGGTCCACTTAGGAGCCTACAACATGTCACAGTAAAGTATTAACATTTTTAACCGTAATTTCTTTTTTATTTTTATTTTTTTACAACAAAGAACATTTTACATTTTCGAGTGCTGAATGTAAGCCTGGGCGGGATCCACCAGCGGCGGCTTGCCAAGTTGCCGCTCATGCGCAATTCATTTGCAGTCTGGACGTGGAGGGGTAAACAACTCCTGCTCTGACTGCAGCTGGGAGGGGCTTGTGCGCGAGGACTGGGCCGACTATGAGTGCTTTGGGATGGGGGTGGGGCCCGCGGCAGCACCCGCTGCTCATTGATTAGACTAAGAACGATGTGTGCTTTCACTTCAGAAAGTCTCCAAAAGTCTCCAATAACTCCAGAAAAAGTCGCTAGATTTGTCGCTAGTCGCTTTTTTGAAAATTTGTCGCTAGAGGGGTCTGAAAACTCACTAAATATAGCGACAAAGTCGCTAAGTTGGCAACACTGCTCTAGAGACTGAAAGACCATAAATAAACTCAGAAGTCACCAAAGATGAGCTCTCATTAAAAATCAACAGATCAAACCCAACTTTGAGAGAGAGCTGTTGTCTAGAGCAGTCATTCCCAAACTGTGGTCCGCGGACCACTAGTGGTCCGTGAGGGTACTGCAGGTGGTCCGTGGAAAGGCAAAATAAAAAATATTTTACCAGGAAATTCCCATAAAAAAAAATTAAAAGAATATGTAGGCCTATATTGATATAACATTTGCATTAAATTGTCAAGTTATTGTGCGATTACTAAAATAGGCCAGTGGTGTTCGGCCGTGATGTTCAAGTTCAGTGTCGTTATGGATCGGTGGATAGCAACAGGTTCTCTGAATTCTCTCTTCTCTTAATTCAGGTAAGACTGTGTGTAGACATTTTATTATGTGTGTTATGAGGTGGTCCGCAAAATTTTTTGATTACAAATAGTGGTCCACACACACAAAAAGTTTGAAAAACCCTGGTCTAGAGAGCTGGACCTGCTGCAGGAGTGGATGAAAGAAAACAAGCTAGTTCTGAATATTACAAAAACTAAATGTATGGTAATTGGGCCAAAACAAAAGTTGGCACGTGGATCCAAATTAAAATTAAACATTGCCGGGGAAAATATACAACAAGTAACTAAAGCCAAACTGTTGGGTCTGGCCATTGATAGCAGCTTATCTTGGACTGAACATATAAAAGTCAAGTCAAATACTATCATTAATAAAATGGGTCGCAGTATTTCAGTAATAAAAAAAATGTTGTCATTATGTTAAACGTGACACTTTAAAACTGGTCGCCAAGTCGTTAACACTATAATAATAAATAATAATTGTTATATTTATATAGCGCCTTTCCAGAGCTCAAGGACGCTTTACATATCAATTATTCATTCACTCCACAGTCACACACTGGTGGTAGTAAGCTACATCTGTAGCCACAGCTGCCCTGGGGCAGACTGACAGAGACGTGGCAGCCATTCTGCGCCTACGGACTCTCCGACCATCACCTTCAACATTCTTACACATTCATACGAGGCAAGGTGGGTTAAGTGTCTTGCCCAAGGACACAACGACAGTATGAACTGTGGGGAGAGCGGGAATCGATCCTACTACCTTCCGGTTGAAGGACGGCCGCTCTACCACTGAGCTACTGCCGCCCCCCTATGTCACTTGTCATATTGTTCTGAAGTGTGGTCTTCTGCATCTCAAATAGATTTAGCAAAAATACAAGTGGCTAAAAACAAAGCAGCAAGACTAATTCTTGGTTGCTCGATCAGAACAAGCAGGGAGCAGATGTACTCAACGCTGTCCTGGCTTAATTTAAATCAAAGAATACAACTCACATTGGGCACCTTGTTATATAATACACTAACCCCAAAAAAGCCTGCTTTTATATTATATCAAAATGTTTTCTGTGATTCTGTGCATAAGCACAACACCAGAATGGCAACAAATGGTCATTTCATGCTGCCACATGCTAAATTCAACTTTATGAAGAAAACTGTTTTGTACAGAGCAATATCCATTTGGAACCATGTTCCTATTGAAATTTGTCAACTAAAAAGTAAGCAATCATTTAAAAACAATCTTAAGCGTCATAAGTTAGATAGGTTTTGATTTGTAAATGTGCGATTGTATCAAATATGGACTGATATTCTTATTTTCAATGAAGTGTAAAATTGTCTCTGTAATGATTGAGAATGATTATATATAATATTCAATGTGCATGGTTGAAATGAGCAGTGTTTTTTAATGCCAATGGAGCCAGGAAGATTAGCTGATTGCACAGCTTTCAACTAATGGGATCCATTTAAATAAAAAAATAAACAAATAAACTTTAAAACTAAAATATATATATATATATATATATATATATATATATATATATATATATATATATATATATATATATATATATATATATGTAGATTTGCAATACAAAGTAATAGAAAATGAAACAAAAAAGAAGTGTAATGAAGAAAAACATTATTTCCTCCTGCTACACCAGGGTTATCTCTAATATAATTTAACCCTATAGTCTTAAATAATCTAAAACATTAATTTGACATATTAAAAGTTTAAATAACACATTTTAAAGAATAAATAAAATAAACTGGTGTAGCTTTAATATTTCATTCCTTCCAGTAGCTCATTTATAACTATTTCTAGCAACTAAAATAAAGTAATTTTAGTGACAGACCAGCATATGTTGTCAAATCATATTGTATCCATGCCGACGGCTCCGTGCTGATGACCTCACAGACGTTGTCAGTGTTACGTTCTAAAATGGAATAGTTTTCCTTTGACTTGAACCTTCTACAAAGGTCAGTTTAAGCCTAGTCTTAGTGAAGACCAGCTGCAAACAAACGTTCTCCTGATTTTTTGGAAAAGTCGCCTCAAAACAATCGACAAAATGTTCAGAAGGTTGTTCGGACAAATAACGGTAAGTTTTTACACTTTGACTAAACTGTTTTTAGTTTGTTTTGCTCGAATAAGAAATGGTAGAGCTTTACATTTTGCTTAATTTTGACAAATTTACCATATTTTTTATAATTTCTCAAGTTAATTTAATAATTAGTGTATTATATGTGTTTTTGGTGACACTGACTGTGTTTTTGTGTTGTTTTAGCAGATTAAAACACCATCCAGTCCCGTTGTTTCCGTCAGTGAACTTCGGAGGTAGGACATTTAAGCTGCATTTGAACTTTACATCCTTTTTTTTTTCTCAAAATGCACACATAAACCTTATCAAACTGTTTTTAGGCATTTAGCTATGTTAAATTTAAAATGTGGACACAAAAAGACCATATTTTCCTAAGAAGTGAAGAAAATGCAATGTTTCAGAGTCTGTGTGAGATACTTTATGATCATTTTATGACTCCTTAGAAAACAAATGCATACAATACCTCTATTCTTGTTTAATTTTCTACTAATTGGTCTTTTTTAATAATTATTTTACTTTTAAATAATCATGACTAACAATGGCCAGTGTAAAAGACTCATTGATAAAGCATTGCCACTTTGGACTGTAGTCTTGTTAAATGCCATCACATCTAGCTTTGGGCAGTGTCAGTTGTTATAGTTTTGTTATTTATATGTAAAACTATTTGCAAGAACCCAAACAACCCTGGTTTATGCTTGGTTTAGCCCAGTTTTAGTCGGCTCTACAGTAAGTTGCAAGTTAACCCTGTTGTAATTCAAATGTCTAAAATGATTGCAGCCTTCTTAATCTTTATTGTTGTAAATTGAAATGAAAAGAAAGCATTGAGTGATCTAATTGAAGAAATGTGTTGTATTTTTTTCCTCCAGTGTGGACTCCACCCCTGACACTGTGGACACTGCAGACAAAAAGTCTAAATGTGTCGGGTGTCGATGGTGGTTAAAGCGCTTATTTGGATGTGCATCGGTAATGTCTTATTTTATTGTCTTTACATACATATAATCATTTAAATGAAATCATTTAGCCCCACTTTTAAACAGTTAACTAATGGTTTGTGTTCTTTTTCTTCACAGAAAAAGGATAAAAAGTAAGTCCTTTTGTTTTTTGCTTTTTTAGTCTACAGCGTCATTATTAGTTTAATGACTTCACTGTAAAAATCTTTGCTAACTTTGCACTGTGCTGTTGCAGAGATGAGAAGTCCTCGTCACAGAAAGGACCTTGCTGGAGCTTTAAGAGGTTTAGAGTAAGTACCATTGAAAGTTAAATATAGCTTTACATTCAGGTGCATATAGAGTAAAAAAAATAATAAAAATAAAAGTAGGACTAATAGATTTGTGAAGCCAAAAGTGTTAGCAAAGTGTTGAGATAAATAAAGTAGATTTATTGTGTAATTGTGAAGTGGAAGTCAGTTAAAGGTAGGTTTCTTGGATCTATTGGTCTATTATTTCCATTATGCTGCATTTATGTGATCCACCAAACCACCAAAAACATTATTTTTCCACCTTCAAAGCAGATAAATTGTACAGGAAAATTGGATAGTACAGGAAATAGATTTTGGCATACTCCCAGTTTGTCCATTTAAGTATCTCACAGACTTGCTTTTACAAAATACCGGACTATTTCTTTACTTTTTTATTGCAAGTCTTCAGCAATAGTTCACTGTTCCTTATTGTCTTTCATCCAAATTTTGATCTAAATTAGATACACATTGGCAGGAAGGTTAATAATGAAACCATAAAAGCCATTTAAACCTTAACATGGTCACACCACATTGGTTTATTAAATGCTAATCTTCAACTTTCTCCAAACAGAGAAGAAATAAGGTGGCTCCTTCTCCTCTGACCAAAGAGGAACTTCAATCTGCGAAGGTCAAGTCGGAGCAGAAAGTCCCGACCCAAGGGACGAGACTTCACACACAGGAGGTGAAACAACAGGACATGTAAGGATAATGCATTTTTCTTATATTTAAAACTGCAAAAATATTTAGCTTCTCAAATGCCTAACAAACAAACACAAGAAAACTTGTTTTGGTTAAAAAGTTGTATTACAAATAGAACTGTCTATGAAAATGCTTTTAACAATTTTTAACTCAGAATGATAAACTATAAGTTGTCCCTAAACTAATAGAAAACCTGCAGTGTAATCTTTACAGATGAAGAAATGTGGGGTTTTAAATTTGGCATGTACTGTTTTTTTTGCAAAAGAAATCCTATGTTGTTTTGCATAAAAGTATTTTTATCCAGCAAATAAGTTCTTTAAACGGTTTTATATTAGAAAAGGTTTTAATGAACATCATTGTCCTCTTCCGGCAGCCTCAGCGTCGAGATCCAGCCTATGGCTTCTCTTTCACGCTCCTCTCCTTGCCAAAGGTTTCCGAAAAAGTTTCAATCGAACCTTGCAGGGTGAGTACCTCTGCGCCAAAACCAGCTAATACAGAAATCTTTGCTCTGTCACTTCTTCTGAAAATGCCTAATGCCTGTATGTATTTCCAGACTTCCAAACATCGGCAACACGTGTTATATGAACGCGTGCCTGCAGACGATCATGACCCTGGACTCTCTGGTGGGCAGGGTCGAGTCCCAGGAGAGGGTTTGGGCTCAAAGTCCAGAAGCCTCACTGCTCAGGTACAGCCAGTCTTTTGATATTTTACTTAAAGCTTGAATATGCCCGAATAAAACAGGGGCCAGAGCAGTTAAAGAAAATAAACCAAGACAAACCAATCCTCTTTTTTCTTTCTGCAGTCATCTTCAAGCAATCACAAAAGCCAGCACGTTGCCAGAAATGGGCAGGAAGAAACGCCTTCTCAAACGTTTTAAAAAAGCTGTGGCGTCAAAAGCTCCAGATTTTAGTGATTACAAGCAAGCTGTGAGTCACCTTTAGGATTGTTACATGTCGTTTTCCAATTGCCATTTACTTTATTGAACACCACAGCAATCTCTCAACAGGGCTTTAACTCTTCTGTATGTTTCCGTTTCCTCAGGACGCTCATGAGTTCCTTTTAAAAATGTTGGAGCAGATTAGAGACCTGGCCCCTTCATTAAAACACTTTGCGGACAAACTGGGCACCACCTACACCTGCCCCGTGGAGGCCGAGCTGGTGTTTGAGATGGAAAGCACCAGGACCTGCAAGAGGTACGAGTAAACAGGCTGATTCTCAAAATTTTCCCGAGCACTGAAGGCCACAATACCTCATGTATTGCATGTGCTTTTGTATTTAGATGCGGTGGGCACAGTTCTCACATGGAGGCATTCACGAATCTTTCGCTCAACCTGGTTTCCCAAAGGTCATCTGGGGACATTCTCAACAGCTACCAGGAGGTCAGTTCATCGGAGAAAAAAAAAGAGTTTTCATGTTAACCCCATACCCTTGTCAGACAAAAACATTAATATGTGTTTTAAAATAATGTTACCAGAATATAATAAGGTTAAAGTTCATGCAGTTTATTTGACTTTTGTGTCATAGTTTCAGGAGCTTTCAGAGTAAAACAAGGACATAGTACGGTTTCAAGTCACTTAAATTTTATATAGGAATCTATAAATCCAATTGTTTTTGTGGGCTCATTTTCAGAGAGGGATTACAGGGACATCCCTTCTCCCCAGACACTTCCTCCAGCTCGAACTCTAAGGAAATATACCAAGCTGTTCCTAACCAGCCAAGACACTCAGTCCCTTTAGTCTGTCCTGGGGCTTGTAATAATGGCAAAATGTGGTCGCTATGTAAAAAATCTGGAATAATTGTTTTAAAAATGAATCAGATTGGATGCAGCCAGTAGCTTATGAAGAGTTAGCACAATGTGGACACAATGTCTTTCAGTAACTTGAAAATCACTTGATGAAGGTTGCAATAAAAAACAATGTTTATGTTGTGTTTTTTTCTCAGGAGGAAAGTATTGAGTACAAGTGTGACTGTGGAAGAGGAGACACGTCGTCTATGAAGATGACTTTTGTCACTCTGCCTCGGTAGGTTACCGTTAAACTCATTCAGTCTAAACTATGATCCCTTTAACATGGCCCTGTAAAATATGAACAACTTATAACCAAATTTCTTTCCTTGCAGTGTGCTCGTCCTCCATTTGAAACGCTTTGAGTACACACCGGTTTGTGCACTTGAAAAGGTCAATGTGCCACTGACAATTGACAGGGAACTAATTGTTTCTGCGAAAGATGTAAGCACACTATCTACATACAAAACATACTTCTGAACTTGCTGCATGTTTATTCAAATATGTAGATAATAAAATGCTAAGCTAGTATCTCTGTCTGTTCAGGATTCGGCCTGCTTCACACTCGTCAGCATCATCTCCCACTTTGGTCATTCGCCAACAAGCGGTAAGAGAATTGAAACACAGCAGACTTTTCCTAAAAGTGATTTTTTTTTTATTTGGCTGCACTGTGTCACCAACAACTGTCTCTTTGCTCCCAGGCCACTACATTTGTGATGCCATGTCTCCAGACAACAGCCCCCTGGAGACTTCTGACCAATGGCTGACATACGATGATTCCAGAGTCACCAAATCAACGGGGGCCATGATTTGTAAAAAACGTCAGCAGGAGGCCTACATCCTGTTTTACCGCCGCATGGAGTGAAGCGGTTACAGGACACCACAACAAAAACAGTTTCAAAACACTCCCAAAGCTGTTCAACCATTTAGTTCAATTCCCTGAGAGCTGCGTTAATGTAGGTTTTCAACCTTTTTTGGGGCTTCACAAGAGTTGATGTTGCATGGAGTTTGAATATTTTTGTCTATGTCCAATGCTTAGTGAAGGGAATTGGACTAAGATGGCCACCTTCACTTCTGTCTCAAGCCACTGTTTTTCTTTGGCCAACATTGCCTTCTTCAAAATAGTGTTTATCCTTTTTATATGTGGGTTATTATTGAGAGTAAGACTAAAAAAAAAAAAAAAAAAAAGCCAAATCTAGATGAAAACTAGCAAGATCTTATCAAACAATTTGTGGTTAAAAAACAATTGGACATTTTTGGGCATTCTAAATTGGATTGGTTAAAATGGGTTCAAGAGAGAGCCTTTTCAAAATAGATTTAAGTTTCAGGTCTCATATATAACATAACTTTAATTCAGCCTGCATTTAAAAGAAAAGCATTACTTTGAAGATGCTGCAGTGGCCAAAGAACACAAGTAGTTTGAGACAGAAAGTAAGGCAGCCATCTTTGTCCAACTAGAACAACTTCAACTGAACATAGGCAATAGACTGAAATGCAATTTTTAACAACAAGCCATCAACTTCTGCGACGTCTAAAAGGGTTAAAAACACAAGTTATGGTTACAGCCATCGAGTAAATGCAGAAACTAAGATAGTCTAGTCAAGGAAACAGTAGTTTAAATGGGTATGGTTGACTAGGCTAGTGTGTGTTTTTATCTTTTAAAAATAGTAGGTTGGACACTTCAGAGCAACCTTGTCAGCTATACCCACTCCTTTTGCTAAGTGAAATTGGTCTGGTATCCCTTTCTTTTACAACCATTTCCACTCAATTCCTATCGTTCAGTTGTAACCATTTATCTAAAATGGAGCAAAAATGTATCTACATCTAGACTCTTATGTAAGAACTCTCAGGGAAGTATGTAAGGTTTGAACAGCTCCACCAAATTAGTGCATTAAATACAATAAAAATATTATATTTTTAATTTAATTTATAATTGTCCATCAAGGTAGTGAGGTAAGTAAGGTAAGACATGCCAAGCAAGAAACAGAAATAGCTGCAGCAAAGACAAAACAATTGACATAACAAAACAACAAAGAAGTCCAGAAGATTTTAGCAAATAAAGTGGCAAATGAGCAGTCCTCAAAATCAGTTGGAGACGAGACCAAGACTAAAAATGGTCATTAAACTGGACTTAATCTTAAGCAAATACAGCTTTAAAAAATAAGAAGTCACCACAAACCTTCTCTTTTAAAGGTTGTGTTGCTTTGGGTTTTGAATTTCACAATACAGTCTGTAAAAAAACATTAGTATTAGCACATAATTCTATATTATTTTAAGTAATCATGTTTAGTGAAGTTATTGAATAGGATTCTGTTTTTAATTTAAAAGTGGTGTGTCTAAATATAGATACTACTTTTTTTAATCAGAGTTTGTTCATAGGGAAAAAAAAAAAAATAGACCAGAAGTTGTTTATTTATTCATTTATAATAAATTAAATAAAAGTTAATTTAAATAGTAACTTATCACCAACTGGGTAGTATTGGACACTCTCATCATTAACATAACTGTTTATTTAATGTTATTTTACAGTTCAAATGCACCATGCGCTTGCCATTACATTGGAAGTTTCAACTGATCAAAAATCTATGTCTTTGTGTGTCTTTTGCATGTCTTCATCTCCATTGAGAAAACTCTGAAGTCCAAGAAGAAGTCAATCGAAATACTGGGGTCGTGTTGTGCTACCTGTCCTATGACCGTCCAAATGCCAAACTCTGATGAAGAGCACTAAAAACCTGTGAGCTGACCTTGATTCCTAGGGTCCTTTCTCTGGGCTGTGGGACTCTCCTCTCTGTCCTACTTCGATCTCACAAACAGCCCGTCTGAGGCTCGCTAATGGCCGCCATCAAAGTGAGAGCGACGCCCAACGCTTTGTCTCTTAGGCAGAAACGCAGGTGGGCAGAAACGCAGGTGAGCAGGAACACGGCTGGGGTTTTACACCTTCTGCTCCAACTGTTTTTGTTTTGAGTCTGTCTTATGGCTAAAAAAATCAATCATCTGTGCTTTGAGGTTTTTATAAGAATTGTACAAAAGTTGTTTCAAAGTCCAAACATTGTTCTATTTAACCTGACCCTAGTCAACACTAGTAAGGTTTTCCCATTTGCGCTCTTGGCAACGTTCACATTGTTGAAAAAGGTGACCCCAATCTGATTTTTGTCACAATTATTAGCATAAGTACACTTATGTATGTGTTATTTCCCTAAGAAATATCTGTCTGCATGTTATCTTCTATTTTCTGTAAAAATGTGAAGATTGTTGATCAGCTAAATGTTGTTTGGCCTGTCCACACTCACAGGAGTAAATCTGACTTAAGTTACTTTTAAAGCCAGAGTGAACGTAGCCTTTCCGCAAATATTTAGACAATTTATTTAAAAAAATAAAATAAAAAGAAGCTCCCCCTTTTTTTATATAGAAATAAAATATGATAATATGAGACATAAAACATTAAAAAAGGCAAAATGAAGAACAAATGATGTGTCTTGCCTGTCTGATAACATTACTAAAGCTTTGTCCTTTTTCCCAGTTTTATTTAGAAGTTACTATGCTTATCTAAAGGTCTACATTAATCCTGGAAATAGGTTGAATTTTTGAAGTAGGCATCTAGGCATACTTTTTAAGTTTTAAAACCACGTCCAGATGCTTACGTCTTAACCTACTTGAGGGCTACAGTAAGATAGAGGTAGTAATAAAATAGAAAACTTGTTCTCATTAGGCCAAATATTCTAGACAAATCTCCATCAGTAAGTCTTTCTGCTAAAACAACAAACTGTAAATATACCTCCCTTGTGAAATTCTTCAAAGCCAAATGAATATTAGCTCTGACTGAACCACATTCAAACAAATCCTCTGTTTGCCTCTAAAATCATTATCCAAAGTGCTTGAAAATCCGCCATTAAACATTTGCCTCCTGTTTTTCATGCCTCACAGGTTTCATCCAGATACTCTTTGAACTTTGAAATGTACGAGTCAATCCTAAGGAACTGCTGCTGTGTCTGGGATTCATGTCGAAAGCAGAGTTTAGCCGGAAAAAATAATAATTGGACATTCATGGTTTGCTGTTTGTTGGAGCCTAATCTGACGGAGAACTCGTGCGTCATCCTGACCGGCTCTGACGGTGCTCACTGGGAACGGAAAACTGCGAGTGACGAAATGTGGACACTGGCGGGAAATATTAAACACTGAATAGCAAAATAAAGATGTTCAAGAATAAATAATATCACTTCTTGATTGTGTATTTTTGTTATAAGGTGTAGTAAAAACTGTAGACCACTCTTCTTGTTCAAATACAGTTCTAATTATAAAAAATGAAATAAATTTGAACCCACAGTGCACTCAGATACTGAACTGTTTGAGGCACTGCAAGACTTTTTTCAGTTTTAGAGCCAACTAAACTTATCTATAATGAGTGTGAATGTGTAATATCTAATCAAAATTACCAACATGCATCAGGAAAACTACTGATCTTGACTGGAGTAATGCTGTCTTTTATTGATAAATGCCTGTCTGATCAACGCTATCAAGCTAAGTTAATGTGAAGGATTTTAAGGCAGGCCATTGTTATGCTTTAAACTCAGAAGGAACGAAGATTCTATTCTTTGATGTAAAGTGCACTTATTAAACAATTAGCATAGTTATCGTGCAGCTAAACGCCTGCAGAGAAAGTGGATTATAGCAAAAACAAGGTACTTTTTTAAAGCTGTTATAAAGTTTGATGGTTTTATTTTGGCTTCTATGTCTTATAAATGCACCGTAATCATAAAAGGTTAAAGGTTTTATATTTCAAAGTCAAAAGTCAAAGTCAAATTTATTTATATAGCACATTTACAGATGGCTGAGCCACACCAAAGTGCTTCACAATAAAATGCTAAGTGCAATAAACAAAGGAAGACAAAGAAGAAATAATATTCATAATATATAAACAGATTTAAAAAAAAAAAAAAATTTAGATGCAGTACTTCACTGTCTGACTCTCTAAGGCCCCTCCTCCAAAATTAATTCAGTGGTCACTTGTCTGTAAATCCATTGTGTTTTTGTTGACAATTTCCCTTGTGGATTAATAAAGTTAAAGTTTAAAAGCATCAAGAAGCCAGAGCAGGAACAGTTCTTAAGTGTCTGCAGTAAGAGAGTATCCTGCCGTTAAAAGTTCATTCAGATAATATGTTGTCGAGGAACATGGTGGAATCTGGAAGCACGTGTAATATTTCTGTGTCTACTTTTCAACAGAATGACAAAAATATAATTAAGAATTTATTATAATTTGGCATTATCAATTCCTCTATTTTATCACTATGCTTTCTAATTCAGCCACAGGGAGTCCCAAGCCAGTGTATCTTTGTGCCTGTCCCACGCCTGGATAAATGAAGACAGTTGCATCACCAAGTGTCATGGCCAATGGCCCAGGAACCGGAAGACTCCAATGCATAACCCATACACAGGCAAAGGGTTAACATAAAGTTTATTGGTCCACAGATAACAAACAAAATCCAAAGAACAGGAAACCACAAAGACTAGGGTCCGAACAGAATAATCAGGAATACAAGATAAGCTGAAAACCAGACTGAGGAAAAAAACAATAAAACCTCCACAGAGAACACAGACTAAGATTGAAGACACAGGGAAACACTAAACAGACTCACGGGTAGGGACGACGACCTGGCAAAGAGCAGGGGAAAAACACACAGGTTATAAAGACACACAGACAACAAGGAACAGGTGCAACACATCAGGGCGGAGCAGGCAATCACACAGAAGGGGAAGACAACAGGCAGGAAGTAAATCATAAAACACAGACAAGAGTAAGACATTTCAAAATAAAACCAAAACCCCACAACAAGCTGAAACAATAATCAGATAATAAAGAAACCACTAAGAAACTTAAAAGAACCACAACATCAAACAAAACAGACAACTTAAACATGAATCCTGACACCAAGGGCATCCAGTGTAACACTTCTGCCAGACTAAATATGCAAACTACTAGATAAGGAAGCAGTCAAAATGATTTAAATTTTAAGACTGTTCATTTATTCATTTGTAACAGCCCAATACTAAAAATAAAATAAAAATAAAATATCAAATTCAGTCCGTTTGAGCAGACACAGTTAGGCCAGGCCAACTCTAGAGACTGAAAGACCATAAATAAACTCAGAAGTCACCAAAGATGAGCTCTCATTAAAAATCAACAGATCAAACCCAACTTTGAGAGAGAGCTGTTGTCTAGAGAGCTGGACCTGCTGCAGGAGTGGATGAAAGAAAACAAGCTAGTTCTGAATATTACAAAAACTAAATGTATGGTAATTGAGCCAAAACAAAAGTTGGCACGTGGATCCAAATTAAAATTAAACATTGCCGGGGAAAATATACAACAAGTAACTAAAGCCAAACTGTTGGGTCTGGCCATTGATAGCAGCTTATCTTGGACTGAACATTTAAAGTCAAGTCAAATACTATCATTAATAAAATGGGTCGCAGTATTTCGGTAATAAAAAAATGTTGTCATTATGTTAAACGTGACACTTTAAAAATGGTCGCTAAGTCGTTAACACTATGTCACTTCTCATATTGTTCTGAAGTGTGGTCTTCTGCATCTCAAATAGATTTAGCAAAAATACAAGTGGCTAAAAACAAAGCAGCAAGACTAATTCTTGGTTGCTCGATCAGAACAAGCAGGGAGCAGATGTACTCAACGCTGTCCTGGCTTAATTTAAATCAAAGAATACAACTCACATTGGGCACCTTGTTATATAATACACTAACCCCAAAAAAGCCTGCTTTTATATTATATCAAAATGTTTTCTGTGATTCTGTGCATAAGCACAACACCAGAATGGCAACAAATGGTCATCTCATGCTGCCACATGCTAAATTCAACCTTATGAAGAAAACTGTTTTGTACAAAGCAATATCCATTTGGAACCATGTTCCTATTGAAATTTGTCAACTAAAAAGTAAGCAATCATTTAAAAACAATCTTAAGCGTCATGTGTTAGATGGGTTTTGATTTGTAAATGTGCGATTGTATCAAATATGGACTGATATTCTTATTTTCAATGAAGTGTAAAATGTGCATGGTTGAAATGAGCAGTGTTTTTTAAAGGGTAACTAAACCCCTGGTCAGAGCCTAACTCCACCCACTCACAAAATTAGAAAAATGCTGGAAAAGTGGGCAGAACCCAGCAATGACAGAGTGGAAGAACCGAGGGCAGAGCTCAGCGGGGGCGTGAACCTGAGACCCGCAGTGACGGATTGATTGACAGCAGCTGTCAGACATGCAAAGTCTGACAGAGCCTTATCAGTTTGTGCCACTGGCTCAAACCGCGGTCTCAACAACTCCCAAAGTTAAAGAGCGAAGTCTTGCAGCACAAGAGAGAATGTGGCCAGTGATAAAACGTTCGCATTGTCTAATTTAGGCTAATGCTTAGCAAATGCTAACAAAGTTTCAGAAATTGCAAACCTATGCATTTAGTTTGATTTTGGTAATTAGTGTTAATTACACACAAAACAGAGATTTCAAGTCTCCCTCTACAACTGTTAAAAAACTCTTGTCTTGCAACTCACTGGTCCTGGGAGAGAATGTGTTATAGAGATACTCAAGGTATAGCTATGAAAGACCAGTGTCAAGTCCAGTTAATTTAATAAGTAATATGCAAAAAAGACACAACTCCAACCAAATTTTCTGTATTTACATCCCAACAAAGTAGTGATAAACATTGTTTCTCATGTTGTAGGTAATGCACAGGTGTGACAGGTTGGTGAGTTGGCTGCATAACAGTCCGTCCAGACTTTGAGGCAGTAGCACTAAACCCCTGTGTTACAGGCTCTAACACTTGTACTGCAGTGTTACACTTATCTTCAGCTTTTTGGTGAGACGTGGTTAAACAGGGTAGTTCCAGGAAGAAGAGAGCAATGTTTTATAAATAAGTAAATTTAATGTTTTACCCTCCACATACACATACTGTACATGTGCACCAGCTCTTTCAGCGGTTATAGACACTTGTCTGCTGCAGTGTGGTCAGGTGGAGCTGGGGATACCTGGGCCAGCAGGTACAGGTCATACCTCCTTGTGCTGTCCTTACAGAGGATTCCAATACTGAATTTATAAATATATTTGGTATATAAACAATTGAAATATGAAGAAACAGTTATACCTGGTGTTACACACAAAACAATTGTTTAAAAACATGCATTATAAAATCAGCTATAAAACTCAAAATGAACATGAATCAACATAAACATTTACAAAAGAATCTAAATGACACCCTTTTCTCAAACTGCCTTTACATAATTCTTATATTCTTTAGAGATTGTTCTTACAGTAAGCATTTAATATTGATATATTTTATATATACACACTTAATTTAAATAAAAATAAATGTAATAGTAAATTCTCATACATCATTTCAAGGCAGGTCCAAACTTTGTAAATGGTGCACAGTCAGGACAGAGGCTTTTTACTTTGTGTTTTCTGTCAGTTGCACTTATTGGAGCGAAGATGGTGAAATGCAAGAGCCAGACTTAAACAGGCTGATCATAACTTCATGAGCTGTTCCAAAATTTTTAAGAATCTTGAGTGTGTTCAACAGTGTATTAGTGTTTACATTAGTCTAAATGTAGTCAGCAAAGTAAAGCTAAGTCTCAGAAACCATAGAGCTAATTGCAGTTTTCAGAGTCTGAATCCAAGATGATAGACAGCAGCAAAGTTGAAGGATGAAGTATCTTCAACAGTGAAGTGCCGCAGGAACAGTCACCAGGTCCTAAAACTAAGACAAGACAAGACAAGACATTTATTTTTGTATAGCCCAATATCACAACAACAGTCGCCTCAAAGGGCTTAACAGACTGCACTAGACAACATCCCCTGTCCTTTGACCCTCCATCAGGGTCAGGAAAAACTCCAAAAAAACCCAGCCGGGAAAAAAGAGAAACCTCAGGGAGAACCACAGAAGGAGGGATCCACTCCCAGGACGGACAGGCCGTGCAGGAATGTGTCCGGGACAGTTGAAAAATACATAGAAATACACAAACATTTTCACAAATAAAAACATTAATATTGGCAGTGTCCAGTGTCCACTCTGGGTGTGCAATAGAGGATGGGGCTGCAGCCAACATCAAGGTAGATGACAGATGGGTGGGGGCCCTCACACTGGAGCACAGGCGCTGGGGCACACAACACCCAGCAGGTAAGAGGTTTGTGTCCACCCTAGGAGGAGGGAGAAAAGAGAAAAAAAACAAAAACAAACTGTAATAGGTAGATGTGACAATATGAGCGGATTTAGTGTGTACCTACAGCTACAACCAGTGTAAACGTGTACCTACAGCTACAACCACTGTAAAAGTGTACCTACAGCTACAACCAGTGTAAACGTGTACCTACAGCTACAACCAGTGTAAACGTATACCTATGATCAATCAGCCTCCATATGCTTGGTGAAATAAGTATGTTTTGAGTTTGCTTTTGAAAACTTCAACAGAGTCAGCTCGCCGCACTTCCGCCGGGAGCCCATTCCATAAAAATGGGGCTCTATAAGAAAAGGTTCTGTAGCCAGCAGACTTCTTCTTTACTCGAGGAAGTTGAAGGAGGCCAGCGTCCTGAGAGCGAAGGGTACGAGCTGGAGTATACCGGGTGATGAGGTCAGATAGGTAAGAGGGCGCGCGTCCACAAAGGATTTTATATGTTAACAGGAGAACTTTGAAATCTGCTCTAACATGAATAGGAAGCCAATGTAATGAAGCCAGGACCGGAGTAATGTGATCAAACTTCCTGGTCTTTGTTAAAAGTCTGGCGGCTGTATTTTGGACCATTTGTAGTCTGTGAGTACTTTTCCTCGGCAGTCCAGAGAATAACGCATTGCAGTAGTCCAGCCTGGATGTGACAAATGCATGAATGAGAATTTCAGCATCAGCTAAAGAGAGGCAGGAGCGAATTTTTGAGATATTCCTCAAGTGAAAAAAGCCTAGTTTAGTGACCTCACTAATGTGCTGCTGCAGTGATAGTGTGGAGTCAAAAATGGCACCAAGGTTCCTCACAGTGTTGCCGTGCTCCAACACACAATTGTTGATCGAGACAGTAAAATTGTTGAACTTGTGCCGATGACTGGCAGGACCAATTAACAAGAGCTCTGTTTTATCCGAGTTCAAATGGAGGAAGTTTTGAGACATCCATGTTTTAATTGAAACGAGGCAGGCCTCTAGACGCTTGATGTCAGTAGTATTATTCGCTTTTATCGGTAGATACAGCTGTGTATCATCGGCATAACAGTGGAAGTTTACTCCATAACTTCTGATGATTTGTCCCAATGGTGTAACATATAGTGAAAAAAGTATGGGACCAAGCACAGACCCTTGTGGCACACCGAATTTCACTGGTGCCGTGGAGGAGAAGGATTTATTAAAAGAGACAAAATGAGACCTATCACACAGATAGGATTCTAACCAAGCAAGAGCAGAGCCAGAGATGCCAAAAACATTCTTTAGTCTGTTGATTAGCACTGCATGCATCAATCGTGTCAAATGCAGCGCTGAGATCTAGCAATAACAGTAGAGCTGATGAGTCCTCGTCAATTTGAAGGAGGAGATCGTTAGTCACTTTAACTAAAGCTGTTTCAGTGGAATAAGAGGCCCTAAATGCAGACTGAAGCGGCTCGAGGAGGTCATTTTCCGATAGATATAGAGTAAGTTGTTTTAACACAACTTTTTCCAGGACTTTAGATAGAAAAGGTAAATTGGAGACAGGACGGTAATTATTTAGGCATCCAGGATTCAGAGTAGGTTTTTTGAGTAGGGGTTTGACCACAGCCTGTTTGAAGAGGGAAGGAACGGTGCCAGTAGACAGGGACAAGTTTATAATGTTTAACATAATTTGCCCTACATAGGGCCACAGTTCTTTAAGCTGTTTTGCTGGCAGGATATCCAGAAGGCACGTAGTTGCTTTACATGAAGAAACCACCTTTGTCAGCTCATCAAGGGATACAGGATCTAGGACTGAGAGATGAGAGGTCAGTGGATCCAAGTGAATGGGTTCCGGAGCTGAGGAAGACAAAACCAAAATATTATCCCTGATATCTTCAATTTTATGTTTAAAGAAATCTAAAAAGTCTTCGGCACTAAAGGGAGAGGAGTCTTCAGTTGTTCTCGGTTGGATTAGTTTAGCAACTGTCCCAAATAGAAACCTGGGGTTATGCCGGTTTTCTCTGATTAGAGATGAGAAATAAGCCGTTTTTGCAGTGCTGAGGGCGTGCTTATAGGTGTTTACACACAAACACCACTTTTGATAATTTAGATCAGTTTTTGACTTGCGCCACATGCGTTCAAAACTCCTGCAGGCCTGTTTTAAAGCCCGGGTTTCCTCGTTATACCATGGTGTAGGTCGTCTGGTTGGTCTGGGCTTTGTCCTGAGGGGTGCCACTGAGTCAGTGATGGCCGAGAGGGTTGCATGGACCTCCTTTGTGTAGGCCTCTACTGAGTTTCCAGGTGGAGTTAAATTAGGAAGAACATCTGTCAGCCGTGTGGCAAACATTTCCATTGCAGCCGCGCTAAAATTCCGTGTAGACACTACGCAATTGTCGGAATTTGAGGGGAGTCTATAACTAATCTCAAATTCCACCAGTGAGTGATCTGAAACAGCAGATGAAAGAGAGGAGACGAAGAGATGGGAAACATCTATTCCCGAGCCAAAACAAGATCCAGATAGTTTCCACTAATGTGTGTGGGCTCATGAACAAACTGGTTGAAAGACAGGGTTGTAAGCAGTGATTGAAATGCTCTGGCCAGAGGATCACACTCCTTATTTAGATGAATATTAAAGTCACCAACTAGAAGGATGTTATCAGCGTGGGTTATTAAGTCCGAGAGGAAAACTCCAAACTCATCCAAGAAAGAAGAGTAGGGACCCGGAGGGCGATAGACTACAGCTAAATAAAATGGCTTCCTTCCATTAATTTGAGAAGGAATATGTTTGATGAGTAACACTTTGAATGAGTTAAATTTTGGCTGTGATGATGGACCTGTAAAAATGCAGCTTTATGAATGGCTGCAACACCACCACCCTGCTTCGACGTGCGACCTACCTGTGCATATGCATAATCAGGGGGAGAGGCTTCATTTAGTGGCAGAAAAACATTGGGCCTAAGCCAAGTTTCACAAAGACAAAGTAAATCCAAGCAATGAGAAGTAATAAGATCATTAATTAAGAGTGCTTTGGAGGATAGAGACCGCACATTCAGGAGACCAATCTTCAGTCTTGACGTAGAGCTTGAATTTGAGGGCTGGTCCAGTGGAGCGATAGTAACAGGAACAAGCTGTCGAGCTCTAACAGTTTTGCCGGGTTTAAAAGAATGCCTCTGAGTTATAATAACATGAGGACATGATGCTTTTGGGTCACTGACTCTGTGAGTTTTCAGATGTGTTTGAGGACTTAATAAATTCACCATATCTAATAGATTTGGGCAGTAGACGTTGGATTGGTACGGCCTAACCAGACAACTAAAAGCAGCTACATTATCCAGTTCCACACCCGCACTATCATGACTAGCAGGGTCTCTAATTCCTGCGACCTGCAACTCAAATAAACATATAAACATGATTTTATTTTCTTAAATTAGACAATTTTAATGACAATAAAATTTGTGTTCTTGTTAGAGTATTTAAAACAATTAATTGCACTATAACAGTAAAACAAACAAAACAAACTAAAGAATGGGAATAAATGCATTACCTTCAGCAGTGGACACCTCACACTGTTTCCTCATTATTGGTGCAGAGGTAGTCCTGGGACACTCTGGCAGCTCCATCAGTGTCTGTGTCACATGACACACTCCTATTAGGCGTTCTGACCTGGGTGGCTGCAAAAAAGAGTTTCATAAATGATTAGTTATCTTGAGTATATGATTAGACCCAAACATCTGGGTCCACAACTCACAAAAACTGCACAATCCCTAAAAGATGCTCTGCCTTTGCACAATCTGTCAGGATTCATGTTTGTTTAAGTAGTCTGTCTGTTTTGTTTGATGTTATGGTTCTTTTAAGTATCTTAGTGGGTTTCATTATTTATTCTGATTTCTAGTTTGGGTTATGTTTCTGATTGTTGTTTTAGCTTGTATTAGAGTTTTGGTTTTATTTGTGAAATGTCTTGACCCTGTCTGTGTATGTTTATTGACTTCCTGCCTTGTGTCTTTCCCTCCTGTGTGATTGCATGCTCCGCCCTGATGTGTTTCACCTGTCCCTTGTTGTTTGTGTCTATTTATACCTGTGTGTTCCTCTGCTCTGTGCCAGGTCGTCTTCTCCCTTACCGTGAGTTTGTTTTGTGTTTCCCAGTGTCTTTTCTTTCGTAGTCTGTGTTTTCTGTGGAGGTTTTATTGTTTTCCTTAGTCTGGTTTTTGCTTGCCTTATATTCCTGGATTGTTCTGCTCAGACCCTAGCCTTGGTTGTTTCCTGTTCCTTGGACTTTGTTTTGTATCTGTGGGACCAATAAATAAATTATTTTAACTCTTTGCCTGTGTATGGGGTTTTGCATTGGAGTCTTCCGGTTCCTGGGCCATTGGCCATGACACAATCAGCCTTTTCATTTCAAACCATCAAACAATTGGAATCAGATCCTAGACAGTCTGAAATTCTAAATTTGGTACAAAGCATATCTTTTCTTGTGAGATTATTGTTTTTGTACATGGTGCCTGAGAAATAAAGAATAAACAAAAATTAAACATACAAAAGCTTCACAGTATTCAAACTCACTTTTGCTTCACCTGCAGATCTGCAGCAACTGGTTCAGACTGGCACCCAGTTTCTCTGGTCATCTTAGGCAAAACAAAAGATTTGTGTTATTGTTTACAATTACAGTATTATATTAATTCATTTTAGAGATTTTAAAATGTTTATAAAGGATATTAATAACACAAATATTCTCATTACTATTACTTTATATCCTCCGTGAAAGCACTAGTCTTTTAATCCGTGTGTACTGTCACTGGGTCGGTCTGGTAGCTGCAGCCTGTGATACACTGTCTCCTCTGCAGCTCCAGCGCTGCTCGGTTTACCCCGAGGAGCAGCGATAAACAACGTACACTGATGGTGCGCGCTTTCGCGTTCAATCTAATTAGCAAAGTTGACACAAAATGCACAAGTTTTTGAGTTTGTGTTGAGTGAAAACTCACGGTGTTACAAGAGTCATGAGATGTTCTTGTTCAGTCAAGTCCAGAGTCATGAGCCAGTGACAGGTCTTTAGTGCCAAGGGCTGCAATTCTGCTACAAGTCCAGCAGAGTGCTGCCCGTACGAGAAATAACAATAAATAACGGAATATTGAGTGATAGAGTAAAGCTAGATGTCTGTGTGTACTGGGCCACACATATCAACACTGCAGCAGTCCTCATTAGCGCGTTAGCAAGCCTCTCCCATGTAGTGATGAGTCGTTCATGAACGATTCGTTCTTTTTGAACGAGTCTTTAATATGACTCGGTTACAACTAGTCATCTCAGAGAGCGAGTCGTTCATTTTTGTGTAGACCCGCGCATGCGCATTCCGCCACATCTCATACAGGAAACAGAAAGGAGTCATTCATCTCCCAAGTCGTTCATTCGTTTGTTCACCAAGTCCCAGCCCCATAGAGAAAGAGTATGCAGTTAC
This sequence comes from Perccottus glenii, assembly GCA_024416835.2. Classification (NCBI taxonomy): domain Eukaryota; kingdom Metazoa; phylum Chordata; class Actinopteri; order Gobiiformes; family Odontobutidae; genus Perccottus; species Perccottus glenii. Next base: position 8,369,561 of record CM044554.2, read on the forward strand.
CGGAAACAGAAAGGACTCGTTCATCTCCCGAGTCTCTGAGTCGTTCATTCAAGTCCCCGTAGGCTGAATGCAGAAACATAATAATAATAATAATTGTTATATTTATATAGCGCCTTTCCAGAGCTCAAGGACGCTTTACATATCAATTATTCATTCACTCCACAGTCACACACTGGTGGTAGTAAGCTACATCTGTAGCCACAGCTGCCCTGGGGCAGACTGACAGAGACGTGGCAGCCATTCCGCACCTACGGACTCTCCGACCAACACCTTCAACATTCTTACGAGGCAAGGTGGGTTAAGTGTCTTGCCCAAGGACACAACGACAGTATGAACTGTGGGGAGAGCGGGAATCGAACCTACTACCTTCCGGTTGAAGGACGGCCGCTCTACCACTGAGCTACTCGTTCATTTCATGAGTCAGTCTTTGGGTCTGAGTTTCGTTCTTTTGTCACGTGACCGCTTCAGTCTCTCGCAACATCATTACACTCATATTATTGACTGTATTGTATTATGTTTTGGAATTATTATAAAATTATCAAAATATATCTGCAATAAACATTATCTGAAAATTAAAAAAGTTCCATTTGTTTCTGTCAGTCTATTTTTAGTGTTAAATGTGCCACTTTGTTTTTTTTTTATTATTATTTAAACTATTATAAACTATAAAATTATTACCTAAGATTAGAATCCACTGTAAAGTCTTAATCTTTGCTTTATCAGTGATTTCCCCGGATAAGAACAATATAAAGATACAATTTGAGGCCAGAATCGCATCACATAACTGTAAAAGTAAAAAAATCAAAGAATTGCGTTTGTTTATACAGTTATTTGAAATATATGTATCTATTAATTTATTTCTGTATCCAATGCGTGACAAAAGAACGAGACTCAGACCCGAAGACTGACTCATGAAATGAACAAATCCTTCTGTTTCTGCGTTCAGCCTACGGGGACATGAATGAACGACTCAGAGACTCGGGAGATGAACAGTCCTTTCTGTTTCCGGTAACTGCATACTCTTTCTCTATGGGGCTGGGACTTGGTGAGCGAGCGAGCGAGCGACTCGGGAGATGAATGAGTCCTTTCTGTTTCCGGACGGACGGATGTATTAGCTACAGCTACATGAGGCTGTCACGGCCCAGACCAGACATGTTGACGGAATTAATGCTAAGCTAAATATGAAGTGACAAAGGAAAAAACTATTTGGATTAAGAGGTGAGTTGAACTCTCTGCCTGAAGTAAGCTGCAATGAATTTATAATTTATTTTTCAAAGTTTGGCCATGGCTGCATTAGTTTATAGTTATTATAGTTTTTATTCCAAAAGTACTAAATGTATTAAAAATTGTAATATGTAACATTTTAATTAGATTCTGCTGAAATGAACGAAATGAACGAAATGACTTGAAAAGAACTGAGTCAGTAAAATGATCCGAACTTCCCATTACTACTTTCCAGTGCTGGAAAGATTAAATACAGGAAAGGCTGTGGAATTACCAAATAATATATATATATATATATATATACTTTTTCAACCCTCAGTAGTAATTACATTCATAGCACCATGAGGCTGTGACCAAGCCTTATACACAACAGTGTCCTGAGGTAGCCTTTTTGTGTTGTAAACGGTTACAGTTGCGCTTAATTCATCCTTTTGAGGCTAGATGTATGTTTAAGACTGTAAAATATCATTCTCCCTACCTCAGTGATAATCTTTATGATGCACCTTTACCCAGAATTCACTATTTCCTTGTGACCATTACCCTTTATCTTCTCTACAAACAATCAATAAATATGCTATATCTTAAGTTATAATGGAAAAATCCATAGGCTATTTTTTATAGCCCCCTCCCTGCCTTCTTGCTCCTTTTTTACTATATTTCACCGAATGCCTCCAAGGACCTTTTGTGAAAGTGAAAAGTATTTTCAAGGACTGCACTGGATGCAATTGAATAGAGAAATTAATGAAGCTTGAAAAATAAAAAAAAATAAAAAATAAGCGTGTAGAACAGGAGAGCAATGGATGTCATTTGACTTTGGATTTCTGACGGGGAAAAAAACAGACTCGAAGCTCATATGGGCGATGTTGAATGTAGACCATTAGAATTTTGTCAATTCAAAGGCAGATGCCAATCAGCCTGTTGCTGCCGCTATTAGTGTAGTTCTTGTGCTGTCATTCATATAATTCAGCATATATAATTACACAATGTCATTGATCACTTTGCAATATTTACAAAAGCAATTAACACCTCCTCTGTGTACACAGCCCTGTCACAGGAACCAAGTAAGTATATCACAGTATTGTTTAAAAATAAAAGCAGTACAATGTGACTAACCAATATAATCCAGGTTTATTCTTGCTAAGTGGCAAACAAGTTACCAGTAGGTGCAGTAGATTCTCAGAAAAAAACAAGACCCAGCATTCATGATATGCACGCTCGTAAGGCTGTGCAATTCAATTTCATGAGGGGTTAAATGATTAAAATGTAAATGTAGCTATCGCCCCCCAGGTCAGCTTTGACATTTCTTGGACGAGTTGGATGTGCTTCTTTCATCCTTCCCTGAGGATGGTACCCCTCTGGTGGTACTAGGAGACTTCAACATCCACCTTGGAAAGCCACAGGCTGCTAACTTCAATAACCTGACTGCATCATTTGACCTCAAGCAGGTTTCCACATCAGCAACCCACAAGTCTGGTAACCAACTAGATCTTATCTACATAAGGTACTGCTCCACTCATCACACTCAGGTCATGCCACTGCACACGTCTGATCATTTCTTCGTCACTTTCAACCTCAACCTAACTTCTCCAGACATTGCAATTGTTTTACCGCTGGTCACTTTCAGACGCAACCTGCTTTTCTTCTGCCTTCTCTTCTGTGCTCCCCCCCTCTGGGGAGCTCTCTCTTTTGGACACCAACAGCGCCACCAACACTCTGTGCTCCACACTTACATCCTGCTTGGACAACTTATGCCCTCTTACATCTAGACCAGTCCGTACATCCTCGTCTGCCCCCTGGTTATCCGATGGTCTACGCAAACATCGTGCCAGCCTCCAGTCAGCTGAGAGAAAATGGCGCAAGTCAAAAGATCCTACTAACCTCTGTATCTACCAGTCTCTCCTGACTACTATCCCCCTAAGTTAATCAACTCACGTGACTCCCGCATTCTCTTTAAAACCTTCTCTGCCCTCCTTTGTCCACCTGCTCCCCTGTCATGTCCCACCTTCGTGTTTGTCTGTCTGTCTATGTTATGTATCATTACCTGTGTCTTATTGTGAAATCACTAACCCCTGTTTGTGTTCCAGATTGTCTTCCTGCCCTTGTGTCTTTCCCTCCACTGTGATTACCTGCTCCACCCCTAATGTGTTCCACCTGTGTCTCATTGTTTTCCCTTTATAGTCTGTGTGTTTTCCCCTGTCCTGTGCCAGATTGTCTTTACCCCAGTGTGAGCTTTACAGCGTTTCCTAGTGTGTTATTTGATAGTTTCTAGTGTTTTTGACCTTAGCCTTGTTTTTTATATCACGTATTTTGGATTTTGTACCTTTGCCTCGGAAATAAAAGATATTGAAACCTCTGTCAATTGTGGGATCTGCTATGTTAGTCCTTTTGCCTGGTCCTGACAGTACAATCTGGTCAAGACATGGACTCCGCGGATCCAGTGCGCGCCGCCCTGCAGGCCCAGAGACAACGGATTCATCTACAGGAGGAGCAGGTTGGTTTGCTCCAACGGGAGATGAGGGCAGCAGCAGAGGGCCATGAACGGGCCTACTTCCAACTCTCTGCACAGATGGCAGTTATCATTGAACAGATGCAGAGGAGGGTGGCTTCGTCTGCATTATCAGAGAGTTCTGCCACAGACCTGGTGCCTGCTGAAGTGGTTCAGAGAACGGTTACTTTCGAGCCATCACATATTCGGCTTGCCGGCCCTTCTTGTCTCAATGTAAGCTTCACTTTGACTTTCAAGCTTCCTCTTTTCCATCTGATCGGACCAAGATAGCTTACATTATCTACCTATCTGTTCAGCCGTGCCAGAGCATGGGCCACAGCGGAATGAGATTGAGAGTCGGCAGTTTGCAACTCATTGCCCTTGTTTTTACAGACATTTACAAAGGTTTTTCAGACTGTCACTCCTGGCCATGAAGCAGCTAAGGCGTTAGTAACGTTGCGGCAGGAGCACCGCAGCGTTTTGGACTATGCTATTGAGTTCCGCTGGAATAGGTCCATAACACTCTGCCTAATGCTTCTACTGGTCTGTCACCATTTCAATGTGTGTTTGGGTACCAGCCACCCTTGTTTCCTGCTTTAGAGCAAGAGGTCAGCGTCCCATCTGCCCTGGCCTTAGTTCGTCGTTGCCGCCGCACATGGAGTCACGCTCGGCAAGCCCTTCAAAGGAGTTCCAACCGCTACAAGGTAGTTGCTGATCGGAAGAGGAGGGACGCTCCAACTTACCGGGCTGGACAGAAGGTGTGGCTATCCACAAGAGAGCTTCCATTACGTGTAGAGTGCCGTAAGTTAGCACCACGGTTCGTTGGTCCTTTCCCTGTGTCCAAAGTCTTAAATCCAGTGGCTGTCAGACTAAAACTTCCCAGGACCATGAGAGTCCACCCAACTTTTCATGTAACCCGAATAAAGCCTGTAAAAGAGAGCTCCTTGGTCCCTGCCTCCAGACCCCCGCCACCCCCCGGATCATTGATGGTGGACCGGTGTATACTGTGCGGAAGTTGATGGCAGTTCGACGCAGGGGGCGAGGGTTCCAGTACCTTGTGGATTTGACGGGCTACGGTCCCGAGGAGAGATCCTGGGTACCCGCCAGACCTCATTCTGGACTTTCACCATCGCCACCCAGAGAATCCTGGGCCGTCCGGTGACGGCTTGTAAGGGGGTGTTCCAGATTGTCTTCCTGCCCTTGTGTCTTTCCCTCCACTGTGATTACCTGCTCCACCCCTAATGTGTTCCACCTGTGTCTCATTGTGTTCCCTTTATAGTCTGTGTGTTTTCCCCTGTCCTGTGCCAGATTGTCTTTACCCCAGTGTGAGCTTTACAGCGTTTCCTAGTGTGTTATTTGATAGTTTCTAGTGTTTTTGACCTTCGCCTTGTTTTTGGATCACGTCTTTTGGATTTTGTACCTTTGCCTCGGAAATAAAAGATATTGAAACCTCTGTCAATTCTGGGATCTGCTCTGTGAGTCCTTTTGCCTGGTCCTGACACTCCCCCATCTTAATCAGATTTATCAGCTGATAATTTTGTATATTTCTTTGTAAAGAAAATGACCACCATCAGCATCATCTCTGTGCCACCACCTGTTGAACTCATCCACACCCCTCAAACACACATGTGTTTGCTTCCCTCTTTCTCTCCTCTAACTGAAGCAGATGTTTCCAAGGTCATTGGTTCTAAACACCCTACCACCTGCCCACTGGATCCCATCCCCACACATCTCCTCTAGGCCATCTCTCCATCTGTCGTGCCTGCTCTGACCCACATCATCAACTCATCTCTCTCCACTGGGTCATTCCCTACAGCTTTCAGTCACACCACTACTGAAGAAACCCACTCTCAACCCTACACTGTTAGAAAACTACAGACCGGTTTCCCTCCTTCCCTTCATTGCCAAAGCTCTGGAGCGAGTTGTGTTTAACCAGCTCTCCTCCTTTCTCACACGGAACCTCCTGGACCACAACCAGTCTGGGTTCAAGAGAGGACATTCCACCAAAACCGCACTGCTCTCAGTCATCGAAGCCCTGAGACTTGCAAATGCAACAGTCATTAGTCATTCGTACTCATCTTACTGGATCTGTCTGCTGCCTTTGACACTGTTAATCATCACATCCTCCTGTCCTCTCTCAGTGCGATGGGTGGCTCTGGAATGGCGTTGCCATTGGTTCAGGTCTTACCTCTCGGATAGGTCATTCAGAGTATCCTGGAGAAACAGGGGTGCCACAGGGCTCAGTGCTTGGACTGCTACTCTTTTTCATATACATGACATCCCTTGGCTCTGTCATTCAGAAGCATGGCTTTTCCTATCACTGCTATGCGGATGAGACTCAACTCCACTGACGATCTAGCCATCTTTAAGAAAAACACTTGAAAACACATTTCTTCTGTCAACACCTAACTGACAAACACTGAATTATACTTTCTGTCAATTCCTTTTCTTCAAAAAAATTTAAAATAAAAAATGTATTCTATCCGTAGCTTTGTATACTATGCTGGGTTTTAACTGACTAGTTTTTGGTGCACTTATGCTTTTTGCTCCCCTGTATTGTTAAAATTGCTTTCATTGTTTTTCTCTCTTGTAAGTCCTTTTGGATTAAAGCGTCTGCTAAAAGATTAAATGTAAATAAATTAAACATAAGCAACGGTAATAGCTAATGAAAGGTTTGTTCTCTTTATCAAGACTATAGAGCAGCTGTTAGTTATACCACTGTTAAATAAATTCACTGTAAGTACACCCCCAGGCTGTAGAAATACATTACAGTACATTGTACATTAAGGGCACACTCTTACTGTTAAGTTAAAAAGCATTATGTCTTACCCCCATTTCCAATGCATGTGGTACGGCCTGCGCTACTTCAATTGAAAACAATGTTTTCAATGAAAGTATTTCAACAGCGTCAACTGCGGTGCGGTTCCGATCCAGGCAGTGATGAGTGAACGAAATACACAGCAGTTCTATTTTTGTCGGACGCCGCAGCCAAATCGCATTATTCTGCACAGATCAGATCGCACCAAAGCAGAAACTGGGCGTGCACAACATCTGGATTTCCAAAGTAATACAAAAATATACTGTGCATTTGCTCTGGTTAACACTCCACAGTGCAGCAGATCTGAAACAAATCCTGTGGGCGAGGGTGTGCTACGTCTTGTTGCTGGCGTTCCGCAGCAGAGCAGAATGCAGTGTAAATGACACGTTATCCAGCTTGGTTTGTCTTTATCCTGTCACAGAGAGTAGCCTAGGTATGTAAATCTGATAGGCAAGGCAAGGCAAGGCAATTGTATTTATATAGCACAATTTATACACTGGGTAAGTCAAAGTAGAAAATCAGATTAGATTTTGTTCTCAATACGTATGTGTAAATCTTTCTTCTAGTGGCTAATGGTGAAGCTTTTATTTCAACATTACAGCCTTTGTATATAATTGTGTTATGTTTATATTATGTTTTGTTTGTAGATAAGAATACAGCAAGCAACATGCCACTATATCTTTATAATGTTTGATAACATACATTTCTGTGAAGGTTCGCCAGGTTATCTTGAAGAAAAGGTTAAAGCAAAAGCATCTGGACTCAGTTTTTAAGGTGAAGAGACTTTATAAATTCAGATTTTGGGGGTGTCTATTCTATACAGATAATAGTCTGGTTATGCGACCGCAGCAGCCTTCTTCACAAGGGCAAGATCATGTAGTGACAAACAGGTGCCAAATGAACCAATAAACTACAAGGCGGACGTGACGACAGCAAGTTGTTTTCCCAATCCAGTTAGGAGTATGGCAAAAATGTCTTTTTTCAGAATAAAAGTTATTAGAGCTTCCAGTTGTTGCGGTTTTACAGACATGTCCAGTTCACGTAAAAAATTTGAGAGGGCTGCGGCAAACATTTCCTCTGTTGCGGGTGCCATCTCCTGTTTTGGAATAGCTCTGCAGCTTAGAGAGGCTGGCTCTGCTTTAGCTGAGAGAAGGACAGGCTTACGGAGCGTGCCCATACTTACTCTCTTTAACTCAGAAAGGAAGTGTGTCTGGCTACACCAGGCTAATTATTTTGGCCATGTAACTGTACTTTTACTTGAGTATAAATATACAGTACTCTTTCCACTACTGAGTCTAAGTCACTTTCAAGTCCTCAGTGTTTAAGTCTAAATCTAAGTCACTAAGTCCACAAGTCTGAATTGAGTCTTTGTGTCTGAAAAATAAACAAATGCAAATCTGAGGCATCAAAAAGCAAATCAAAGACGAGACATTGAGGCATATGTTCGAGTCATGAGGGTAAAAATGTAGTCACACTGTATTTGTTTGGGTTATTTTGGACCAAGCCAGCACTACATAAAGTAGTCAGTTTGTCAGGCGCTGTTCTCACCGCAAACTGCACTGAAGGTAGTTTAAAAGTGGACCAACACACATCTTTTTCAGATGATCTCGGTACAGGTTATTAGTTCACAGCAGAGTTCTCTGGATCACTTTCACACCAGCTCAGACAAACCTTCTATCAAGTGAACCAATCTGTCAGGTGTGGAATGTTCTGTTCTGGTTCTCTTTTATCTTAATGCATCTTACATACTCTCAAGTTATCCAAAGTATAACTTGTAAGAACTTGACTGTAAGTATATGGGTTGAGGTTTTACAAGCTTGAAAGAATAAATGCATGAGGACCAAATCAAATTTACCTTGAACCTTAGGGGGTTGATTTCATCAGGAAACTTGGCATTAGCATCTCTGCCTGGACAATGTCTCTTTTGTTAGATAATGCTTGTGTAAATTTGATCAAACCCATGAGTGTAAGTTTCATGTCAGTGCTGCGTCCATAAGCTCTCTGTGCACCTTTAGCCCAGCACGTAGCACGAGCCATCAGCGCTAATGACAGGAGTGTAACCCTGCCAGAGCAGCCGCAGATTGAATATCCTCCAGCCAGGCCGCGCTGTCACTGACAAAGAGCCAGTGATTGCACATGTGCCTCTGCGTGTTCGCTCACATCTGCTTTTTGCTTCCTCTTGCCGTGTTATCTTGGCAACCACGCCTCAGTATTCTTTGTCCTTTGTCACTGTACAAAAGCAGTGACTGGATGAAATCATTTGTCTGATCAAGGTTGTCTACAGATGAAAGCTCAGAGGAAACATTAGCAGCAGTCGCTTTTGACGTCAAACATGAGATGAGAACTGTCAGGGTTCTCCCACTCTCTTCCAGATCGTTCTTGGGAAATGGCCTACAAACTACTGAATTGTTGACTAATGTTATAACCTAGACAGTAACAACACTGTGTTGTAACCTGCTTCAGATATGGATTATTTCTTTGAACTATGACCTTTTGCTACCAAGGACAACACAGTTTCCAACACACCTTCATTTAACAATGGTCTGTCAGGTTTTTAAGTAAAGTGAACTCAATCAAGATTTTGGTCACTTTTGTAGTCTTATAATTTCAGCTTGTTGAAGCTTGTTAGTTTCTGAACTAATTACTACCACCCAAATAAAAATGGAATTTTCTGGTTACTTTAGGCTTGATTATTGTGGAGCTTTATGAAACTGTATTGGCTTAACTGAACAGATTTTAACCTTCTTGCAGCCATCGTTTAGGAAGCACAATTGCCTGCCAAAACTGAGAGGAGTCCGCATTTACATGAAAAAAAATCTTAAAAGGTATACAGAATAATGTACATTACCTTGAGAGATCCATGGTTTGTCTTGGGCTCTGTCCTCTTGCGGCCCATGGTCACAGCTTCCAAATGCCCATATGTGTCTATTGCGGACATGATTTAGCACACCATGTCACAACATGCCAAACAAAAATATGTTGTAATGTAATGTACATAGATGATACTTATAATGCCATTTTTATCATTCTTTTCTTGAAACACAATCAGAAATGCACCTTGCACTGCTCTTCACTTGATGCTTGCTTGCATCAGTACCAAAACTGATTGACAATGTCCATTATCCAAGGCATGATTGCTAACTGGCTTCTTATTTTGGCTGCCTAAATGAACACATCAAATCAGTTAGGAAAGATTTGTAAAGGGGGAAACTTTATGCAGTATAATTTATTTACTCTTGGCACAAAAACACATGTATTGCTCTAATAATAAAATTACATTTTATGGATAGATAGGCTGTAAATACTGTCTTAACTTTTCCCCCAAATTCTTGGCTACATGCCATACATCAGTCCCCACTTCTTGTATTTCCCATGTACCGGATCTGAAATAACACATTAAATAAGTTCTTTTATGTGGCGAAAAGAAATATCAACTAACAACAAATTACTAACCTTTAAAAAAAAAAAAATGTTTACCAAGCAAAGCTGTAATCTGCATGTGGGTATCAGTTACTACCTCTTTGACTGGAATGTCACCAAGCAGAGTCCATTGTTTTTACTAAACAGGCCTTCTCCATCACTACAGAATTACGGTCAGTTGTGCACTTGTTCTCTATCACAATGAAAACAATATCATGTGAATCCTGTTCAACTGTAGTAAGTACAACTGTGCACAGTGCCCTGTAGGATAAAAACATTTACTTGAAAGAATCATATAATAACTGTCTTCCACAAAACATACTGTACATGGCGAAGAAAACAAGAGAAAAAGCAATATTAGAATCAATGTGCTCAATATGTTTTTCGATACTCAAAATCAAATCAAGTGTTGTCATACATGTAGGCCAGTGATCATCAACTGGTGGCCTGGGGGCTACATCCAACCCCCAACATCTTTTCATCTGGTTCCCCAGCCAGGACTCAAAACTCAAGCTGTCCTGAGGACGGTCCACGATGCTCCTCGGGATGGACTCGGGGTGAAACATACACCTCCCTTCTGTCACTGTCATCGAGTCAGTGCTCAATAGCCCAAGTTGAATGAATGCTTTTTAAAAAATGAATTTAAAAAGCGTAAATTTGATTAATTTGCTTTGGAACTGCTTTTTCTCCCCCGAGTTGAAAATTCTTTTCTACAATTCAATTTCAGTTCTACAATTCAGTTTTCTGAGCCACACATCCACAAAACATCAATAGAACTGTGGTACTGTAATGTGTAGCTATTGTTAGCCTACATATAGGGGGATTGCCCCACCCGTTGTCATTGAAAGCGATGGGCAGAAGTGGAGGAGTCTCACTGTAAATACCACACCAAGAACGAGAGTAATGTAGCCATATTACAATAATGAGGAGGAAGAGAGGTGTATCAGAAAATGCGGTGTGAACATGTTCTAAACTCCAGCTCTACAGCCTCCACTGCTCCTCTTGTCTCCCGGGACAACTGCCTCTATTGCCCCATACCCTAAATGAGGTTTCTCCACTGCTTTTTAACATGCTAATTCTTTGTTTAACATATTAATATTATTTTTTCCTTAAAATAAGAGTTATGACATGTATACTCAAAAGTTACATGTAAAATGTATGTACTTTCTGCAAATATTTAAGCCTCAGATGTGGTTTGGTTGTCAAAAAAAAAACTTAAGTTTATTTATAAAAATGGACAAACACTATTTAAAAAAAAATATGGGGACAGTTGACATTCAATTCAGGACAGTTGGAACCGGGTTTTGGGATTTTGATGAAAAAGGTTAGACTGGAGCTCTGCATCATTAAAATCAGAAAACATAAGGGGAAAAAGTAAAAAATAAAAAAGCTAATGTATGTATGTACATATTTATATATTTTAGTTAGAAAGTCTGGCCCCTGCAGCACCGTGGAGAAACAAGCTGACCCTCGAGCAAATTTAGTTGATGACCCCTGGTGTTGGCTATTACAATTTACCAAAATCCTCACCTAGAACAAAAACTTTTTCCTTCTTTTGTAAACAGTCCAGGACCAGTGCTTAGCTTTTTTTTCAGAATTCCTTCACTGGTTTGATGCAGTAGGATGCTGAAAACAGTTGACTCAGCAACAATGCCCAGCTTCATAACGTTGAATAAAAGGTTTATATTTCTGTAAGGCAGAATATTGGTAGACAGCATGAAGTCCCCCCGTAACCCAAACCTCATGAGGGAATTCCAATAGAATACTCGATGCCCACGGGGGCAGATCTGAAAGTAAATTGTCCAATTAGGTATCTCTAGATAAAGATGTAAACCAATACTCAGTAGAGTCAACCAGGTACTGCATAATGATATATAGAGGCTGTCCACACGGAGACGCGAATCACTGTATACGTATACATTTTTTATCGTATTGGCGTTTCGTCCACACGGATCCGGCGTTTTGGGAGACTGAATCCGCTATTTTTTGAAACCGGGTTCTAAAGTGGATAAATCTGAAACCTTCACCCTTGCGGTGTCGTGTGTACAGCCAATCCGTATATTTTGTAAAAACGATGATGTCATCGCATCACGTGTCGGCCTCGTCACACGTAACAGCAACAATAATAATGGTGGACTACGTGATTGAGTTCGTGCTGCAGAAGCTACTAAGCCTACTAGCTTTATTACAGCAAAATCTATTGCTTCTATGCAATTGTGGTGAGCAACAAGCGATAATGGACAACACCATACGCCACATGCTCTTAGATCCACCGCGAAAGAGAACCAGGAGAGCAACCAGGAGAAAATTTAGGATAAGACCAGGTAGAATTAGTAGTTGGTCTGTCCGTATATTGAAGGGCAAACAACAAACATGAGGGCACCAATTACTACACCCAAAATAAATGACTGCAACAATTTGAGAACTTGTTTTTATTAGAAAATAAATATTTAGGTCTTCGTCTTCTTCTGCAGCGCGCAAGGTTATGCGCGTGCTCAAAGTCTTCTTCTCCGTGTATAGTGTATATCTGTGGCAGAATTACAGCGCCCCATACTGGTCTGGCATATATACTACATCGTTTTCAGTCGGTTTCAGTGGTCTCGTGTGTACGCAGATATTTCTTGAGACGACGCCGTGTTTACGGATTTTTTTTTTAGAACGGGGAAAAAAAAAGATCGGATAGGGGATGCACTGGCTTCGTATGGACGTAGCCATAGTTACATCAATATTCCATTTACCACAGACAAAAGCATGCTGTTTCAAATGCTAATGTTCCCACCACTCATAGCTGTATTGAATGCTCAGTGTGTTGGTTTTCACACCTACACTAATCAAAGCTTGGTTTCCCAAAGACAGTATACATACCTTCATGCCAAGCCACTGAAAAATCCCATCACGTGACCATGTGTGCTGTTATCCTGCTGTTGTCTGATGTCTGTATGTTTATGTTATGTATGTTTCAACTGTAGTTGCCACTACGTATGTTATGTTTGTATGTCTGTACATTGCTCTATTTCATTTTCCTGAAGATCATTGCGCCTGAAAAAATGGGCTGCATAGTGTTGTAATCTTTGATGTGTCTATTTATGTATACATGTAATATGATCCACACGAGACTAGTTTCCCCTTGGGAACCAATAAAGTCTATCTATCTATCTAAGTTTCACACAACAATGGGGTGACTAAAATACTGTGAAAAAAACAGGTTGTCTATTACTTACAGTGCCTTGCGAAAGTATTCGGCCCCCTTGAACTTTGCGACCTTTTGCCACATTTCAGGCTTCAAACATAAAGATATGAAACTGTAATTTTTGGTGAAGAATCAACAACAAGTGGGACACAATCATGAAGTGGAACAAAATTTATTGGATATTTCAAACTTTTTTTAACAAATAAAAAAACTGAAAAATTGGGCGTGCAAAATTATTCAGCCCCTTTACTTTCAGTGCAGCAAACTCTCTCCAGAAGTTCAGTGAGGATCTCTGAATGATCCAATGTTGACCTAAATGACTAATGATGATAAATGGAATCCACCTGTGTGTAATCAAGTCTCCGTATAAATGCACCTTCACTGTGATAGTCTCAGAGGTCCGTTTAAAGCGCAGAGAGCATCATGAAGAACAAGGAACACACCAGGCAGGTCTGAGATACTGTTGTGGAGAAGTTTAAAGCCGGATTTGGATACGAAAAGATTTCCCAAGCTTTAAACATCCCAAGGAGCACTGTGCAAGCGATAATATTGAAATGGAAGGAGTATCAGACCACTCCCTCTAAACTTACAGCTCATACAAGGAGAAGACTAATCAAAGATGCAGCCAAGAGGCCCATGATCACTCTGGATGAACTGCAGAGATCTACAGCTGAGGTGGGAGACTCTGTCCATAGGACAACAATCACTCGTATACTGCACAAATCTGGCCTTTATGGAAGAGTGGCAAGAAGAAAGCCATTTCTTAAAGCAACAATGCAAAATGTTATGTTTGGCGTAAAAGCAACACAGCTCATCACCCTGAACACACCATCCCCACTGTCAAACATGGTGGTGGCAGCATCATGGTTTGGGCCTGCTTTTCATCAGCAGGGACAGGGAAGATGGTTAAAATTGATGGGAAGATGGATGGAGCCAAATACAGGACCATTCTGGAAGAAAACCTGATGGAGTCTGCAAAAGACCTGAGACTGGGACGGAGATTTGTCTTCCAACAAGACAATGATCCAAAACATAAAGCAAAATCTACAATAGAATGGTTCACAAATTAAACATATCCAGGTGTTAGAATGGCCAAGTCAAAGTCCAGACCTGAATCCAATCGAGAATCTGTGGAAAGAACTGAAAACTGCTGTTCACAAATGCTCTCCATCCAACCTCACTGAGCTCGAGCTGTTTTGCAAGGAGGAATGGGCAAAAATTTCAGTCTCTCGATGTGCAAAACTGATAGAGACATACCCCAAGCGACTTACGGCTGTAATCACAGCAAAAGGTGGCGCTACAAAGTATTAAGTTAAGGGGGCTGAATAATTTTGCATGCCCAATTTTTCAGTTTTTTATTTGTTAAAAAGGTTTGAAATATCCAATAAATTTCATTCCACTTCATGATTGTGTCCCACTTGTTGATTCTTCACAAAAAATTACAGTTTCATATCTTTATGTTTGATGCCTGAAATGTGGCAAACGGTCGCAAAGTTCAAGGGGGGCGAATACTTTCGCCAGGCACTGTACTTACTCAAGTCTTTCTTACCCATTCGAGTAGTACACCAGGTCCCCTTGTTTACAAAGTAACTGTAAAGGGTGGTATGGCGTGGCATGGTGTCTCCAAAAGTGGCTCTGAGAAATATACCTTGGCCTTGGCAACTGCATGTACTGTACAAGACTGAGCAGATTGTCATTGAAACAGATATTTGACGATTTCCAAACAAGGTCTTATCAATAACAATAAAGGTCAATAACAACCTACTGCAGATCAGGAACTGCAATTGCATTTGCACCACCAGAACTGATTTTTTTTTTTTTTTTACAGTGCACAACCAAAGTGTTTTGTCTATAAATAAATGTATATAGCTTTAGCTGCATATTGATATGCACCCAGTTACATACTGTAAATAAAGAAAGTCATCATCAGAGCCATCATTAATCCTCGTGACTATACAACCTTCCAACTCAATGCTGTAAATCAAACAAACCACTAATTAGAAAGACAACATACGCAAGGAGATACATCAATATAGCAAAGTTAGACACAAGCTATTTTGCTAATTATTAGCCTCCTCCTCATCCAGTGGATCATTCTGCTCTTCAGCAATACTCAAGGAAGGCATGCTAAAAGCAACACAATACATAATATTAAACTATAACTTCATCCAAATAAGAATAAATAAATAAAACAAACAACAAAAACAGTACAACCACAAACTTGATCAAAGTTAAACTCACGTTGATTCTATCACTGCAACATCTTGTCTTTGTTTTTACCAGAGGCTTGAATATGAATATGAACATTGTGATCACTAACAGACAAAGAACATTTTAAGCCAGCGGAATACATTGAGTCTGATTTACAACTAGGGAAAATATAAAACATACCCCGTTTCTGACTTAGTAAGACTGGTAAAATCAAGTCTGCATGCTCACCAGTGCAGTAACATAATGCCTAAAAGTACTGTCATAGTTATTTAGAGATAAAGTGTTGAGATATGAACACAGGTGTCTGGATGACAATACATAAACTATGTAACTATAACCCTTCCTGCACATTATTGTGACAGTACGTGGTGATTAGCTTCAAGCTATCGGTCCTAGTATACGTGTCTCTAATACCACTGTAAAAGTTCAAAACACATGAATAAGTTGTTTGAAACTTGCAAATCAAGAAGCCAAATCGCAAAGTTGGAGTCTGTTTGGCTCCCTGTTTCTTTGCGTAAGTCTTGCCAACAAGAAAAACATCTGTCCCAGGTTTACTTGGGTCCGGTCCCTTTGGCGATCTCCTTCTCTCTTTCTCTTTTGGGCTTTTGTTGTAAGAGGTTTCTCTTTGCTGGAGCTGCCATAGCAATGTTACTTGGGAAACTGGGCAGCGCTCCCTATATGAGGACCATAAAGCACGTAAATCCTGTGAACTCTCGCAAGATGACACTGTCGGTGGCATGTAATTGTATTGGAGGTTTTAGGGCAGCAAAGAGAACTGTGTCAGTGAGATAAGCATGATTATACTCAT
Organism: Perccottus glenii; assembly: GCA_024416835.2. Lineage (NCBI taxonomy): Eukaryota > Metazoa > Chordata > Actinopteri > Gobiiformes > Odontobutidae > Perccottus > Perccottus glenii. The sequence continues at coordinate 8,385,717 of CM044554.2, forward strand.
CTCATCTCAAAGAACAATTAAAATGTTTTTGAGAATATATATTTTTGAGCTAAAAGTTACCCACTGTGGCTTTAAGTGCTAATAATTAAAAAAATGCTTCATTTGATCAAATGAACTGCATTTCTGAGGGTTGGTTCCAGTGTTTTTCCATTACCAAAAGGTGTCCGAAGCCATCTTGGACCTGTTTCTTTTTTGTTGACACCATTTTTGTAAACCTCACTTTGGTGTTAATTATGCTTGATGTGTCAGTGGTCCCTAAAAGGAATTAAACAAGACTAGATTCAATCTTTTCCAGGTAAGGTGTGATCCCTAAATGTGTATTTGTTTTCTACAATGCTCTATTACATTTTCCTGAAGCACTTTGTGACCATTGTCTGTGAAAGGTGCTATATAAATAAACTTTTACTTACGTACTTTACTTACTTTTTTCCCAATGTCCTTGTGTGGCATTTGTGAGTGTGCCACTTACAGGACTCCCTGATGCACCTGATTTGTATTCACCTGCTGCTCATTCACCAGGGGAGACTCCCCTCACCCCCAAAATGCCCCCCTAACGCCCCTGTAAGGTGCCCTAAGCAATTAACACAAGAGGAAAAAATAGACAGAACTGGCTTGTGGGGGAATTGCAGGGTGACATATGTCAGTTAAATAGAGCGTCCCGGTGAGAGGAGCTGACATTTGAATGCAGCACACAGACGGTTGTTGGCACACGGCTCTGAGCTCTGCGTGGCATTCAAGGTGCGAGTGAGTCTCTGTTTCTTTGTGGAGAAAACAGAAACTATTTATTCTTGTAATAAAGTAAGTTTTGTTAATTCCCTATTTATTTTTAGAAGGATCATTACAAAAAAACAGCTTGTCATTATTGTCAAAAGAATTAAAGGATATTTAAAATATTTTTACTGTGTTCATTTGTAGTCATTCTGGCCGCAGTTCCGAGAACAGAAAGTACCCTTGACTAGCATTTCTGCAGGCCTAAACAAATGACAGTTTTAAATTACACATTTGTAACAGTGTGTAATTTTTACATAATTATATCTTATACTTGTTTTTTTTGTTTTATTTCCACTACTGGAAATTGGCTGCGCGGCCGTAGCACGCAGCGGCCACTCCGGGTACAAATTTATCTATATTCCTTGTACTTAAATTTGTGTAATGTTGTATGTGTAACTGTCTTGTGCTGTTTGTTTGCACTTTGCACTTTGTGCATTTTATGTATATAGGTTTTTTTGTGTTATAGCACCTTGTTCCTGGAGAAACGTTGTTTCGTTTCACTACGTACTTGTATATGGCTGAAATGACAATAAACTCCACTTTGACACTTTGACTTTGACACTTACTTAACAACACTTACAATGCCTTGCGAAAGTATTCGCCCCCCTTAAACTTTGCGACTTTTTGCCACATTTCAGGCTTCAAACATAAAGATATGAAACTTTAAATTTTTGTGAAGAATCAACAAGTGGGACACAATCATGAAGTGGAACGAAATTTATTGGATATTTCAAACTTTTTTAACCAATAAAAAACTGAAAAATTGGGCTTGCAAAATTATTCAGCCCCCTTAACCTAATACTTTGTAGCGCCACCTTTTGCTGCGATTACAGCTGTAAGTCGCTTGGGGTATGTCTCTATCAGTTTTGCACATCGAGAGACTGAAATTTTTGCCCATTCCTCCTTGCAAAACAGCTCGAGCTCATTGAGGTTGGATGGAGAGCATTTGTGAACAGCAGTTTTCAGTTCTTTCCACAGATTCTCGATTGGATTCAGGTCTGGACTTTGACTTGGCCATTCTAACACCTGGATATTTTTATTTGTGAACCATTCCATTGTAGGATTTGCTTTATGTTTTGGATCATTGTCTTGTTGGAAGACAAATCTCCGTCTCAGTCTCAGGTCTTTTGCAGACTCCATCAGGTTTTCTTCCAGAATGGTCCAGTATTTGGCTCCATCCATCTTCCCATCAATTTTAACCATCTTCCCTGTCCTTGCTGAAGAAAAGCAGGCCCAAACCATGATGCTGCCACCACCATGTTTGACAGTGGGGATGGTGTGTTCAGGGTGATGAGCTGTGTTGCTTTTACGCCAAACATAACGTTTTGCATTGTTGCCAAAAAGTTCGATTTTGGTTTCATCTGACCAGAGCACCTTCTTCCACATGTTTGGTGTGTCTCCCAGGTGGCTTGTGGCAAACTTTAAACAACAGTTTTTATGGATATAAAATGGCTTTCTTCTTGCCACCCTTCCCCACAGCTTTCAAAGAGGCCCGCATCACACCACTACTGAAGAAACCCACTCTTAACCCTACTCTGCTTGAAAACTACAGACCGGTTTCCCTCCTTCCCTTCATTGCCAAAGCTCTGGAGCGAGTTGTGTTTACTCAGCTCTCATCCTTTCTCACACGGAACAACCTCCTGGACCAGAACCAGTCTGGGTTCAAGAGCGGTCATTCCACCGAAACTGCCCTGCTCTCAGTCATCGAAGCTCTGAGACTGGCAAAGGCAACATCCAAGTCATCTGTACTCATCTTACTGGATCTGTCTGCTGCTTTTGACACTGTTAATCATCACATCCTCCTGTCCTCTCTCAGGGCGATGGGTGTCTCTGGAATGGCGTTGCAATGGTTCAAGTCTTACCTCTCGGATAGGTCATTCAGAGTATCCTGGAGAAATGAGGTCTCTGAGTCCCAACATCAATACAGGGGTGCCACAGGGCTCAGTGCTCGGACCGCTACTCTTTTCCATATACATGACATCCTTTGGCTCTGTCATCCAGAAGCATGGCTTTTCCTATCACTGCTATGCAGATGACACTCAACTCCACCTGTCATTTCATCCTGACGATCCGACGGTCTCTGCTCGCGTCTCGGCATGTCTGAGCGACATCTCACTTTGGATGAAGGACCATCACCTGCAGCTAAACCTTGCAAAAACAGAACTGCTTGTGATTCCGGCCCATCCAAAGACCCACCACAACCTCTCCATTCAACTAGGCCCATCAACCATTACACCGTCCAGCACTGCCAGAAATCTGGGAGTGGTAATTGATGATCAGCTAAACTTCACAAGTCATGTCGCCAGCACCACCCGGTCCTGTAGATTCATCCTCTACAACATTAGAAAAATTAGACCTTTCCTATCAGAGCACTCCACAAATCCTTCTAGTCCAGGTTCTTGTCTTGTCCAAACTGGACTATTGCAATGCCCTACTGGCTGGACTCCCTGCCTGCACAACCAAACCTCTGCAGATGATCCAGAATGCAGCGGCAATAGTGGTCTTTAATGAACCGAAAGAGAGCGCACATAACTTCTATTCATAAATAGTTTACACTGGCTCCCGGTTGATGCCATCAATCAAGCTATCTAAGCTATGCTCTTAGGCCTACAAGACCACCTCTGGTTCTGCACCCCATATCTCCACTCACTAATACAGACCTCGTTCCTACAGACCTATGTTCTTGCAAATGAACAACATCTGGTGGTACCATCACAAAAAGGTACAAAATCACTCTTCACGTACTTTCTCTGGATCTGTTCCACACTGGTGGAATGATCTACTGCTGCTACAAGATCAGCAGATTCTGTAGCCATCTTTAAAAACACCTGAAAACACATCTCTTCCGTCAACACCTGACTGACAAACACTGAGTCCTACTTCCTTTCTATCGATTCCTTTCTATAAAAAAAAAAAAAAAGAAAAAAAAAATTCCTTATCTTTAGCATTGTATACTGTGCTGGGTTTAAACTGACTAGTTTTTTGTGCACTTATGCTTTTGTACCTTGTGTTGTTAAAATTGCTTCCATTGTTATCCTCACTTGTAAGTCGCTTTGGATAAAAGCGTCTGCTAAATGACTAAATGTAAATGTAAATGCCTGGTGTGTTCCTTGTTCTTCATGATGCTCTCTGCGCTTTAAACGGACCTCTGAGACTATCACAGTGCAGGTGCATTTATCATACGGACAGGTGGATTTCATTTATCATCATTAGTCATTTAGGTCTACATTGGATCATTCAGAGATCCTCACTGAACTTCTGGAGAGAGTTTGCTGCACTGAAAGTAAAGGGACTGAATAATTTTGCACGCCCAATTTTTCAGTTTTTTATTTGTTAAAAAAGTTTGAAATATCCAATAAATTTCGTTCCACTTCATGATTGTGTCCCACTTGTTGATTCTTCACAAAAAATTACAGTTTAATATCTTCATGTTTGAAGCCTGAAATGTGGCAAAAGGTTGCAAAGTTCAAGGGGGCCGAATACATTCGCAAGGCACTGTAAATAAATACAAAAAAAATAATATTATATATAAAAAAATATACACTGTACAGCCACTGACAGAAGTAGAGAGCAACATTAGGAAAATTAGACCTTTCCTATCTGAGCACTCTACACAAATCCTTGTCCAGGCTCTTGTCCAATCTGGATTATTGCATTGCTCTACTGGCTGGACTCCCTGCCTGCACAACCAAACCTCTGCAGATGATCCTAAATGCAGCGGCAATAGTTGTCTTTAATGAACCGAAGAGAGCGCACATAACTTCACATAAACTAACTTCTTCATTAGTTTACACTGGCTCCCGGTTGATGCCATCAAGTACAAAGCTATGCTAAGCTACGTTTTAGGCCTACAAGACCACTACTAGCTCCGCACCCACATATCTTCACTCGTTAATACAGACCTATGTTCTGCAAATGAACAACATCTGGTGGTACCATCACAAAAAGGAAAAAAATTACTCTTGCGTACTTTCTCTGGATCTGTTCCACATTGGTGGAATGATCTACCTGCTGCTACAAGTTCCGTCAACAACTAACTGACAAATTCTACTTCCTTTCTATCTCTTTTCTTTATAAAGAAAAAAAAAACTTCCTGTCTTTAGCTTTGTATACTGTGCTGGGTTTTAACAGACTAGTTTTTGGTTCACTTATTCATTTTGCTATCTTATGTTGTTATTATTGCTTCCATTGTTTTCCTCACGACTAAGTCGCTTTGGGTCTGCTAAATGACGAAATGTAAATGTAAATGTAAATTTATAAATAGAAAATCATTTCCATTACACCAACCATCCAATGTACCTTGCATAAACTGAAAAAGAGTCCCATTAGAGGTTTGTTAATAAAAATATAGTCTAAAATAATAACTGCAAACAATGTAGGAGCAAAAAAAAAAAAAAATGTATGATGTTTAAATTGTAACTTACAAAGAGCACATATATTTATTTGTTAAGGGTTTTTCTTGGTGTTTTAAATATCCAAGATAGCAGCCTTATGCTTTGGGTTGGACAGGTAATATTCAACCATATCCGTAAGTAACCCTACTTTAAAAACCTTTTTAAATACACCTTCAGTAGGAGACATTTTGTTGTGTTGAAAAAAAAAAAAATGAAAGTTGCAAGTCAAGTTAAGCTAGTTGTATGCTTCATTAAACTAAACCAATGTGGCTTTTGTGTTGCTCCAGCATGTGACTCTTCCAGTTTTTTTTTATATTCAATCGAATATAATTACCTCAGAAGATAAAAACGTACATTGCAAATCAAAGCAAAATATTAGTTTTTCACAATCAGGCATGCTTCCCCTCATACCCAATATTACCGAACAAGGCACCTCTGTCCTGAGTGCCTTGGAACAGTCTTCCTCAGATTGAATGCAACCAAACTAAATTAAGCAAATATATTGGATTCGCCAAAATGAAAATGTATTTGCATTCAGAAAGCATCCACAAATTTAAGAACAAAACAACTATTCAGTAACAAATTACGGATGTGGAAAGAAGTATTTTTTTTTATGTTTCTGACTGGTTCTCAACAGTGCCCATTAGCGGGAGCCCATTAGAGAGTTCCATAGTGTCACAGGAGGAGGGCCTCAGTGCCATAACATACAATAAACTCCTGGGAGGATAGAAAGATAGATACTGTACAAAGAAAGAAGCAGGGACATTTTTATACCAGGGCTGGAAGTCACAGAATATTTAGGATAAAGAAGTGACTGGAAGATGGGCATATGAGATTTTGAAGTGAGCCTATTCTTATACAGTTGTACACACAGAGTAAGCTTAGATCAGAGAACAGAGCATGTTTTTACTCTGCCGCCTGTCTTGTGTATAGCATTCTTAGAAACATAGTTTGAGCCGCTAGCATTAGCAGACATTACAACAATAATTCTGCCTGTAAAATCTTGAAACTTTTGAAATACCATATATTTTTTTAAATCCCTGAGAACTGGAATGGCACTAGAAAAGGATAAAGGACAAGGCTATGACATCTCACCACAGAACATGATTTTACTTGTATACCGAAATACAGCTGAATATAACAGAACAGTTATTTTCTAAATAACTTTCCTGTGTGCATACACACATGGAATGGCAGCAAACACTCTCGCATGCGCGCTCGCTCGCTCTAGATTCAGGGAGATTTTAACTAATTTGCGGGCATCAGGGAGCCGCTATCAATATGCGGGAGACTCCCGCAACTTCCGGGAGACTTGGGATGTCTGCATTATTAGTCTTTTGTACTCCCAAGACTGTTTGTGGTGATATAAAGAGAAAGTCACACACATAGATCAGCAGATGAGAACACATCAGGGTTTTTACATGTAGCACCATATGATCTGTAACCAGACAAGGCGTCATCAGTTCACAAATAGCTGGAGCTATATAAAAAAACTACAAATTATTTGCTTTGGTTATAAAGCTTTACCAGCAGCTTTAAGGACTCACTCAGCAGGCACCGCTCAAACAGGAAATGAATAAGCAGAAAGTAAAAAAAGCTGGTAGGGCTTTGTTTTTGAGTAGCTAATGTTTGGGGGATTGATTGCTGAGTGTTAAAGCCAGAAATGTGCTTGAGAGCAGTATGGGTATTTTTATAAACCTTTTGTCTCCGTTTATAAAAATATCCCTGTCCAGATGAGAGCGTTTTTAAAGATATCACCATCCACAAGGCTCTACTGTAAATGCATAAAAACACCACAAGATGGCGGTAAATAGAAACCACAGCGTAAAAGTTAGAGCATGTGCAGTGAGTCTGTTTTGTTTTGGCAGCGCTAAACTCCTCTGAAAGTATGATGATTGATTTCTGTCACAGATGCCAAGGTTGAAGTGTAAAATGTGTCTTTACTGTAAAAAAAAAATAATGGATCTAGTACTGAAGAATTTTCAGTGCTCCAGACTGAAGTAATGTAATAACGCTAAGTTCTTCAGTGATACGTTGGTTCTAGTTGACCCGGCTAACAGCTGTTGTTGTTGTATTTGTTATACACATGGTCAATCCTGGAACTAGTCTTTGATAAAGTAAAATCAAATCTCTTTACATTTACATTTATTCATTTAGCAGACGCTTTTATCCAAAGCGACTTACATTACATTACATTACCAGTGTTACAGTCACTGGAGGCAAGGTGGGTTAAGTGTCTTGCCCAAGGACACAACGACAGTATGAACTGTGGGGAGAGCGGGAATCGAACCGCCTACCTTCCGGTTGAAAGACGACCGCTCTACCCACTGAGATACTGCCGCACAACCAATCTTTATACAAATAGAGATATTAGAACACAGCCTTCTGACAATATGACTAACTCTCTATTAGTGGAGCTCAACACTGGACATGTTTATAAACATTAAGGCCAGACTGTCGATGACAGAGACAGGCATTGGAAACACAAGTTGCCTTGATTGAATCCTTCAAACAAATGCATCACATTCAAAAATTATTAACAGTAGATTAAACGTAAGCTGATGCCGTAAGCGTCAGGAGACTCCGCTGAATGTGTGGTCTTCATGTGGTCCTGATCTAAATGTGGTTTTGGGAATAGTCACAAGTCATGTCGCCAGCACCACCCGGTCCTGTAGATTCATCCTCTACAACATTAGGAAAATTAGACCTTTCATATCAGAGCACTCTACGCAAATTCTAGTCCAGGCTCTTGTCTTGTCCAAACTGGATTATTGCAATGCTCTACTGGCTGGACTCCCTGCCTGCACAACCAAACCTCTGCAGCTGATCCAGAATGCAGCGGCAAGAGTGGTCTTTAATGAACCAAAGAGAGCGCACGTAACTCCCTATTCATTAGGTTACACTGGCTCCCGGTTGACGCCCGCATCAAGTTCAAAGCTATGCTCTTGGCCTACAAGACCACCACTGGTTCTGCACCCTCATATCTTCACTCACTAATACAGACCTACGTTCCTACCAGATCCCTGCGCTCTGCAAATGAACAACGTCTGGTGGTACCGTCCCAAAAAGGTAAAAAATCACTCTACCTTCTCTGGCTCTGTTCCACATTGGTGGAATGATCTACCTGCTGCTACAAGATCAGCAGATTCTGTAGCCATCATTTAAAAAACGCCTGAAAACACAAATTTGGTGAGTATCATCTAGACACGTGTGCCAACCGAAATTGTGACTTTGTTGTTGATATCTTATCGGGTATGGGTGCGGCAAGCCTGTAACGAGGTGGCCATTTTTGTGAAAATAAAATGTCTCTTAACTCTCAAACGCCTTCTCGGATCAAGTTGGACCCAAAAAAGGCGTTTGTGCACATTCATGACCTGAACACAAAAATATGTAAATAAAAGGGTTATCTTTAGAAATGGCTCTCCAGCGCCCCCTACAAACTTATAATGGGACCCAAGAATTTAGTTTGTCATAGAGACATGAAATTTGGTGCACACATCTCTTTTGTCATGACGAGCATAAAAGCCAATGACAACCACCCCCTATCTTTAAATGTGTTGCCATAGCAACGTCCCAAATATGTGGAAAAAGTCAATGGGAAGTGAAGATTTTAGTTTGTCGTAGGCAAATGAAACTTGGTACACACATCCAGTATAGGCTTATGAACAAAAAAGCCAAAGGGGACCACACCTTATCACACACGGGAAGGCGGCCATTTTAAATTGAAGATGTGAACCGACTTAGAATACAACCTCTCTTTTAAAAAACAACAGAAAATAGCTACTTCATTCCACAGACACCAAACTTGGGCAAAATGAGCTAAACACATGTGTGTAAAATAGACAGGCGTTTTTCTAGATTTTTTGCTCGAGTTATATTTTTTCTTATTATAATTTGGTATATTTTTAGGCCCGAGCCGGTGATGACCGGGAGGGCCTATTGTTTTTGCTCGGATTTTTTTTTTTTTTTTTAATTTTTATTTTCCCAATATGATCCTAAATTTGACCCAGTGAACATGAACAAAAAGTCATTTTTATTGGTCCCAGCCTTCAAGCCCGGCGAAAAATTTATGTATTTAAAGTCGCCGAAAAAAAAATATGAAAAATGACTCAGTGGCGACCCCTACAAAGTCAAAATACATTGGGCCTAAGGAAAGTGAAAGTAACTTTTTTCCAACGTAGAAAAATTAAACTTGGTACATCAATAGGACATCTCAGGGCAAACAGAAAAGTCAATGACAGCCACACCCTAAACTTAACAAGAAGTCCGCCATGTGGAGTGAAACGCACGGCCACTAAAATCGCACCCCTTGCGCAAAAAGATGCAAATCATTGTGTTTTAATCTAAATGGACCCAAATTTGGTGAGTATCATCTAGACTCGTGTGCCAACCAAAGTTGTGACTTTGTTTATGATATCTTATCGGGTATGGGTGTGGCAAGCCTGTAACGAGGTGGCCATTTTTGTGAAAATAAAACGTCTCTTAGCTCTCAAACGCCTTCTCGGATCGAGTTGGACCCAAAAAGGCGTTTGTGCACATTCATGACCTGAACACAAAAATATAAATAAAAGGGTTATCTTTAGAAATGGCTCTCCAGCGCCCCCTACAAACTTATAATGGGACCTAAGAATTTAATTTGTCATAGAGACATGAAATTTGGTACACACATCTCTTATGTCATGACGAGCATAAAAGCCAATGACAACCACCCCCTATCTAAAAATGTGTTGCCATAGCAACGTCACAAATATGTGGAAAAAGTCAATGGGAAGTGAAAATGTTAGTTTGTCGTAGGCAAATAAAACTTGGTACACACATCCAGCATGGGCTTATGAACAAAAAAGCCAATGAGGACCACACCCTCACATACGGGAAGGCGGCCAGTTTGAATTGAAAATGTGAACCGACTTAGAATACACCTCTCTTTTAAAAAACAACAGAAAATAGCTGCTTCCTTCCACAGACACCAAACTTGGGCAAAATGAGCTAAACACATGTGTGTAAAATAGACAGGCGTTTTTCTTGTAGTTTTCGCTCGAATTATATATTTTTTTATTATAATTTGGTATATTTTTTTTATTATAATTTTTCTGCAAAATGATCCTCAATTTGACCCAGTAAACGTGCAACTTAAAGTCATTTTTAATGGTCCCAGACTTCAAGCCCGGCGAAAAATTTATGTATTTGAAGTCCCCGAAAAAAATATACGAAAAATGACTCAGTGGCGACCCCTAGAAAAGTCAAAATACATTGGTTCTATGGAAAATGAAAGTCAATTTTTCCAATGTAGAAATACAAAACTTGGTACATCCATAGGACACCTCAGGGCAAACAGAAAAATTTATTACAGCCATACCGTAAACTCAACAGAAAATCTACTTTGTTGGGTGGAATGCGTGACCACCTAAATTGCACCCCTTGTGTCTAAAGGCTTTTCATCTAAACAGCTCCAAATTTGGTGAGTATCATCTAGACACATGTGCAAAAAAAATTTATCAATTTGTTTTTTGATACATTTGTGGCTGAGGTCGTAATGAGTCTGTGAAGAGGCAACCTTTGGGAAATAAATGCCATTTCCCAATTGCCAGGATCCTTCCTTTAGAGGAGGCCCCTCCAGAGCCACGGCTAGAGTCTTAGAAAACTCCTCAGAATCCTTTGGAACTTGTAAACTTGTACTTTTAGACAAGTTATATTTACATTTTGCCTTTTTAAACAGGGGGGTGCAGCGATTCCTGAGTCATCTCAAATCTCCAGCCAGTACTTTGTTTTTCTTGCCTTAGCCCAAGCATAATCTATTATTTTCAAAGGTTCAGACAGCTCCCAGGAAAACCAGGGATCGTGGAGACCTTTAACTCTAAATTACAAGGTGGTGTAGCAGGCCCCAGCAGTAGCACAGGCCCGGTTATTTGACATTACCGTGAAGTTTACGCTTTAAAGCACGAAATGCACTCCTCCGAGTGCATGTGTCCCCGCGGTCTCAAGGGAGGCGAGGGCCTTTATCGCCGCTTGCGGCTTTAATTTCTTTATTATAATTTTTTCTGAAAAATGATTTTTAATTTGACCCAGTAAACGTGCAACTAAAAGTCATTTTTATTGGTCCCAGACTTCAAGCCCGGCAAAAATTTATGTATTTGAAGTCCCCGAAAAAAAAATATGAAAAATGACTCAGTGGCGACCCCTAGAAAAGTCAAAATACATTGGTTCTATGGAAAATGAAAGTAAATTGTACTGTAATGTAGAAATACAAAACTTGGTACATCCATAGGACACCTCAGGGCAAACAGAAAAGTTTATTACAGCCATACCGTAAACTCAACAGAAAATCTACTATGTTGGGTGGAATGCGTGACCACCTAAATCGCACCCCTTGTGTCTAAAGGCTTTTCATCTAAACAGCTCCAAATCTGGTGAGTATCATCTAGACACGTGTGCAAAAAAAGTTATCAATTTGTTTTTTGATACATTTGTGGCTGTGGTCGTAATGAGTCTGTGAAGATGCAACCTTTGGGAAATAAATGCCATTTCCCAATTGCCAGGATCCTTCCTTTAGATGAGGCCCCTCCAGAGCCACGGCTAGAGTCTTAGAAAACTCTTCAGAATCCTTTGGAACTTGTAAACTTGTACTTTTAGACAAGTAATATTTACATTTTGCCTTTTTAAACAGGGGGGTGCAGCGATTCCTGAGTCATCTCAAATCTCCAGCCAGTACTTTGTTTTTCTCGCCTTAGCCCAAGCATAATCTATTATTTTCAAAGGTTCAGACAGCTCCCAGGAAAACCAGGGATTGTGGAGACCTTTAACTCTAAATTACAAGGTGGTGTAGCAGGCCCCAGCAGTAGCACAGGCCCGAGGTGATGAAGCAGGCTCCAGCTAGAAGAAGATTCAAGCAGTAGCACAGGCCCGGTTATTTGACATTACCGTGAAGTTTACGCATTGTGTCTCCGCGGTCTCAAGGGAGGCGAGGGCCTTTATCGCCGCTTGCGGCTTTAATTTAATTTATGATTATAAAGGGGTGCACTTAAGACGTTTTTTTCATGTTTATCATTAAATAATTAATTAATGTTTTATTTAAAAAAAAGAGAGAGAAAGAAAATGTTTGTGTACTATTCATTCTTAACATGAAGACTTCTTTTTGTGATTTTATTATACTATGCTTTTTGCCCAAAATGGACTTTAAAAGATAAAAATAATGACTAAATAACAAATCTCTCTCTCTCTAGCCCGCGGACTTGGCAACACGCCGTCACTTAACTGTCATAATTAATCGGAGCAAACAAAGTTTAACTAAGTTTTACAAAGTTTTACTTTCAGTTTATTTTAATTATCCTAAATTTATACTCGCATCATTACAACCTTTTTAAAAATATATAAAAATAATAATCATAAAAAATAAAAAAATCGGGAACTCATCTCGCGACCCCCCGCCCACCACTCCGCGACCCCCACTTTGGGAACCACTGATCTAGGTCATGGCCCTAGTCTGGTTGTGGTCCAGGTTTTGGTCCTGACCTAGTCTAGTCTTGGTCTTGGTCTGGATGTTGTCCAAGTCTGGGTCTGGTCTAGTCCTGGGTCTGGTCTTGACTTTGGCCTGGGTCTGGTCTAGTCCTGGGTCTGGTCTAGTCCTGGGACTGGTCTTGGCCTGGGTCTGGTCCTGGTCTAGTCCTTGGTCTGGTCTAGGACTGGGTCTGGTCTTGGTGTGGATCTGATCTAGTCTTGGGTCTGGGTCTTGGGTCTCTGGTCTTGGAACACAGCTTTCTGACAATGGGACTAACTCTAATAATGAAGCTCAACACTGAACATGTTTATAAACATTAGGGCCAGACTTCAAAGGATGATGTCATCAGGGCTAATTACTAATGACACCTGCTCAAAGGTAGCCACCTGAAGACAGTTTGCAAATGCAAACAAATGCATCCCATTCAGAAATTATAAACAGTAGAGAAAAAACGTTGACATGAGTGGCATGATACTCTGCTGAACGCGCGGATATAAGATTGATGTAGGTTTCATAAAAACTGAGCGTCAGCAGACGATACAAAAACATGTAATAGTTCTGTGTGTAAGAAGATGAATTCTAGACTGGCCACACTATGGCGACACCCTTGAAGTGAGTGAAACCAAAGATTATAATTTTTACACTGCAACAAGGGAAAAAGATAAAAGATACGAAAAAGATATTTAGTATGTATAAAGACCCAAATCTTGGGATTTGTTTAAAATTTGAACCAAAAATATTGAACAAAAACTATAAAAGGCAGCTTTACTAAAAGTAATAGCAATAATGTCCCAGAATGGTTGAGGAGTTGAAAGCGGACAAAAATCAGCAGAAAAAACTATTTGTTCAATAACAAATACACAGAAAAACAATAGATGGTTGCATTTACTATGCAATCACCGTATTATTATTTCCCACAAAACATTTGTAATACACAGTAGTTGCAGAGGGTTAGTTACACACGCTCTTCAGGACTGTACACAGGTCTCACAGACATCTCTCCTTTCTGGTCAGTGAGGGGGGAGGGCGGGGGCATGCTTGTTGTAGGTTGTTGTCTCAAAACACCGCTGAACATTCCAATTAAAAAGAAAATATATCATGTTATAAAAAGTTTTTAAAAGACAATCTTACCTTAGTTTGCTGAATTAGCTGACACATTACTATGGTATGGGAGTTAACATCCCAGACGGGAAGGGGGCGTGGCTTTTGAAAAAGTTACAAACTACAGCTTTAACCCTTTAAACCCGAGCTTGTTTTTTGGTGCGTCTGCTCGAAAAGGACATGTCCACAGAAGATTTACTGTATCTCTGCAACGACAAGGTGTATTTCAGTAATTCTGGTGTCAAAATAAAGGCAGACATCCTAAGTCTCCCGGAAGTTGCGGGAGTCTCTAGCATATTGATAGCGGCTCCCTGATGCCCACAAATTAGTTAAAATCTCCCGGAATCTAGAGCGAGCAAGTAAGAGCGCGCATGCGAGAGTGTTTCAAATCGTGTAGCGCGCACATGGCAGAGAGGGAGAGGGAGCGAGAGACCTTGTGTGTGTGGTAGTGTGCGTGTGTGCGAAGCACTTGTAAGACAGAGAGTATCCTGATTGGCCTGTTTCCGCAAATCAACCAATCAATTGTCAGTGTGGGCGGGCTTTTATCCCTTCTTACAAACCAAATTAATCAGAAAGCTTGCAACAAAAGTAAAAGGCATAGGAAATAGGCCTAGGCCTACATGTAGGCTACATTTGGCGTGTATGTAAATAGTTACTTCATTGTTCTGTTATATTCAGCTGTATTTCGGTTTACAAGTAAAGTCATGTTCTGTGGTGAAATCCTTGGTCATATCCTTGTCCTCCTACCTCTTTTTTTTTTTTTTTTTTTCTGGGGTGGTACTTCGGGATACCTCCCTGAAATTACTTTTTGCAGGATGGGATGTCTGTGAAGGGGGCACAGATTTGCCAGAAGGGGATTTTTTCAATGTGCATGTTACAGTTTTAGAATAAATCAAGATGGAAAACAGCAAAGTAACCCAAAAAACATTTGCGCCTAAAAAAAATAAAACAATATTTGGATTAATATCCCCTTTAGATAAAGCCAGTTGCAGCTCAAACACTATTTTAAAATACTGGCACACATGTCAAAATTACCTGCATTAAATATAGTTCTTCTAATGTGAAACAAACCAAAACTATTAAAATGTATTTATGAAATGGTCAGGCAGAGTCTCCATTATAAAGAATAGGGCAGAATTTGCATATTTTGGCACCACCTGTTTTTGTTTGCTTGCTGTTTGGTCTGTGTTTTTTTAAAATGTGAATGGCTTGTAGCTCAGTCTCAGCTGTTCAATTTGATGTGCTGCTTTGACATTATTTGCTGAACGAATGGGACATGTGAGGGTTGTGTGTTTTGTGCATATTACTTATTATGGACTTGACACTGCTTATTTCATAGCTATACCTTGGGCATCTCCCTACAACAAACATTCTGTACCATGGACAGTGAGCTCCAGTGCCCACAGGTGCACCTGTTGAGACAATAGTTTTTAAACTGAAGCGGGAGACCTGAAATCTCTTTTTTTTTTGTTTAATTATTAACACTAAATCATACCAAAATCAACCTAAATGCATAGGTTTGAAATTTCTAAAAGTTTGTTAGCATTTGCTGAGCATTATTCTAAATTAGTCATAATGCCCAAATTTTAACACTGGCCCCATTCTCTCTTGTGCTGCCTCGTTAGCTTAGGCATCAGGAGTAGTTGAGCCCGCGGTTTGAGCCAGTGGCCAGTGGCTCTAATTGATAAGTTTAAATGAATAACTAACTGGGTCTACATAGTTTAAAACACATAACATATAAAATATTACACCACAGTTTGCAAAAAAAGAACACTGTCAGGGAAAATCTTGATTACCAAATATAGATGTCCTAGCAAATAAACTTTAAGCAAATATAAAAACAAGTATGAAAATGCATTTGGGTTGCACAGCAAAAGAGACAGAATTTTGTCTTGGTTTTGCATTCTTTAGGAGCCAAAGAGCCCCTTCACGCCAAAAGTATAAAATGTGCAACTGTTGGGAGCCGCAGCCGAAAGACCTATTTCAGACCTTTACATTTTGTGCCCTTAACTTGGTTTATATTATCCTTTTTATATAATATTATTATCTATTAAGCATTTATATTTGCTGACTGATGTATAATTAGCGGCATAATAAAATAATACTGTTCAAAATGACTGGAGAAAAATGAATAGCCTGTGCAATCAAAAAATACAACATTTTGCCATGACCATAAAGGCTACACCTGAATGTTTCAGTGATCCACAAAGCACTGGATGCTTTTTGGCCTTTGTAACATAAATATTGAATTATAAATCATAAAAACATTTTAATAAAAAGAATGCTAAATGTTATTCATGTTTTACAGCTCACTTGAACACTACATTATGTTATTAATGCATGGCTCATTGAACCTAGTTTGGATCTTATTCCTGGTCTGTTGCCAGCACCACCCGGTTCTGTAGATTCATCCTCTACAACATTAGGAAAATTAGACCTTTCCTATCTGAGCACTCTACACAAATCCTAGTCCAGACTCTTGTCTTGTCCAAACTGGATTATTGCAATGCTCCCTGCCTGCACAACCGAACCTCTGCAAATGATCCAGAATGCAGCGGCATTCAATGAATCAAAAAGAGCGCACGTAACACCTCTCTTCATTAGGTTACACTGGCTCCCGGTTGACGCCCGCATCAAGTTCAAAGCTATGCTCTTGGCCTACAAGTCCACCAGTGGTTCTGCACCCTCATATCTTCACTCACTAATACAGACCTACGTTCCTACCAGATCCCTGCGCTCTGCAAATAAACAACAACGTCTGGTGGTACCATCCCAAAAAGGAAAGAAATCCCTCTCGCATACTTTCTCTGGATCTGTTCCACATTGGTGGAATGATCTACTTGCTGCTACAAGATCAGCAGAGTCTGTAGCCATCTTTAAAAAACGCCTGAAAACACATCTCTTCCGTCAACACCTAACTGACAAACTCTGAATTCTACTTCCTTTCTATCTATTCCTTTTCTTCTTCTTCAAAATAAAAAGATATTTTATCCTTAGCTTTGTATAATGTGCTGGGTTTTAACAGACTCGTTTTTGGTGCACTTATTCTTTTGCTACCTTGTGTTGTTAAAATTGCTTCCATTGTTTTCCTCACTTGTAAGTCGCTTGGGATAAAGGCATCTGCTAATTGACTGAATGTCTGTTCCGGTAGTTTGGGAACATCAGCTGCTCTCTGCTTCTTGAATGGGAGCTTTGGTGTGTTTTTGAACCTCTAGAAATGAGCCAAAGCACAAGGTCTGCGATGCGCTTGTGGGGTCAGTCATCTCCTCTCATGTTGTCTGCGTGTGTCCAACTGCGTGCCTCAGGCTGTTTTCTTTTGAGAAGAATGTTGGTCTGTGTCCCGGTGTGGAGCATTGTGGAGAACGTGGATAGATTATTGTGGCTACACCACTGTGTGAGTTTTATTATGCACCGCAGTTTTAAGCTGAGATGCAGCGGGCAGTTAAGATGATATCAAAAGTCTGTGTGTTTGTTTTATGCTTGGACAACACCAAAACGTGAGGTAAGAAAGATAGTCTGCGTCAAAGATATGTAAAAATGATAATGCTCATCCAGATAATGCCCTTCACTAAGAGCACATAAACTTTGGTGCCTAAATCTTGAATTGTGGCTACACACAAGTCTTGTCCCTGACTTTGTGCAGTAAACTTAGCTACAATTGCAAATTTTAATTTAGGTTTAGCTTTAGTCTTTTGACTGAAATGGAATTTAGTTTTCATACTTTAGTCATCTCATCCTTATTAGTTTTAATCTAGTTTTAGTCTATTGAAAATCAGCCGATCTCTTTTCATCGCCTGTCGTCTTCCCGCGGCTAACAAATGTTTGCGTCTGACATCACTTTCGCCATTTCTATCTGTCTGTTTATTTTTGTTTCATTTTTATTTGTTAACAAAAGCATTGATACATTTAATCAGAGTTTTTGTCTACATTAATTACTTTTTGTCAACAAAATTAACACTGCTATTGTGTGTGATAGCCTAATTGCACATATTGATTATTATTAATTGTTCTAGAGCTGAACACACATGCAATGCATTGATCTACCAGCTTATACGCTATGAGCAGTGTTTCTAGAGAAAATATCACCACCCTCTTTCTAACATTTTTAACTCTTCAAAGGCAAGCTTGGTTTGTGTGATCAAGAAATAATGTACATGTTCACTTGTGTGCTAAAAAGATACAATCCTCAAACTGTGTATCAATTGTATTAATTGTAACTCTGGGATGAATAAGTGATTTGAACTGATGTACAGACAACACAGCTCCCTGTTCTGTGTGAGCAGTTTGGACTATGTGCTGTTTTAACTAAACACTTAGCACGTAGCGCAGAGCCAGGCAGCTGCAAGTCAATTTTACCATTTGTTTAATCACTTCCATTTTGTGTTAAATATGCTATAGTTCTTTGGTTTAACCATGGTCTGCTTTATTTGTGAAAGCACGTTTGGCAAAAGTTCAAACTTATGGACCTTAGACTTCAGAGAAAATGCTCTAACTTTAAACCTTAATATCCCCAAACTTTTTACAACACAAATAAAGCCATATAAATTTAAGAAGATATGTAGCACACTTACTACATACAAAGCATTTTATTACTGAAAGGGTAACTAAACCCCTGGTCAAATCGTAACTCCACCCACTCACAAAATTTGAAAAATGCTGGAAAAGTGGGCAGAGCCCAGCAGAGACAGAGGGGACAAACCGAGGGCGGAGCTCAGCGGGGGCGTGAACCGGAGAACCGCAGTGACGGATTAATTGACAGCAGCTGTCAGACTCGCAAAGATGGAGACTTGAAGGAAGCTAGTAGCTTTGCTACAAAGCGGTCCTTCTAAGTGGAGGACATTTCTGTGCACACAGGCCTAGAGCCTTATCAGTTTGTGCCACTGGCTCAAACCGCGGTCTCAACAACTCCCAAAGTTAAAGAGCGAAGTCTTGCAGCACAAGAGAGAATGGGGCCAGTGATAAAACGTTAGCATTGTCTAATTTAGGCTAATGCTTAGCAAATGCTAACAAAGTTTCAGAAATTGCAAACCTATGCATTTAGTTTGATTTTGGTAATTAGTGTTAATTACACATAAAACAGAGATTTCAAGTCTCCCTCTACAACTGTTAAAAAACTCTTGTCTTGCAGCTCACTGGTCCTGGGAGAGAATGTGTTAGATACTCAAGGTATGGCTATGAAATAAGACCAGTGTCAAGTCCAGTTAATTTAATAAGTATTATGCAAAAAAGACACAACTCTAACCAAATATAATAGTTACATCCAAAACAAAGTAGTGATAAACATTGTTTCTCATGTTGTAGGTAATGCACAGGTGTGACAGGTTGGTGAGTTGGCTGCATAAGTCCATCCAGACTTTGAGGCAGTAGCACTAAACCCCTGTGTTACAGGCTCTAACACTTGTATTGTAGTGTTACACTTATCTTCAGCTTTTTGGTGAGATGTGGTTAAACAGGGTAGTTCCAGGAAGAAGAGAGCAATGTTTTTATAAATAAGTAAATTTAATGTTTTACCCTCCACTTACACATACTGTACATGTGCACCAGCTCTTTCAGCGGTTATAGACACTTGTCTGCTGCAGTGTGGTCAGGTGGTGCTGGGGATACCTGGGCCAGCAGGTACAGGTCATACCTCCTTGTGCTGTCCTTACAGAGGATTCCAATACTGAATTTATAAATATAGTTGGTATATAAAAAATTGAAATATGAAGAAACAGTTATACCTGATGTTACACACAAAACAATTGTTTAAAAACATGCATTATAAAATCAGCTATAAAACTCAAAATGAACATGAATCAACATAAACATTTACAAAAGAATGTCTAAATGACACCCTTTTCTCAAACTGCCTTTACATAATTCTTATATTCTTTAGAGATTGTTCTTACAGTAAGCATTTTATGTTGATATAATATTTTATATATACACAGTTAATTTAAATAAAAAATAAATGTCATAGTAAATTCTCATACATCATTTCAAGGCAGGTCCAAACTTTGTAAATGGTGCACAGTCAGGACAGAGGCTTTTTACTTTGTGTTTGAAAGTCAC
Organism: Perccottus glenii; assembly: GCA_024416835.2. Classification (NCBI taxonomy): domain Eukaryota; kingdom Metazoa; phylum Chordata; class Actinopteri; order Gobiiformes; family Odontobutidae; genus Perccottus; species Perccottus glenii. Next base: position 8,405,529 of record CM044554.2, read on the forward strand.
TGTCAGTTGCACTTATTGGAGCGAAGATTGTGAAATGCAAGAGCCAGACTTAAAAAGGCTGATCATAACTTCATGAGCTGTTCCAAAATCTTTAAGAATCTTGAGTGTGTTCAACAGTGTATTAGTGTTTACATTAGTCTAAAAGTAGTCTCAGTAACTATAGCGCTAATTGCAGTTTTCAGAGTCTGAATCCAAGATGATAGACAGCAGCAAACTTGAAGGATGAAGTATGTTCAACAGTGAAGTGACGCAGGAACAGTTACCAGGTCCTGAAAATAAAATAAACATATAAACATGATTTTATTTCTTAAATTAGACCATTTTAATTACAATAAAATGACAGATTATCACACACTTCATGTGTTCTTGTTAGAGTATTTAAAACAAGTAATTGCACTATAACAGCAAAACAAACAAAACAAACTAAAGAATGGGAATACATGCATTACCTTCAGCAGTGGACACCTAACACCGTTTCCTCATTATTGGAGTAGAGCTAGTCCTGGGACACTCTGGCAGCTCCATCAGTGTCTGTGTCACATGACACACTCCTATTAGGCGTTCTGGCCTGGGTGGCTGCAAAAAAAGAGTTTCACAAATGATTTGTTATCTTGATTATATGATGAGACCCAAACATCTGGGTCCACAACTCACAAAAACTGCACAATCCCTAAAAGATGCTCTGCCTTTGCACAATCAGCCTTTTCATTTAAAACCATCAAACAATGGAATCAGATCCTAGACAGTCTGAAATTCTAAATCTGGTACAAAGCATATATTTTCTTGTGAGATTATTGTTTTTGTACATGGTGCATGAGAAATAAAGAATAAACAAAAATTAAACATACAAAAGCTTCACAGTATTCAAACTCACCTTTGCTTCACCTGCAGATCTGCAGCGACTAGTTCAGACTGGCACCCAGTTTCTCTGGTCATCTTAGACAAAACAAAAGATTTGTGTTATTGTTTACAATTACAGTATTATATTAATTCATTTTAAAATGTTTATAAAGGATATTAATAACACAAATATTCTCATTACTATTACTGTATATCCTCCGTGAAAGCACTAGTCTTTTAATCCGTGTGTACTGTCTCTGGGTCGGTCTGGTTAGCTGCAGCCTGTGATACACTGTCTCCTCAGCAGCTCCAGCTCTGCTCGGTTTACCCCGAGGAGCAGCGATAAACAACGTACACTGACGGTGGCGCTTTCGCGTTCAATCTAATTAGCAAAGTTGACACAAACACACAAGTTTTTGAGTTTGTGTTGAGTCAAAACTCGGTGTTACACGAGTCATGAGATGTTCATGTTCAGTCAAGTCCAGAGTCATGAGCCAGTGACAGGTATTTAGTGCCAAGGGCTGCATCTCTGCTACAAGTCCAACAGAGTGCTGCCCATTTACGAGAAATAACTAACGGAATATTGAGTGACAGAGTAAAGCTAGATGTCTGTGTGTACTGGGACACAGTATCAACACGCAGCAGCCCTCATTAGCGTTAGCCCGGTATCAGGAGCAGCTGAAGCTAACATTTAGCATACTTTACCTAACTAGCAACATGACAAAATTGATTAGTTAACTTTAGCTTTACTGGGAAGAAACATAAATTGTGTTTCAAAATATATGTTCACTCACCTCAAGACGCTGCTGCGGTGGTGGGAATCCATGCAGGAGCAGCGTTAGGCGCTCTGTTGCTTTTCAGCGGGAGCTGTTTTGAGAAGCACATTTCCACCTCCATTGCGTTGGAGAAGCAATCCCTCTTAAAATGCCCGCTGCAAACTCCAGCTCTCCGCAGGAACTCGTGGTGTTCCAGGCCAAGTGCACACTGGCGTCTAATTTCCAACTCAACTGGAAAGCAATGCAGTCCAGCAGTGCTGTTGCAACCAACAACACTACAAGTAGCTACATGCTAATATAGCTAGCCTGATGTTTTCAACACCCGCTACTTGGGAAGATGTTTTTATACCAGGGGCGTGAGCCAATGCCAAGGGTGTGGTGGGGTCGTGCCAGGGGCGTGGGTAGAGAGCCGTTAGTCGAGCCAGTATACGTCACACTAGGAAAGAATCTTTAATCTAAAAATTCAACTGCAGTAACTACTGTTCAACCTGAGGAGGGCAGCACTTAGACGGTTTTACACCATAAAATGTAAAATTAATATACTTTATACTCAAATGTCAAAACTTTTACTCAGATCAGTGAACAGCACTAATAAGGCCCCATTCTTACAGATCATTAACTTAAAAAAGTTGGTTTAGGGTTTAGATACTCTTTAATTGCTCATGGAATGCTATGAATTGCTTTTCTGAGCCTGGACAGTTCTTCAGACTACCCTACTCATTAAATATGACTAAAAGAAAAGGTTAAAGCAAAAGCATCTGGACTCAATTTTCAAGGTGAAGATGTTTTGTCTCTAATTCCAAGAGACTTTATCAATTCTGAGATCAACTGGTAAGAGAGCCGAGCTTATATCTCTAGAGGAAGGGGTTGTCCCTGAAACTAAACCTGATGGACCAGGCTGTTCTGGTCTCATAGTCGTTAGCTATGAAAGGGCACACTGTTATAAATTCTAGGCAACATGAATCTGAGGCACCCATTTCTGTTCAAAGAGGGCTTTTTCCATTTTTATAAAAATGGCTTCCTTCACCTCTATCAAATTATCTGGCCTCTCTGGACAAAAATCGGACATAGCAGTCTTTAAAGGAATGTCCTTTCTCTTTGAGGTGAAGACTCAGGTCCACCAGGGTTGGCTCTTCTGTGCTGATACATCTTCTTGTAAAGCTGTTGTTTCCTCCGACATAACTGTCACTGCACTCTTTACTACACTGAACTGCATAAACTACATTACTCTGTTTGTGGGAGGGGATCTTGTCTTTAGGACTGTTTTTGACGCAGAGTATTTCCTGGTTTAAAGTGGACCGGAATGACAAAATATTATTCAGTTGCTTGATTTTTGCTGAACAGAAGGAGCATCCCTGCTTTTGTGTTATGCAGCTTAAACATCGTAGTCAAGCGAGAATCAAAAAAACTGTAGCAAGACCAATAGGTTGGTTCACTCGGATTTATTTCCAGATCTGGGATCAGGCACTGCTTGGCAGAGACTGACCTCGAGCATTAAGAGCAATGTCCTTATTTACCACACACAACCATAAAAACCTATTTTCATATAACTGAGAAGAAAGGAAGGAAGGGTCCAGAGTCCATTAACTTGGGGTCACATTCCATGACCTTTGTCTTTCCCATATGGTAGAGCTATCAGATTTGCTTCCTAGGATCACATTCCATGACCTTTTCCCACATTCAAGACTATCACAGAGCGAAGAACCCATGTATTAATGTCAAACAATAATTACGAATTTACTAATGACATAAAATTACATAATATCAAATAGTGCAGCCTAATGAGCTCACAATCGGACCTGCTGTTGTGATGTTGACGGCCTTTGTTGCAACGATCATCAAGTGTATCTGGCTCATCATCTACAGCTTTCATTTTGGATCTGGTTGGATCTAATTGGAGCAAGGGCAAGAGCGCAATGACAAAAGAATTATTACTAAGGCTCAGATGGTTTATTTGTATCTGATGATCAATTTTTCTCAAAGCCATTTGATCAGAATGGCAAGACAACCACTCATTTCATGTTATTTTATTGCATCACTTACATTTTTTAAAATCCATAGTAATAACTCTGATGACATGATAATATAATATCCAAATGCCAAATAAATCATGTAATAGAATTAATAAACACAATACAATTTGATTGCATGTCCTCCCTGTGTTACCGTGGGTTCTCTCCTTGGGTACCCTGGCTTCCTCCCACTGCCTAAAGAAATGCATTTACAAGTCAACTGGCAACTCTTAAGTGTTCCTATAGAATGAATGTGAGAGTTAGGGATGCACCAATACCGATACTGGTATCGGGTATCGGCCTCGATACCACATTTTTGAAAGTACTCGTACTCGTTAAAAGTCCCCCGATACCGGGGTCGATACCACGCTCTGAGAAATGTCTATGTTTGAGCGGCGTGTAAGGGGTTAATCACAGGCGCCGAGTGCCCGCCCCCAGGCCCCGGCTGCAGGCTGCAGCTCAGAGCGGGGAGAACGAAGGAAAGACGAGACATGTCAGCCGTGTGGAACTATTTCAAAGTGAATGAAAACAAAACAAAGGCGGACTGCAAATTGTGCTCAGCTAAATTGTCCAGAGGAGGCTCAAAAGGTAGCGCATTTAACACAAGTAATTTAATCAAGCACCTAAAATCCCAACACGACAACGAGTATAAAGAGTTTACCCACGCGTCTAAACCAACACAACTCACACTGCAGCATCTCTTGCAAGACGAGAGAAAATGTCCAGAGACAATCCACGTGCTGTGAAAATAACACAGGCAATCATCGAGTACATTGCATTGAGTGACCAGCCACTTTCGGAGGTAGAAAATGTGGGATTCATGCGTCTCCTCCATGTTATGATGTCCCAAGCCGCCGCTACATGACTGACACGGAGCTGCCTAAACTACACGACTCCGTGAAAAAACACATCCACAGCCTACTGCAAGCCTCCTCTTCGTTTAGTTTCACCACAGATATTTGGACAAGCAGTGTTTGCCCCGTGCCTTGTTTTTTTGTTAAATTATATGACTAAAGCTGTTACCTGTAAATTTAAATCATGTTTTTTTTTATTAAGTACTCGGTATCGGTGAGTACTGAAATGCAAGTACTCGTACTCGTTTTCCAAAAAAGTGGTATCGGTGCATCCCTAGTGAGAGTGAATGGTTGGTTGTCACTGTCTATGTCTAAATGTCAGCTCTGCGACTAACAGTTCACTGTCTAGGGTGTATACCCCGCATTATGCCCAAAGTGGCTGGGATATAACCCTAACAAGACTAAGCATAAGAAAATGAAGACATTTTGAATGGGCCACCAATTAAAAACTACAACCAATTTTCCTCCTTAAGTGAAAATGGAGGTGGGATTTGAGGTGTTCAGACAACTCTCTGATCCACTTTTATTTCTTTTAGTATCACCTGCATGAATGTTATCATTCAAATTAAGAAGCATACATGTATTTAGTCACACATGTAAAGTCTCAAAGTCTGCTTACTTAAGATGCAGAAAACATTTTTGTTCTTCTATGTTTTAATGGCTAAACACTATTAAATAAATTTTGTTTGTCCTGTGAGAAAGAGCAACGATGGAATGTCCACTGTTGAAGGTTAGACCTGTGTCAAACCTGTGACTGTGACTGAACCTAGACCAGTTTCACCTGCAGCTCCTTAAAAATAAAGTCTGCCATACTACAGGATATACTTGTTATGGCCAATGGCCCAGGAACAGGAAGACTCCAATGCAAAACCCATACAAAGGCAAAAGGTTAAAATAAAGTTTATTGGTCCACAGGTACAAAGCAAAATCCAAGTAAACAAAATCCAAGGAACCGGAAACCACAAAACTAGGGTCCGAACAGAACAATCAGGAATACAAGATAAACTAAAACCAGACTGAGGAAAAACAATAAAACCTCCACAGAGAACACAGACTAAGATAGAAGACACTAGGAAACACTAAACAGACTCACGGGTAGGGAGACGACGACCTGGCAAAGAGCAGGGGAAAAACACACAGGTTATAAAGACACACAGACAACAAGGAACAGGTGCAACACATCAGGGCGGAGCAGGCAATCACACAGAAGGGGAAGACAACAGGCAGGAAGTAAATCAAAACACAGACAGGAGTAAGACATATCAAAATAAAACCAAAACACCACAACAAGTTGAAACAATAATCAGAATATAAAGAAACCACTAAGAAACTTAAAAGAACCACAACATCAAACAAAACAGACAACTTAAACATGAATCCTGACAATACTACAGTATAACTAGACATATATTAGAAACAGCCACACTTTATCAACTACTACAACTGATATTTCCTGTTCACATTGGCTCTGCACTCTTTATAAACTAGACATGTCTACATAATACAGACTTAAAGCAATTACATTCTAGACTTCTGTTGACTTAAAATGGATTGACACTGATCAGAGCAGATGGGAGGAGTCAGGGAGGAGGACCTGCCTTTTATCTGAGCAAATGGTGCTGCATGTTACAGTTAGTTAAGAGACATGTGGATTCTTGCCATTTTTGACAAGTTCTGTAAATGTTCTAATTCATTAGGGGGTTGATCAATGTACTGGTTTGATTCTTGTTCATGGAAAAAAGGTCTTCAATTCATACAACAGCAACAGATACATGGATTCTTGCCGTTGTTTGCACACAATAGCCTTGATTACATGTGTCTTGTACTGTCTATGTCTAAATGTCAGCCCTGCGACTAACTGGCCACTGTCCAGGGTGTACCCCGCCTCAGGCCCAAAGCTGCTGGGATAGGCTCCAGTCACCCGCGACCCCTAAGGGGACAAAGCGGTAGAAAATGAATGAATGAATGAATGAGCCTTGATTACATGGTGTTATGGTGTTAATAACATACAGTGGATTTACTCTTGAATAATCCAATGTAGGGCTGGATCCTAAATCAGCTAGTTTGGGTCTAATGCTTTATACACTCTGTAGAATGACAATGGCCTTCATTTTAAAGAAAAATGAGAACAACAGCTACTGGTTCCGCATAAAAAGTTCTTTAAATGTTTTACAAAATATCATCTGAAATCTGCATAAATGACTTTCCTCGGATGTCTTTTTTAGAGATAATATTCTTATCCAGAAGCTATCACTTGGAGAGTTTTCATCATTTGAGTATGTGTCATTTAAAATGGAGTTAAAGTTTTCTCCATCCATTTCATATGTAGTTCTTTACAAACCACCCCAACAATGCCATGATTTTATTGATGATTTACTGAAATGCTTTCGGTTATCTGCACAGAATTTGAATAAGTAGTCATATCAGGTGATTTTAATGTTCATGTGGATAATGTTTGTGACTATTCTTGATACTTTTGGTCTTTATCAGCTTGTTAATGAGCCGACCCATAACAGAGGTCACACTCTGGACCTGGTCATTACTAAAGGTGTTCATATTTCAGACGTCACTGTGATTGATGTTGCTCTATCTGATCATTCATGTGTCTTTTTTCATCTGTCCATTATTCCAAAAGTTGCTGTTGGACCTTTAGTTGTAAAAAAGAGACATATTAACGTTAACACCAGGACACAGTTTATGGAGGCAATCAGGTTTGAAAATGCCTCATCAGGTCAAGTTGATGATTTGTTGAATTGTTATACTTCAGGTGTTTTAAATGTTATGGACACCATTGCTCCTGTTAAGGTTAAAGTGATCAGGGAGAGGCAGATGGCTTCATTGAGCAATGCTCACTCTGTCAGGGCACAGAAAAGGGAAAACCACAGAAAAAGAAAAGCCGAAAGAAAATGGCGTAAATTGAAACTCTTAATTCATTATGAGGTATATAAAGAAAATTTGTAAAAAGCAAGAGAAATATTCTTCTCAGATCAACAACAGTAGTAACAACTCACGTGTCCTGTTTGCTACAGTGAACAGATTAACAAACCCTCCAGCTCCATTTCCTCCAGAATTAGTTTCCACCACTAAATGCAATGAGTTTGCATTGTTTTTTTTAACAACATGGTTCAAAGCATTAAACATGCTACAGTCAACAGGGCATAAAACAACACTGCAGCCATCTAGGAGACACTTGGCTGGGTTAACACATTTTACACCCATTAATGACAGAACAATTGAAAAAACTGTCTCCAGCCTGAGTTCATCCACCTGCTGCCTCGATGTTTTACCCACTAGATTTCTAAAATCAGTACTAAGCAGTTTTTTACCACAACTCACTTAAATAGTCAATAATTCTTTACAGTCTGGAACATTTCCAAGGGCCTTAAAAACTGCTGTCATTAAGCCTCTCCTTAAGAAGAGCAGTCTTGATGCTACAGTGCTCAACAACTATCGGCCCATATCAAAACTGCCATTTTTAGGTAAAGTCATCGAAAAGGTTTTATATCAGCAACTTAATGACTTTCTATTACTTAACAACTGCTTTGATCCTTTTCAGTCTGGATTCAGGCCCCAACACAGCACTGAGACTGCACTTATCAATGTCACAAATGACGTCCGTCTGAACACTGACGAGGGCAAAGTCTCAGTCTCTGTCTTAGTTCTGTTGAACTTGAGTGCTGCGTTTGATACAGTGGACCATGGAATCCTGACACAAAGATTAGAGGAATGGATAGGTATCACTGGAACTGCCCTTAAATGGTTTCAGTTCTATCTTGAAGACAGGAAGTACTTTGTTTTGGTTGGTAAATGTGTATCAGACCAAATGGCCCTGACATGTGGGGTTCCACAGGGGTCTATCTTGGAACCTCTATTATTCAATCTTTACATGCTCCCTTTGGACCAATCCATTCACTGTGTCACTGCATCGAACAGATTGATGTGTGGATGCAAAATAATTTTCTCCAACTGAACAGAGACAAGACTGAACTAATCATCTTTGGGCCACAGAAACAAAGAAAAAGTGTAAGCAGTCACCTCGAGTCTCTTTCTCTAAAATCTAAAAATTAGGTTAGAAATCTAGGGGTCATCATGGACTCGGACTTGATTTTCCACAGTCACATTAAGTCAATTACATCATCTGCATTTTATCACCTTAAAAACATTTCCAGAGTCAAAGGGATGATGTCTCAACCAGACTTAGAAAAACTTATCTTTTATCTCCAGCAGGTTAGATTACTGCAACGGCCTGCTCACTGGTTTCTCAAAACGAGGGTTAAGACAGCTGCAGCTTATTCAGAACGCGGCTGCTTGGGTTCTAACTAAAACCCGGAAGTACAACCACATTACGCCAGTTTTAAAATCTCTGCACTGGCTTCCTGTTGCTCAGATAATAGACTTTAAAACAGCACTGCTGGTTTACAAGTCTCTTAATGGTTTAGCACCAGAATATATGTCTGACATGCTTGTTGCTTATGAACCTCCTCGGACTCTGAGAACATCTGGGACAGGCCTTCTGTTCGTGCCCAGAGTTAGAACTAAACAAGGTGAAGCAGTGTTTAAGTTTCAAGAAGCAAAAACCTGGAATAGCCTCCCAGATTAAGTAAAACAAGCCTCAACTTTAACAATTTTTAAGAGGAGGTTACAAACCTTCCTCTTTAGCTCCACCTACACAACAACCTAAAGTGTTGTAATACTTTTTTATCTGCACTCTTCTTTTTAAAATGTTTTAATTAGGCCCGAGCCGGTGATGACCGGGAGGGCCTATTGTTTTTGCTCGGATTATTTATTTATTTATTTTTTTTCTGCAAAATGATCCTAAATTTGATCCAGTGAACATGCACGAAAGGTCATTTTTATTGGTCCCAGACTTCAAGCTTGACGAAAAATTTATGTATTACAAAAAATGACTCAGTGGCGACCCCTAGAAAAGTCAAAATACATTGGGCCTATGGAAAGTGAAAGTAACTTTTTTCCAACGTAGAAAAATGAAACTTGATACATCCATAGGACACCTCAGGACAAACAGAAAAGTCAATGACAGCCACACCCTAAACTCAACAGGAAGTCCGCCATGTGGGGTGAAACGCGCGGCCACTAAAATCACACCCCTTGCGCAGAAAGATGCAAATCATTGTGTTTTAATCTAAATTGCCCCAAATTTGGTGAGTATCATCTAGACACGTGTGCCAACCAAAGTTGTGACTTTTTTTTTTTATATCTTATCGGGTATGGGTGTGGCAAGCCTGTAACGAGGTGGCCATTTTTGTGAAAATAAAATGTCTCTTAACTCTCAAACGCCTTCTCGGATCGAGTTGGACCCCAGTGTTAATTTTGACACAAAATTTTAATTTAGTTTTAGTCTTAGTCTTTTGACTATAATTCTTTTTAGTTTTAGTCAAGTTTTAGTCATCTGATTTGTTTTAATTTTAGTCTTATTTTAGTCGACTAAAATTGCTTGGTATTTTAGTCGACTAAAATTGCTTGTTATTTAAGTCAACTAAAATAAGACTAAAATCAATAACAGATTTACTAGACAATTTTTTACAATATTTTTTAAGTTTGGTATAGAAAATAAACTTAACCAAAATATATAAAACACAAATTCAACTTTATGTCAACACAACGGTGTCTGTATTTCAATTCAAAAGCTTTTATGCAGCAACAAACACTGTCATGGTAATGTAAACAATAACTAGCTGCCAATTCACCATCAATAAAAGAAAGATAAAGTTAGGTCCAGGACCTTAAAGCTTACAGCTGAGCTGAACAATAAGTACAAACATTTTTAATTTTGAATCTAAAGTGCACTGAACAACATTTTCTTCTTGCTACCACAATAAAGGCAATTCAACCACAGAATAGTAACATTATTTACCTCTATTCATTTTCAAGAAAGCACTTCGTGCTAAAGTGACTTTTGCTCTGTTACGCTTTCCCCTGGTTAGGTCACCTGTGACATTTTTTCGCTCTTTGAATGCCGTCTTCCCGGGAGCTCAGTCAAATAAGTCAGTCTCTGATTGGTTCTCTTCTTCTCATGCTGTTTCGTTCTTCTTCTTCTCTAGTATTAATGGCGGGTCGCAACCAATTTTTTCGGCATACCGCCACCTACTGTACCGGAGTGTGTTCGCCTGTTCCGTTTTGCGGATTGGTTCTTTTGTTCATCTCTCCCGTCTGCTAATTGGATTTTCGTCACAGTCTATTTTCGTCTCGTCCTTTATTCGTTGACGATAATGTCAATCAATTTAGTTATAGTTTTAGTCTCCATCAGTGACTTCCTTTTTAGTTTTCGTTTCGTTTTCGTCCGCAAAAAAATATTTGTGACGAAAATAATGACGAAAATATTTCGTCAACGAAATTAACACTGTTGGACCCAAAAAGGCATTTGTGCATATTCATGACCTGAACACAAAGATATGTAAATAAAAGGGTTAATTTTAGAAATGGCTCTCCAGCCCCTCCTACAAATTTATAATGTGACCCAAGAATTTAGTTTGTCATAGAGACATAAAATTTGGTACACACGTCTCTTATGTCATGACGAGCATAAAAGCCAATGACAACCAACCCCCTATCTATAAATGTGTTGCCATAGCAACGTCCCAAATATGTGGAAAAAGTCAATTGGAAGTGAAAATTTTAGTTTGTCGTAGGCAAATGAAACTTGGTACACACATCCAGCATGGGCTTATGAACAGAAAAGCCAATGGGGACCACACCCTATCACACACGGGAAGGCGGCCATTTTGAATTGAAGATGTGAACCGACTTAGAATACACCTCTCTTTTAAAAAACAACAAAAAATAGATGCTTCATTACACATACACCAAACTTAGGCAAAATGATCTAAACACATGTGTGTTCAATAGACAGGCGTTTTTCTTGACGTTTTTGCTCGAGTTATATTTTTTTTAATTATAATTTTTCTGTAAAATTATCCTCAATTTGACACAGTAAACGTGCAACTAAAAGTCAAATTTATTGGCCCCAAAATTCAAGCCCGGCAAAAAATGTATGCATTTGAAGTCCCCAAGGAAAACAAATGAAAAATGACTCAGTGGCGCCCCTTGGAAAATGAAAATACATTGTGCCAATGGAAAGTGAATGTAAATTATTTCAAATGTAGAAATACAAAACCAAAAATGTATGGGGCGGCAGTAGCTCAGTGGGTAGGGCGGTCATCCTTCAACCGGAAGGTAGGTGGTTCGATTCCTGCTCTCCCCACAGTTCATACTGTCGGTGTGTCCTTGGGCAAGACACTTAACCCACCTTACCTCCAGTGACTGTAACACTGGTAATTAAATTAGAACAATGTAAGTCGCTTTGGATAAAAGCGTCAGCTAAATGAATAAATGTAAATGTAAATACAAAACTTGGTACATCCATAGGACATATTACAACCATACCGTAAACTCAACAGAAAATCTACTATGTTGGGTGGAATGCGTGACCACCTAAATCGCACCCCTTGTGCTAAAGGCTTTTCATCTAAACAACTCCAAATTTGGTGAGTATCATCTCGACACGTGTGCAAAAAAAGTTATTAATTTGTTTTTTGATACATTTGTGGCTGTGGTCGTAATGAGTCTGTGAAGAGGCAGCCATTTCTTTGGGGAAAAAATGCCATTTCCCAATTGCCAGGATCCTTCCTTTGGAGTAGGCCCCTCCAGAGCCACGGCTAGAGTCTTAGAAAACTCCTCAGAATCCTTTGAAACTTGTAAACTTGTACTTTTAGACAAGTAATATTTACATTTTGCCTTTTTAAACAGGGGGGTGCAGCGATTCCTGAGTAGTGTGGCCGAGTGGTCTTAGACACTGGCTACTGCAATGTACATTTAAAGCTAGCCATAAAAGTAAAATATGTTCATGAGGCACACATTGTAAGGAAAATTCCTGTCTAAGCGGCAGGAGTGGATTCACGTCCCAACTGATAATTGTGCTGTAATCAAGTCTATTTAACTTTATGTTCCATGAAAAAAAGACAGCTGAATCCTAAGATAGTGTGATGGATTTACTTGATGGAACAACCTCTTAAAATTGTTCAGAGAAGAATGGACAAACTGGAAACCTATACAGAATATGATCTTAAGCTCATGGGGCTACCCAAAACCTATAAAGAAAACATTTGCTACAAGGTACTAAAAATTTTTCAAATGGTCATTCTCTCGATGAAGGAAAAGCTGGTATTCAATTTTCTTATATATGTATGTGCATCAATTTCTATGTTGACTAACTGAGCCATTTACGGTAAATGTAGAAATATAACAACAGAACAACTTAACTTGTGCGGGGAGACCCCAAAAGATTTCTAGTACATCGCCTTAACCATTTGGCCACAACTACATGCAACCCCTGGCTAACCAGCAGGTTGAGTTTAATACACATGAGCTCTCCTTGTATCAGTTGCCCAGAAATGGTTCCTGCCGTGTCCCTGGTGGTCTAGTGGCTAGGATTCGGCGCTCTCACCGCCACGGGCCGTGGTCGATTCCCGGTCAGGAAAACAGGGCTTCTTTCCATACAAATGCAACAGACATGTGGATTCTCGCCATCTTTGGCAAGTTCTGTAAATGTTCTACAAAATTGAAATAGGAAATTGATCAATGTACTTGGTTTAAACTACATGGAACTTTAGGAATTTTACTTGTTCTGAAAGATTACCTCCTTCATGTGATTTTTTGCCGTAATGACGCTCACCATGTTATGTTTAATACACGTGGGCTCCCCTTTTCCAGTTGCCCAAAAGTGGAGGCCACCATGGTGGTCTAGTGGCTAGAATTTCTACTACATCGCCTTGACCATTTGGCCACAACTACATGCAACCCCTGGCTAACCAGCAGTTTGAGTTTAATACACATGAGCTCTCCTTGTATCAGTTGCCCAGAAATGGTTCCTGCCGTGTCCCTGGTGGTCTAGTGGCTAGGATTCGGCGCTTTCACACATGCGGAAAACAGGGTTTCTTTCCATACAAATGCAACAGACATGTGGATTCCTGCCATCTTTGGCAAGTTCTGTAAATGTTCTACAAAATTGAAATAGGAAATTGATCAATGTACTAGGTTTAAACTACATGGAACTTAAGGAATTTTACTTGTTCTGAAAGATTACCTCCTTCATGTGATTTTTTGCCGTGATGACGCTCACCATGTTATGTTTAATACACGTGGGCTCCCCTTTTCCAGTTGCCCAAACGTGGAGGCTACCATGGTGGTCTAATGGCTAGAGTTTCTAGTACATCGCCTTAACCATTTGGCCACAACTACATGCAACCCCTGGCTAACCAGCAGTTTGAGTTTAATACACATGAGCTCTCCTTGTATCAGTTGCCCAGAAATGGTTCCTGCCGCATCCCTGGTGGTCTAGTGGCTAGGATTCGGCGCTCTCACCGCGTCGGGGTCGATTCCCGGTCAGGGAAAACAGGGCTTCTTTCCATACAAATGCAACAGACATGTGGATTCTCGCCATCTTTGGCAAGTTCTGTAAATGTTCTACAAAATTGAAATAGGAAATTGATCAATGTACTTGGTTTAAACTACATGGAACTTTAGGAATTTTACTTGTTCTGAAAGATTACCTCCTTCATGTGATTTTTTGCCGTAATGACGCTCACCATGTTATGTTTAATACACGTGGGCTCCCCTTTTCCAGTTGCCCAAAAGTGGAGGCCACCATGGTGGTCTAGTGGCTAGAATTTCTACTACATCGCCGTGACCATTTGGCCACAACTACATGCAACCCCTGGCTAACCAGCAGGTTGTGTTTAATACACATGAGCTCTCCTTGTATCAGTTGCCCAGAAATGGCTCTTGCCGTGTCCCTGGTCGTCTAGTGGCTAGGATTCGGTGCTCTCACCGCCGCGGCTCGTGTTCCATTCCCGGTCAGGGAAAACAGGGCTTCTTTCCACACAAATGCAACAGACACGTGGATTCTCACCATCTTTGGCAAGTTCTGTAAATGTTCTACAAACTTCAAAAGGAAATTGATCAATGTACTTGGTTTAAACTACATGGAACTTTGGGGATTTTACTTGTTCTAAAAGAGTGCCTCCTTCATGTAATTTTTTGCCGTAATGACGCACACCATGTTATGTTTAATACACGTGGGCTCCCCTTTTCCAGTTGCCCAAACGTGGAGGCTACCATGGTGGTCTAATGGCTACAATTTCTAGTACATTACCTTAACCATTTGGCCACAACTATATGCAACCCCTGGCTAACCAGCAGGTTGTGTTTAATACACATGAGCTCTCCTTGTATCAGTTGCCCAGAAATGGCTCTTGCCGTGTCCCTGGTCGTCTAGTGGCTAGGATTCGGCGCTCTCACCGCCGTGCTCGTGTTCCATTCGGTCAGGAAAACAGGGCTTCTTTTCATACAAATGCAACAGACATGTGGATTCTCGCCATCTTTGGCAGTTTCTGTAAACGTTCTACAAAATTCCATTAGGAAATCCTCAAAACCTATAATGAAAATATTTGCCACAAGGTTCTAAAGATTTTTCAAATGGTCATTCTCTCGATGAAGGAAAAGCTGGTTGATACTATAGATTGGGTCCATTGCTGGTCCATATTCAATTTTCCTATATATGTATGTGCTTCCATTGCTATGTTGACTGACTGAGCCATTTACAGTAAAGGTAGAAATATAACAACAGAACAACTTAACTTGTGCGGGGAGACCCCAAAAGATTTCTAGTACATCGCCTTAACCATTTGGCCACAACTACATGCAACCCCTGGCTAACCAGCAGGTTGAGTTTAATACACATGAGCTCTCCTTGTATTAGTTGCCCAGAAACAATTCCTGCCGCGTCCCTGGTGGTCTAGTGGCTAGGATTCGGCGCTCTCACCGCCGCGGCCTGGGTTCGATTCCCAGTCAGGGAAAACAATTCTTCTTTTCATACAAATGAAACAGACATGTGGATTCTCGCCATCTTTGGCAAGTTCTGTAAATGTTCTACAAAATTGAAATAGGAAATTGATCAATGTACTAGGTTTAAACTACATGGAACTTTAGGAATTTTACTTGTTCTGAAAGATTACCTCCTTCATGTGATTTTTTGCCGTAATGACGCTCACCATGTTATGTTTAATACACGTGGGCTCCCCTTTTCCAGTTGCCCAAACGTGGAGGCTACCATGGTGGTCTAATGGCTAGAATTTCTACTACATCGCCTTGACCATTTGGCCACAACTACATGCAACCCCTGGCTAACCAGCAGTTTGAGTTTAATACACATGAGCTCTCCTTGTATCAGTTGCCCAGAAATGGTTCCTGCCGTGTCCCTGGTGGTCTAGTGGCTAGGATTCGGCGCTTTCACCGCCGCGGCCCGGGTTCGATTCCCGGTCAGGGAAAGCAGGGTTTCTTTCCATACAAATGCAACAGACATGTGGATTCCCGCCATCTTTGGCAAGTTCTGAAAATGTTCTACAAAATTGAAATAGGAAATTGATCAATGTACTAGGTTTAAACTACATGGAACTTTACTTGTTCTGAAAGATTACCTCCTTCATGTGATTTTTTGCCGTAATGACGCTCACCATGTTATGTTTAATACACGTGGGCTCCCCTTTTCCAGTTGCCCAAAAGTGGAGGCCACCATGGTGGTCTAGTGGCTAGAATTTCTACTATATCGCCTTGACCATTTGGCCACAACTACATGCAACCCCTGGCTAACCAGCAGTTTGAGTTTAATACACATGAGCTCTCCTTGTATCAGTTGCCCAGAAATGGTTCCTGCCGCGTCCCTGGTGGTCTAGTGGCTAGGATTCGGCGCTCTCACCGCTGCGGCCCGGGTTCGATTCCCGGTCAGGGAAAACAAGGCTTCTTTCCATACAAATGCAACAGACATGTGGATTCTCGCCATCTTTGGCAAGTTCTGTAAATGTTCTACAAAATTGAAATAGGAAATTGATCAATGTACTTGGTTTAAACTACATGGAACTTTAGGAATTTTACTTGTTCTGAAAGATTACCTCCTTCATGTGATTTTTTGCCGTAATGACGCTCACCATGTTATGTTTAATACACGTGGGCTCCCCTTTTCCAGTTGCCCAAAAGTGGAGGCCACCATGGTGGTCTAGTGGCTAGAATTTCTACTACATCACCTTGACCATTTGGCCACAACTACATGCAACCCCTGGCTAACCAGCAGTTTGAGTTTAATACACATGAGCTCTCCTTGTATCAGTTGCCCAGAAATTGTTCCTGCCGCGTCCCTGGTGGTCTAGTGGCTAGGATTCGGCGCTCTCACCGCCGCGGCCCGAGTTCGATTCCCGGTCAGGGAAAACAAGGCTTCTTTCCATACAAATGCAACAGACATGTGGATTCTCGCCATCTTTGGCAAGTTCTGTAAATGTTCTACAAAATTGAAATAGGAAATTGATCAATGTACTAGGTTTAAACTACATGGAACTTTAGGAATTTTACTTGTTCTGAAAGATTACCTCCTTCATGTGATTTTTTGCCGTAATGACGCTCACCATGTTATGTTTAATACACGTGGGCTCCCCTTTTCCAGTTGCCCAAAAGTGGAGGCCACCATGGTGGTCTAGTGGCTAGAATTTCTACTACATCGCCTTGACCATTTGGCCACAACTACATGCAACCCCTGGCTAACCAGCAGTTTGAGTTTAATACACATGAGCTCTCCTTGTATCAGTTGCCCAGAAATGGTTCCTGCCGTGTCCCTGGTGGTCTAGTGGCTAGGATTCGGCGCTTTCACCGCCGCGGCCCGGGAAAACAGGGTTTCTTTCCATACAAATGCAACAGACATGTGGATTCCCGCCATCTTTGGCAAGTTCTGTAAATGTTCTACAAAATTGAAATAGGAAATTGATCAATGTACTAGGTTTAAACTACATGGAACTTAAGGAATTTTACTTGTTCTGAAAGATTACCTCCTTCATGTGATTTTTTGCCGTGATGACGCTCACCATGTTATGTTTAATACACGTGGGCTCCCCTTTTCCAGTTGCCCAAACGTGGAGGCTACCATGGTGGTCTAATGGCTAGAGTTTCTAGTACATCGCCTTAACCATTTGGCCACAACTACATGCAACCCCTGGCTAACCAGCAGGTTGAGTTTAATACACATGAGCTCTCCTTGTATCAGTTGCCCAGTAATGGTTCCTGCCGAGTCCCTGGTGGTCTAGTGGCTAGGATTCGGCGCTCACCGCCAGCGACGGGTTCGATTCCCGGTCAGGGAAAACAAGGCTTCTTTCCATACAAATGCAACAGACATGTGGATTCTCACCATCTTTGGCAAGTTCTGTAAATGTTCTACAAAATTGAAATAGGAAATTGATCAATGTACTAGGTTTAAACTACATGGAACTTTAGGAATTTTACTTGTTCTGAAAGATTACCTCCTTCATGTGATTTTTTGCCGTAATGACGGTCACCATGTTATGTTTAATACACGTGGGCTCCTTTTCCAGTTGCCCAAACGTGGAGGCTACCATGGTGGTCTAATGGCTAGAGTTTCTAGTACATCGCCTTAACCATTTGGCCACAACTACATGCAACCCTGGCTAACCAGCAGTTTGAGTTTAATACACATGAGCTCTCCTTGTATCAGTTGCCCAGAAATGGTTCCTGCCGTCCCTGGTGGTCT
This sequence comes from Perccottus glenii, assembly GCA_024416835.2. Classification (NCBI taxonomy): domain Eukaryota; kingdom Metazoa; phylum Chordata; class Actinopteri; order Gobiiformes; family Odontobutidae; genus Perccottus; species Perccottus glenii. The sequence goes on from CM044554.2 coordinate 8,423,617, forward strand.
AGTGGCTAGGATTCGGCGCTCTCACCGCGCGGCCGGGGTCGATTCGGTCAGGGAAAACAGGGCTTCTTTCCATACAAATGCAACAGACATGTGGATTCTCGCCATCTTTGGCAAGTTCTGTAAATGTTCTACAAAATTGAAATAGGAAATTGATCAATGTACTTGGTTTAAACTACATGGAACTTTAGGAATTTTACTTGTTCTGAAAGATTACCTCCTTCATGTGATTTTTGCCGTGACGCTCACCATGTTATGTTTAATACACGTGGGCTCCCCTTTTCCAGTTGCCCAAAAGTGGAGGCCACCATGGTGGTCTAGTGGCTAGAATTTCTACTACATCGCCGTGACCATTTGGCCACAACTACATGCAACCCCTGGCTAACCAGCAGTTTGAGTTTAATACACATGAGCTCTCCTTGTATCAGTTGCCCAGAAATGGTTCCTGCCGTGTCCCTGGTGGTCTAGTGGCTAGGATTCGGCGCTTTCACCGCCGCGGCCCGGGTTCGATTCCCGGTCAGGGAAAACAGGGCTTCTTTCCACACAAATGCAACAGACACGTGGATTCTCACCATCTTTGGCAAGTTCTGTAAATGTTCTACAAACTTCAAAAGGAAATTGATCAATGTACTTGGTTTAAACTACATGGAACTTCGGGGATTTTACTTGTTCTAAAAGAGTGCCTCCTTCATGTAATTTTTTGCCGTAATGACGCACACCATGTTATGTTTAATACACGTGGGCTCCCCTTTTCCAGTTGCCCAAACGTGGAGGCTACCATGGTGGTCTAATGGCTACAATTTCTAGTACATCACCTTAACCATTTGGCCACAACTACATGCAACCCCTGGCTAACCAGCAGGTTGTGTTTAATACACATGAGCTCTCCTTGTATCAGTTGCCCAGAAATGGCTCTTGCCGTGTCCCTGGTCGTCTAGTGGCTAGGATTCGGTGCTCTCACCGCCGCGGCTCGTGTTCCATTCCCGGTCAGGGAAAACAGGGCTTCTTTTCATACAAATGCAACAGACATGTGGATTCTCGCCATCTTTGGCAGTTTCTGTAAACGTTCTACAAAATTCCATTAGGAAATCCTCAAAACCTATAATGAAAATATTTGCCACAAGGTTCTAAAGATTTTTCAAATGGTCATTCTCTCGATGAAGGAAAAGCTGGTTGATACTATAGATTGGGTCCATTGCTGGTCCATATTCAATTTTCCTATATATGTATGTGCTTCCATTGCTATGTTGACTGACTGAGCCATTTACAGTAAAGGTAGAAATATAACAACAGAACAACTTAACTTGTGCGGGGAGACCCCAAAAGATTTCTAGTACATCGCCTTAACCATTTGGCCACAACTACATGCAACCCCTGGCTAACCAGCAGGTTGAGTTTAATACACATGAGCTCTCCTTGTATCAGTTGCCCAGAAATGATTCCTGCCGCGTCCCTGGTGGTCTAGTGGCTAGGATTCGGCGCTCTCACCGCCGCGGCCCGGGTTCGATTCCCGGTCAGGGAAAACAGGGTTTGTATCAGTTGCCCAGTAATGGTTCCTGCCGCGTCCCTGGTGGTCTAGTGGCTAGGATTCGGCGCTCTCACCGCCGCGGCCCGAGTTCGATTCCCGGTCAGGGAAAACAAGGCTTCTTTCCATACAAATGCAACAGACATGTGGATTCTCACCATCTTTGGCAAGTTCTGTAAATGTTCTACAAAATTGAAATAGGAAATTGATCAATGTACTAGGTTTAAACTACATGGAACTTTAGGAATTTTACTTGTTCTGAAAGATTACCTCCTTCATGTGATTTTTTGCCGTAATGACGCTCACCATGTTATGTTTAATACACGTGGGCTCCCCTTTTCCAGTTGCCCAAACGTGGAGGCTACCATGGTGGTCTAATGGCTAGAGTTTCTAGTACATCGCCTTAACCATTTGGCCACAACTACATGCAACCCCTGGCTAACCAGCAGTTTGAGTTTAATACACATGAGCTCTCCTTGTATCAGTTGCCCAGAAATGGTTCCTGCCGTGTCCCTGGTGGTCTAGTCTAGGATTGGCGCTTTCACCGCCTGCCCGGGTTCGATTCCCGGTCAGGGAAAACAGGGCTTCTTTCCACACAAATGCAACAGACACGTGGATTCTCACCATCTTTGGCAAGTTCTGTAAATGTTCTACAAACTTCAAAAAGGAAATTGATCAATGTACTTGGTTTAAACTACATGGAACTTAAGGAATTTTACTTGTTCTGAAAGATTACCTCCTTCATGTGATTTTTTGCCGTAATGACGCTCACCATGTTATGTTTAATACACGTGGGCTCCCCTTTTCCAGTTGCCCAAACGTGGAGGCTACCATGGTGGTCTAATGGCTACAATTTCTAGTAAATCACCTTAACCATTTGGCCACAACTACATGCAACCCCTGGCTAACCAGCAGGTTGAGTTTAATACACATGAGCTCTCCTTGTATCAGTTGCCCAGAAATGGCTCTTGCCGTGTCCCTGGTCGTCTAGTGGCTAGGATTCGGTGCTCTCACCGCCGCGGCTCGTGTTCCATTCCCGGTCAGGGAAAACAGGGCTTCTTTTCAAACAAATGCAACAGACATGTGGATTCTCGCCATCTTTGGCAGTTTCTGTAAATGTTCTACAAAATTCCATTAGGAAATCCTCAAAACCTATAATGAAAATATTTGCCACAAGGTTCTAAAGATTTTTCAAATGGTCATTCTCTCGATGAAGGAAAAGCTGGTTGATACTATAGATTGGGTCCATTGCTGGTCCATATTCAATTTTCCTATATATGTATGTGCTTCCATTGCTATGTTGACTGACTGAGCCATTTACAGTAAAGGTAGAAATATAACAACAGAACAACTTAACTTGTGCGGGGAGACCCCAAAAGATTTCTAGTACATCGCCTTAACCATTTGGCCACAACTACATGCAACCCCTGGCTAACCAGCAGGTTGAGTTTAATACACATGAGCTCTCCTTGTATTAGTTGCCCAGAAACAATTCCTGCCGTCCCTGGTGGTCTAGTGGGCGCTCTCACCGCCGCGGCCTAGGTTCGATTCCCGGTCAGGGAAAACAATTCTTCTTTTCATACAAATGAAACAGACATGTGGATTCTCGCCATCTTTGGCAAGTTCTGTAAATGTTCTACAAAATTGAAATAGGAAATTGATCAATGTACTAGGTTTAAACTACATGGAACTTTAGGAATTTTACTTGTTCTGAAAGATTACCTCCTTCATGTGATTTTTTGCCGTAATGACGCTCACCATGTTATGTTTAATACACGTGGGCTCCCCTTTTCCAGTTGCCCAAACGTGGAGGCTACCATGGTGGTCTAATGGCTAGAATTTCTACTACATCGCCTTGACCATTTGGCCACAACTACATGCAACCCCTGGCTAACCAGCAGTTTGAGTTTAATACACATGAGCTCTCCTTGTATCAGTTGCCCAGAAATGGTTGCTGCCGTGTCCCTGGTGGTCTAGTGGCTAGGATTCGGCGCTTTCACCGCCCATGCCCGGGTTCGATTCGGTCAGGAAAACAGGCTTCTTTCCATACAAATGCAACAGACATGTGGATTCTCGCCATCTTTGGCAAGTTCTGTAAATGTTCTACAAAATTGAAATAGGAAATTGATCAATGTACTAGGTTTAAACTACATGGAACTTTAGGAATTTTACTTGTTCTGAAAGATTACCTCCTTCATGTGATTTTTTGCCGTGATGACGCTCACCATGTTATGTTTAATACACGTGGGCTCCTTTCCAGTTGCCCAAATGTGGAGGCTACCATGGTGGTCTAATGGCTAGAGTTTCTAGTACATCGCCTTAACCATTTGGCCACAACTACATGCAACCCCTGGCTAACCAGCAGGTTGAGTTTAATACACATGAGCTCTCCTTGTATCAGTTGCCCAGAAATGGTTCCTGCCGTGTCCCTGGTGGTCTAGTGGCTAGGATTCGCGCCGCGCCCGTGGTTCGATTCGGTCAGGGAAAACAGGGCTTCTTTCCATACAAATGCAACAGACATGTGGATTCTCGCCATCTTTGGCAAGTTCTGTAAATGTTCTACAAAATTGAAATAGGAAATTGATCAATGTACTAGGTTTAAACTACATGGAACTTTAGGAATTTTACTTGTTCTGAAAGATTACCTCCTTCATGTGATTTTTTGCCGTAATGACGCTCACCATGTTATGTTTAATACACGTGGGCTCCCTTTTCCAGTTGCCCAAACGTGGAGGCTACCATGGTGGTCTAATGGCTAGAGTTTCTAGTACATCGCCTTAACCATTTGGCCACAACTACATGCAACCCCTGGCTAACCAGCAGGTTGAGTTTAATACACATGAGCTCTCCTTGTATCAGTTGCCCAGAAATGGTTCCTGCCGCGTCCCTGGTGGTCTAGTGGCTAGGATTCGGCGCTCTCACCGCCGCGGCCGGGTTCGATTCGGTCAGGAAAACAGGCTTCTTTCCATACAAATGCAACAGACATGTGGATTCTCGCCATCTTTGGCAAGTTCTGTAAATGTTCTACAAAATTGAAATAGGAAATTGATCAATGTACTTGGTTTAAACTACATGGAACTTTAGGAATTTTACTTGTTCTGAAAGATTACCTCCTTCATGTGATTTTTGCCGTAAATGACGCTCACCATGTTATGTTTAATACACGTGGGCTCCCTTTTCCAGTTGCCCAAACGTGGAGGCTACCATGGTGGTCTAATGGCTAGAATTTCTAGTACATCGCCTTAACCATTTGGCCACAACTACATGCAACCCCTGGCTAACCAGCAGGTTGAGTTTTAATACACATGAGCTCTCCTTGTATCAGTTGCCCAGAAATGGTTCCTGCCTCGTCCCTGGTGGTCTAGTGGCTAGGATTCGGCGCTCTCACCGCCGCGATCGGGTTCGATTCGGTCAGGAAAACAGGCTTCTTTCCATACAAATGCAACAGACATGTGGATTCTCGCCATCTTTGGCAAGTTCTGTAAATGTTCTACAAAATTGAAATAGGAAATTGATCAATGTACTAGGTTTAAACTACATGGAACTTTAGGAATTTTACTTGTTCTGAAAGATTACCTCCTTCATGTGATTTTTTGCCGTGATGAAGCTCACCATGTTATGTTTAATACACGTGGGCTCCCCTTTTCCAGTTGCCCAAACGTGGAGGCTACCATGGTGGTCTAATGGCTAGAGTTTCTAGTACATCGCCTTAACCATTTGGCCACAACTACATGCAACCCCTGGCTAACCAGCAGGTTGAGTTTAATACACATGAGCTCTCCTTGTATCAGTTGCCCAGAAATGGTTCCTGCCGTGTCCCTGGTGGTCTAGTGGCTAGGATTCGGCGCTCTCACCGCCGCGGCCCGGGGTCGATTCCCGGTCAGGGAAAACAGGGCTTCTTTCCATACAAATGCAACAGACATGTGGATTCTCGCCATCTTTGGCAAGTTCTGTAAATGTTCTACAAAATTGAAATAGGAAATTGATCAATGTACTTGGTTTAAACTACATGGAACTTTAGGAATTTTACTTGTTCTGAAAGATTACCTCCTTCATGTGATTTTTTGCCGTAATGACGCTCACCATGTTATGTTTAATACACGTGGGCTCCCCTTTTCCAGTTGCCCAAAAGTGGAGGCCACCATGGTGGTCTAGTGGCTAGAATTTCTACTACATCGCCTTGACCATTTGGCCACAACTACATGCAACCCCTGGCTAACCAGCAGTTTGAGTTTAATACACATGAGCTCTCCTTGTATCAGTTGCCCAGAAATGGTTCCTGCCGTGTCCCTGGTGGTCTAGTGGCTAGGATTCGGCGCTTTCACCGCCGCGGCCCGGGTTCGATTCCCGGTCAGGGAAAACAGGGTTTCTTTCCATACAAATGCAACAGACATGTGGATTCCCGCCATCTTTGGCAAGTTCTGTAAATGTTCTACAAAATTGAAATAGGAAATAGATCAATGTACTAGGTTTAAACTACATGGAACTTAAGGAATTTTACTTGTTCTGAAAGATTACCTCCTTCATGTGATTTTTTGCCGTGATGACGCTCACCATGTTATGTTTAATACACGTGGGCTCCCCTTTTCCAGTTGCCCAAACGTGGAGGCTACCATGGTGGTCTAATGGCTAGAGTTTCTAGTACATCACCTTAACCATTTGGCCACAACTACATGCAACCCCTGGCTAACCAGCAGGTTGAGTTTAATACACATGAGCTCTCCTTGTATCAGTTGCCCAGAAATGGTTCCTGCCGTGTCCCTGGTGGTCTAGTGGCTAGGATTCGGCGCTCTCACCGCGGCCCGGGTTCGATTCCCGGTCAGGGAAAACAGGGCTTCTTTCCATACAAATGCAACAGACATGTGGATTCTCGCCATCTTTGGCAAGTTCTGTAAATGTTCTACAAAATTGAAATAGGAAATTGATCAATGTACTTGGTTTAAACTACATGGAACTTTAGGAATTTTACTTGTTCTGAAAGATTACCTCCTTCATGTGATTTTTTGCCGTAATGACGCTCACCATGTTATGTTTAATACACGTGGGCTCCCCTTTTCCAGTTGCCCAAAGTGGAGGCTACCATGGTGGTCTAATGGCTAGAATTTCTAGTACATCGCCTTAACCATTTGGCCACAACTACATGCAACCCCTGGCTAACCAGCAGGTTTGAGTTTAATACACATGAGCTCTCCTTGTATCAGTTGCCCAGAAATGGTTCCTGCCGTGTCCCTGGTGGTCTAGTGGCTAGGATTGGCGCTTTCACCGCCGCGGCCGGGTTCGATTCGGTCAGGAAAACAGGGCTTCTTTCCATACAAATGCAACAGACATGTGGATTCTCGCCATCTTTGGCAAGTTCTGTAAATGTTCTACAAAATTGAAATAGGAAATTGATCAATGTACTAGGTTTAAACTACATGGAACTTTAGGAATTTTACTTGTTCTGAAAGATTACCTCCTTCATGTGATTTTTTGCCGTAATGACGCTCACCATGTTATGTTTAATACACGTGGGCTCCCCTTTTCCAGTTGCCCAAACGTGGAGGCTACCATGGTGGTCTAATGGCTAGAGTTTCTAGTACATCGCCTTAACCATTTGGCCACAACTACATGCAACCCCTGGCTAACCAGCAGGTTGAGTTTAATACACATGAGCTCTCCTTGTATCAGTTGCCCAGAAATAGTTCCTGCCGTGTCCCTGGTGGTCTAGTGGCTAGGATTAGGCGCTTTCACCACTGCGTCTCGGGTTCAGTTCCCGGTCAGGGAAAACAGGGTTTCTTTCCATACAAATGCAACAGACATGTGGATTCCTGCCATCTTTGGCAAGTTCTGTAAATGTTCTACAAAATTGAAATAGGAAATTGATCAATGTACTAGGTTTAAACTACATGGAACTTTAGGAATTTTACTTGTTCTGAAAGATTACCTCCTTCATGTGATTTTTTGCCGTGATGACGCTCACCATGTTATGTTTAATACACGTGGGCTCCCCTTTTCCAGTTGCCCAAACGTGGAGGCTACCATGGTGGTCTAATGGCTAGAGTTTCTAGTACATCGCCTTAACCATTTGGCCACAACTACATGCAACCCCTGGCTAACCAGCAGGTTGAGTTTAATACACATGAGCTCTCCTTGTATCAGTTGCCCAGAAATGTTTCCTGCCGCGTCCCTGGTGGTCTAGTGGCTAGGATTCGGCGCTCTCACCGCCGCGATCGGGTTCGATTCCCGGTCAGGGAAAACAAGGCTTCTTTCCATACAAATGCAACAGACATGTGGATTCTCGCCATCTTTGGCAAGTTCTGTAAATGTTCTACAAAATTGAAATAGGAAATTGATCAATGTACTTGCTTTAAACTACATGGAACTTTAGGAATTTTACTTGTTCTGAAAGATTACCTCCTTCATGTGATTTTTTGCCGTAATGACGCTCACCATGTTATGTTTAATACACATGGGCTCCTTTTCCAGTTGCCCAAAAGTGGAGGCAACCATGGTGGTCTAGTGGCTAGAATTTCTAGTACATCGCCTTAACCATTTGGCCACAACTACATGCAACCCCTGGCTAACCAGCAGGTTGAGTTTAATACACATGAGCTCTCCTTGTATCAGTTGCCCAGAAATGGTTCCTGCCGTGTCCCTGGTGGTCTAGTGGCTAGGATTCGGCGCTTTCACCGCTGCGTCTCGGGTTCAATTCCCGGTCAGGGAAAACAGGGTTTCTTTCCATACAAATGCAACAGACATGTGGATTCCTGCCATCTTTGGCAAGTTCTGTAAATGTTCTACAAAATTGAAATAGGAAATTGATCAATGTACTTTTAAACTACATGGAACTTTAGGAATTTTACTTGTTCTGAAAGATTACCTCCTTCATGTGATTTTTTGCCGTAATGACGCACACCATGTTATGTTTAATACACGTGGGCTCCCCTTTTCCAGTTGCCCAAACGTGGAGGCTACCATGGTGGTCTAATGGCTACAATTTCTAGTACATCACCTTAACCATTTGGCCACAACTACATGCAACCCCTGGCTAACCAGCAGGTTGAGTTTAATACACATGAGCTCTCCTTGTATCAGTTGCCCAGAAATGGTTCCTGCCGTGTCCCTGGTGGTCTAGTGGCTAGGATTCGGCGCTCTCACCGCCGCGGCCCGGGGTCGATTCCCGGTCAGGGAAAACAGGGCTTCTTTCCATACAAATGCAACAGACATGTGGATTCTCGCCATCTTTGGCAAGTTCTGTAAATGTTCTACAAAATTGAAATAGGAAATTGATCAATGTACTAGGTTTAAACTACATGGAACTTTAGGAATTTTACTTGTTCTGAAAGATTACCTCCTTCATGTGATTTTTTGCCGTAATGACGCTCACCATGTTATGTTTAATACACGTGGGCTCCTTTTCCAGTTGCCCAAAAGTGGAGGCCACCATGGTGGTCTAGTGGCTAGAATTTCTAGTACATCGCCTTAACCATTTGGCCACAACTACATGCAACCCCTGGCTAACCAGCAGTTTGAGTTTAATACACATGAGCTCTCCTTGTATCAGTTGCCCAGAAATGGTTCCTGCCGTGTCCCTGGTGGTCTAGTGGCTAGGATTCGGCGCTTTCACCGCCGCGGCCCGGGTTCGATTCCCGGTCAGGGAAAACAAGGCTTCTTTCCATACAAATGCAACAGACATGTGGATTCTCGCCATCTTTGGCAAGTTCTGTAAATGTTCTACAAAATTGAAATAGGAAATTGATCAATGTACTAGGTTTAAACTACATGGAACTTTAGGAATTTTACTTGTTCTGAAAGATTACCTCCTTCATGTGATTTTTTGCCGTGATGACGCTCACCATGTTATGTTTAATACACGTGGGCTCCCCTTTTCCAGTTGCCCAAACGTGGAGGCTACCATGGTGGTCTAATGGCTAGAGTTTCTAGTACATCGCCTTAACCATTTGGCCACAACTACATGCAACCCTGGCTAACCAGCAGGTTGAGTTTAATACACATGAGCTCTCCTTGTATCAGTTGCCCAGAAATGGTTCCTGCCGTCCCTGGTGGTCTAGTGGCTAGGATTGGCGCGCTCTCACCGCGCGGCGGTTCGATTCGGTCAGGAAAACAAGGCTTCTTTCCATACAAATGCAACAGACATGTGGATTCTCGCCATCTTTGGCAAGTTCTGTAAATGTTCTACAAAATTGAAATAGGAAATTGATCAATGTACTAGGTTTAAACTACATGGAACTTTAGGAATTTTACTTGTTCTGAAAGATTACCTCCTTCATGTGATTTTTTGCCGTAATGACGCTCACCATGTTATGTTTAATACACGTGGGCTCCCCTTTTCCAGTTGCCCAAACGTGGAGGCTACCATGGTGGTCTAATGGCTAGAGTTTCTAGTACATCGCCTTAACCATTTGGCCACAACTACATGCAACCCCTGGCTAACCAGCAGGTTGAGTTTAATACACATGAGCTCTCCTTGTATCAGTTGCCCAGAAATGGTTCCTGCCGTGTCCCTGGTGGTCTAGTGGCTAGGATTCGCGCTTTCACCGCGCCCGGGTTCGATTCGGTCAGGGAAAACAGGGCTTCTTTCCATACAAATGCAACAGACATGTGGATTCTCGCCATCTTTGGCAAGTTCTGTAAATGTTCTACAAAATTGAAATAGGAAATTGATCAATGTACTTGGTTTAAACTACATGGAACTTTAGGAATTTTACTTGTTCTGAAAGATTACCTCCTTCATGTGATTTTTGCCGTAATGACGCTCACCATGTTATGTTTAATACAGTGGGCTCCCCTTTTCCAGTTGCCCAAAGTGGAGGCTACCATGGTGGTCTAATGGCTAAATTTCTAGTACATCGCCTTAACCATTTGGCCACAACTACATGCAACCCCTGGCTAACCAGCAGGTTGAGTTTAATACACATGAGCTCTCCTTGTATCAGTTGCCCAGAAATGGTTCCTGCCGTGTCCCTGGTGGTCTAGTGGCTAGGATTCGGGCGCTTTCACCGCCGCGGCCGGGTTCGATTCGGTCAGGAAAACAGGGCTTCTTTCCATACAAATGCAACAGACATGTGGATTCTCGCCATCTTTGGCAAGTTCTGTAAATGTTCTACAAAATTGAAATAGGAAATTGATCAATGTACTAGGTTTAAACTACATGGAACTTTAGGAATTTTACTTGTTCTGAAAGATTACCTCCTTCATGTGATTTTTGCCGTAATGACGCTCACCATGTTATGTTTAATACACGTGGGCTCCCCTTTTCCAGTTGCCCAAACGTGGAGGCTACCATGGTGGTCTAATGGCTAGAGTTTCTAGTACATCGCCTTAACCATTTGGCCACAACTACATGCAACCCCTGGCTAACCAGCAGGTTGAGTTTAATACACATGAGCTCTCCTTGTATCAGTTGCCCAGAAATGGTTCCTGCCGCGTCCCTGGTGGTCTAGTGGCTAGGATTCGGCGCTCTCACCGCCGCGGCCCGGGTTCGATTCCCGGTCAGGGAAAACAGGGCTTCTTTCCATACAAATGCAACAGACATGTGGATTCTCGCCATCTTTGGCAAGTTCTGTAAATGTTCTACAAAATTGAAATAGGAAATTGATCAATGTACTAGGTTTAAACTACATGGAACTTTAGGAATTTTACTTGTTCTGAAAGATTACCTCCTTCATGTGATTTTTTGCCGTAATGACGCTCACCATGTTATGTTTAATACACGTGGGCTCCCCTTTTCCAGTTGCCCAAACGTGGAGGCTACCATGGTGGTCTAATGGCTAGAATTTCTACTACATCGCCTTAACCATTTGGCCACAACTACATGCAACCCCTGGCTAACCAGCAGTTTTGAGTTTAATACACATGAGCTCTCCTTGTATCAGTTGCCCAGAAATGGTTCCTGCCGTGTCCCTGGTGGTCTAGTGGCTAGGATTCGGCGCTCTCACCGCCGCGGCCCGGGTTCGATTCCCGGTCAGGGAAAACAAGGCTTCTTTCCATACAAATGCAACAGACATGTGGATTCCTGCCATCTTTGGCAAGTTCTGTAAATGTTCTACAAAATTGAAATAGGAAATTGATCAATGTACTAGGTTTAAACTACATGGAACTTTAGGAATTTTACTTGTTCTGAAAGATTACCTCCTTCATGTGATTTTTTGCCGTAATGACGCTCACCATGTTATGTTTAATACACGTGGGCTCCCCTTTTCCAGTTGCCCAAACGTGGAGGCTACCATGGTGGTCTAATGGCTAGAGTTTCTAGTACATCGCCTTAACCATTTGGCCACAACTACATGCAACCCCTGGCTAACCAGCAGGTTGAGTTTAATACACATGAGCTCTCCTTGTATCAGTTGCCCAGAAATGGTTCCTGCCGTGTCCCTGGTGGTCTAGTGGCTAGGATTCGGCGCTCTCACCGCCGGCGGGTTCGATTCCGGTCAGGAAAACAAGGCTTCTTTCCATACAAATGCAACAGACATGTGGATTCTCGCCATCTTTGGCAAGTTCTGTAAATGTTCTACAAAATTGAAATAGGAAATTGATCAATGTACTTGGTTTAAACTACATGGAACTTTAGGAATTTTACTTGTTCTGAAAGATTACCTCCTTCATGTGATTTTTTGCCGTAATGACGCTCACCATGTTATGTTTAATACACGTGGGCTCCTTTCCAGTTGCCCAAACGTGGAGGCTACCATGGTGGTCTAATGGCTAGAGTTTCTAGTACATCGCCTTAACCATTTGGCCACAACTACATGCAACCCCTGGCTAACCAGCAGGTTGAGTTTAATACACATGAGCTCTCCTTGTATCAGTTGCCCAGAAATGGTTCCTGCCGTGTCCCTGGTGGTCTAGTGGCTAGGATTCGGCGCTCTCACCGCGCGCCCGGGTTCGATTCGGTCAGGAAAACAAGGCTTCTTTCCATACAAATGCAACAGACATGTGGATTCTCGCCATCTTTGGCAAGTTCTGTAAATGTTCTACAAAATTGAAATAGGAAATTGATCAATGTACTAGGTTTAAACTACATGGAACTTTAGGAATTTTACTTGTTCTGAAAGATTACCTCCTTCATGTGATTTTTTGCCGTAATGACGCTCACCATGTTATGTTTAATACACGTGGGCTCCCCTTTTCCAGTTGCCCAAACGTGGAGGCTACCATGGTGGTCTAATGGCTAGAATTTCTAGTACATCGCCTTAACCATTTGGCCACAACTACATGCAACCCCTGGCTAACCAGCAGGTTGAGTTTAATACACATGAGCTCTCCTTGTATCAGTTGCCCAGAAATGGTTCCTGCCGCGTCCCTGGTGGTCTAGTGGCTAGGATTCGGCGCTCTCACCGCCGCGATCGGGTTCGATTCCCGGTCAGGGAAAACAAGGCTTCTTTCCATACAAATGCAACAGACATGTGGATTCTCGCCATCTTTGGCAAGTTCTGTAAATGTTCTACAAAATTGAAATAGGAAATTGATCAATGTACTAGGTTTAAACTACATGGAACTTTAGGAATTTTACTTGTTCTGAAAGATTACCTCCTTCATGTGATTTTTTGCCGTAATGACGCTCACCATGTTATGTTTAATACACGTGGGCTCCCCTTTTCCAGTTGCCCAAACGTGGAGGCTACCATGGTGGTCTAATGGCTAGAGTTTCTAGTACATCGCCTTAACCATTTGGCCACAACTACATGCAACCCCTGGCTAACCAGCAGGTTGAGTTTAATACACATGAGCTCTCCTTGTATCAGTTGCCCAGAAATGGTTCCTGCCGTGTCCCTGGTGGTCTAGTGGCTAGGATTCGGCGCTCTCACCGCGCGGCCGGGTTCGATTCGGTCAGGAAAACAGGCTTCTTTCCATACAAATGCAACAGACATGTGGATTCTCGCCATCTTTGGCAAGTTCTGTAAATGTTCTACAAAATTGAAATAGGAAATTGATCAATGTACTTGGTTTAAACTACATGGAACTTTAGGAATTTTACTTGTTCTGAAAGATTACCTCCTTCATGTGATTTTTTGCCGTAATGACGCTCACCATGTTATGTTTAATACACGTGGGCTCCCCTTTTCCAGTTGCCCAAACGTGGAGGCTACCATGGTGGTCTAATGGCTAGAGTTTCTAGTACATCGCCTTAACCATTTGGCCACAACTACATGCAACCCCTGGCTAACCAGCAGGTTGAGTTTAATACACATGAGCTCTCCTTGTATCAGTTGCCCAGAAATGGTTCCTGCCGTGTCCCTGGTGGTCTAGTGGCTAGGATTCGGCGCTCTCACCGCCGTGGCCCGGGGTCGATTCCCGGTCAGGGAAAACAGGGCTTCTTTCCATACAAATGCAACAGACATGTGGATTCTCCATCTTTGGCAAGTTCTGTAAATGTTCTACAAAATTGAAATAGGAAATTGATCAATGTACTTGGTTTAAACTACATGGAACTTTAGGAATTTTACTTGTTCTGAAAGATTACCTCCTTCATGTGATTTTTTGCCGTAATGACGCTCACCATGTTATGTTTAATACACGTGGGCTCCCCTTTTCCAGTTGCCCAAACGTGGAGGCTACCATGGTGGTCTAATGGCTAGAATTTCTAGTACATCGCCTTAACCATTTGGCCACAACTACATGCAACCCCTGGCTAACCAGCAGGTTGAGTTTAATACACATGAGCTCTCCTTGTATCAGTTGCCCAGAAATGGATTCTGCTGTGTCCCTGGTTGTCTAGTGGCAAGGATTCGGCGCTCTTACCCCCACGGGCCGGGTTCGATTCCCGGTCAGGGAAAACAGGGCTTCTTTCCATACAAATGCAACAGACATGTGGATTCTCGCCATCTTTGGCAAGTTCTGTAAATGTTCTACAAAATTGAAATAGGAAATTGATCAATGTACTAGGTTTAAACTACATGGAACTTTAGGAATTTTACTTGTTCTGAAAGATTACCTCCTTCATGTGATTTTTTGCCGTAATGACGCTCACCATGTTATGTTTAATACACGTGGGCTCCCCTTTTCCAGTTGCCCAAAAGTGGAGGCCACCATGGTGGTCTAGTGGCTAGAATTTCTAGTACATCGCCTTAACCATTTGGCCACAACTACATGCAACCCCTGGCTAACCAGCAGGTTGAGTTTAATACACATGAGCTCTCCTTGTATCAGTTGCCCAGAAATGGTTCCTGCCGTGTCCCTGGTGGTCTAGTGGCTAGGATTCGGCGCTCTCACCGCGGCCGGGTTCGATTCGGTCAGGAAAACAGGCTTCTTTCCATACAAATGCAACAGACATGTGGATTCTCGCCATCTTTGGCAAGTTCTGTAAATGTTCTACAAAATTGAAATAGGAAATTGATCAATGTACTAGGTTTAAACTACATGGAACTTTAGGAACTTTACTTGTTCTGAAAGATTACCTCCTTCATGTGATTTTTTGCCGTGATGACGCTCACCATGTTATGTTTAATACACGTGGGCTCCCCTTTTCCAGTTGCCCAAACGTGGAGGCTACCATGGTGGTCTAATGGCTAGAGTTTCTAGTACATCGCCTTAACCATTTGGCCACAACTACATGCAACCCCTGGCTAACCAGCAGGTTGAGTTTAATACACATGAGCTCTCCTTGTATCAGTTGCCCAGAAATGGTTCCTGCCGTGTCCCTGGTGGTCTAGTGGCTAGGATTCGGCGCTCTCACCGCCGCGGCCGAGTTCGATTCGGTCAGGAAAACAGGCTTCTTTCCATACAAATGCAACAGACATGTGGATTCTCGCCATCTTTGGCAAGTTCTGTAAATGTTCTACAAAATTGAAATAGGAAATTGATCAATGTACTAGGTTTAAACTACATGGAACTTTAGGAATTTTACTTGTTCTGAAAGATTACCTCCTTCATGTGATTTTTTGCCGTAATGACGCTCACCATGTTATGTTTAATACACGTGGGCTCCCCTTTTCCAGTTGCCCAAACGTGGAGGCTACCATGGTGGTCTAATGGCTAGAGTTTCTAGTACATCGCCTTAACCATTTGGCCACAACTACATGCAACCCCTGGCTAACCAGCAGTTTGAGTTTAATACACATGAGCTCTCCTTGTATCAGTTGCCCAGAAATGGTTCCTGCCGTGTCCCTGGTGGTCTAGTGGCTAGGATTCGGCGCTTTCACCGCCGCGGCCCGGGTTCGATTCCCGGTCAGGGAAAACAGGGCTTCTTTCCATACAAATGCAACAGACATGTGGATTCTCGCCATCTTTGGCAAGTTCTGTAAATGTTCTACAAAATTGAAATAGGAAATTGATCAATGTACTAGGTTTAAACTACATGGAACTTTAGGAATTTTACTTGTTCTGAAAGATTACCTCCTTCATGTGATTTTTTGCCGTAATGACGCTCACCATGTTATGTTTAATACACGTGGGCTCCCCTTTTCCAGTTGCCCAAACGTGGAGGCTACCATGGTGGTCTAATGGCTACAATTTCTAGTACATCACCTTAACCATTTGGCCACAACTACATGCAACCCCTGGCTAACCAGCAGGTTGAGTTTAATACACATGAGCTCTCCTTGTATCAGTTGCCCAGAAATGGTTCCTGCCGTGTCCCTGGTGGTCTAGTGGCTAGGATTCGGCTCTCACCGCGCGGCCCGTGTTCCATTCCCGGTCAGGGAAAACAGGGCTTCTTTTCATACAAATGCAACAGACATGTGGATTCTCGCCATCTTTGGCAAGTTCTGTAAATGTTCTACAAAATTGAAATAGGAAATTGATCAATGTACTAGGTTTAAACTACATGGAACTTTAGGAATTTTACTTGTTCTGAAAGATTACCTCCTTCATGTGATTTTTTGCCGTAATGACGCTCACCATGTTATGTTTAATACACGTGGGCTCCCCTTTTCCAGTTGCCCAAACGTGGAGGCTACCATGGTGGTCTAATGGCTAGAGTTTCTAGTACATCGCCTTAACCATTTGGCCACAACTACATGCAACCCCTGGCTAACCAGCAGGTTGAGTTTAATACACATGAGCTCTCCTTGTATCAGTTGCCCAGAAATGGTTCCTGCCGCGTCCCTGGTGGTCTAGTGGCTAGGATTCGGCGCTCTCACCGCCGCGGCCCGGGTTCGATTCCCGGTCAGGGAAAACAAGGCTTCTTTCCATACAAATGCAACAGACATGTGGATTCTCGCCATCTTTGGCAAGTTCTGTAAATGTTCTACAAAATTGAAATAGGAAATTGATCAATGTACTTGGTTTAAACTACATGGAACTTTAGGAATTTTACTTGTTCTGAAAGATTACCTCCTTCATGTGATTTTTTGCCGTAATGACGCTCACCATGTTATGTTTAATACACGTGGGCTCCCCTTTTCCAGTTGCCCAAAAGTGGAGGCCACCATGGTGGTCTAGTGGCTAGAATTTCTACTACATCGCCTTGACCATTTGGCCACAACTACATGCAACCCCTGGCTAACCAGCAGTTTGATTGATGTCCAATAGTTATTTCAAAATGCCAGCCTCTGACTTATCAGCATCAGCTGTGCTTCACTTTACACCACCAGTACTTCATACATGTGAAGCACATGCTCTACCACTGAGCTACATCCTCTTGAGAAAACTTTCCGTTCTCTGCAGGAATGGGTTCACTTCACTTAACTTTACACCGCAAAATGGCTTCACTTTACACCGCATTCCACAACAGGACCATGACGCAGAGCCAGAACCACCACTGCTGCGCTTCATCAAACATGCAGGGGCTTCAATGCTAATGAAAAAGCTTTACTTTTAAAAATATTCAGTAAAATAATGAAAAAATGAAATAGCGTCTTTTTTAAATTTAAGTCCATACTTTTGCTTAATGTTTATACCAAAATAAATCTCATGTTTTTAGAGAGAAATACAGTGAAATCAAACAGTATCAATCCTGCTTCAGTTCATCACCTTTCCGTGTGGAATTTAATGGGATTTTTTTGCTGTAATGATGTGCACATGTTAAGTTTAATACACTTTGTCTCCCCTGTTCCAGTGGGCCTAAAGTGGAGGCTACCATGGCGGTCTAATGGCTAGGATTTGCTGCTCTTATGGCCCAGGTTTTATTCATGTCTAATAGTTATTACATAAATCCAGCCTCTGACTCATCAGGATCAGCCCTGCATTTACTCTACACTGCCAGGATTTTACACGTGCGAAGCACACGTCAGGTCATAAATATTTTTCAAATGGTTGATGGTTGATGCTGGGTAATGACACAAGACCCAGGGCCACCATTCTCCAGTTTGTCTCTCGTATCAGCAGGGATGCTGTGGGGAAGGTGGCAAAGAATTCAAAGAGTTAATTAAAGAGAATGGACTACAGTTCAAGGAGGACTTCTCCAAAAGTACTTGAGAGAGAAGACTGTGGCTTTGGCCTGAGGTGCAGTAACATGCCTTCTGCACTTCAGGCCAAAGCCGTAGCAGGGAAAGTGGCTTACTTTGCTGGCTCAAGAGTATTTATTTAAAGCAAAGGCGAGATTATCCTCACTGATTATGAACATTACCAAGAATCTACTAAGAAGCAAAGTAAAAAAAAAAGTTAAATATTCATGTTTGGCAGTTAGTTTGGTCTCTTTGAGATGTAGTAAAACTGAGTTTTATTAATGACCTTAACTTTATATGTTTTTTAAAGAAGCCAAATAGCTAGTTTAATAAGGAACATTTTTTTTATACTTGTTCCTTTTTATTAGGACTAAGGTATTCTCAGAGAAGTATCTTATTACATAATGTCACATGGGAAAGTGCACCTGCGCTTGCTATCAACCTATTTAAGTAGTCTAAACATTATACAAAGGTAGCAATAGGTTATACTTTCTTAGGTACATGCTTACAGTTGTAGGTACACGCTTAACCTCTCATATTATTATATCTGCCTATTTTTGCAATAGTATTTAACACTTTTTCTTTTCTATCTCCTCCGAGGGTAGACGCAAACCTCTGACCTGCTGGGTGATGTGTACCCCATCCTCCAAGACACTGCCATTTGTCATTTACCTTGATGTTGGCTGCGGTCCCATCCACCACAGAGTGGACACTGCCAATATAAATGTTTTTTTTTTGTAAATATGTTATGTGTATTTCTGTGTATTTTTCAACTGTCCTGGACACATTCCTGCACGGCCTGTCTGTCCTGGGAGTGGCTCCCTCCTTCTGTGGTTCTCCCTGAGGTTTCTCTTTTTTCCCGGGTGGTTTTTTTGGAGTTTCATCTTACCCTGATGGAGGGTCTAAGGACAGGGGATGTTGTCAGTCCACCCTAGGAGGAGGGAGAAAAGAGAAAAAAAAAAAAAACTGTAATAGGTAGATGTGATAATATGAGCGGTTTAGTGTGCGTCTACAGCTACAACCAGTGTAAACATGTACCTACAGCTACAACCAGTGTAAACGTGTACCTATGATCAATCAGTCTCCATACGTTTGGTGAAATAAGTATGTTTTGAGTTTGCTTTTGAAAACTTCACCAGAGTCAGCTCGCCGCAAGAAAAGGCTCTGTAGCCAGCAGACTTCTTCTTTACTCGAGGAAGTTGAAGGAGGCCAGCGTCCTGAGAGCGAAGGGTACGAGCTGGAGTATACCGGGTGATGATGTCAGATAGGTAAGAGGGTGCGCGTCCACAAAGGATTTTATATGTTAACAGGAGGACTTTGAAATCAGCTCTAACATGAATAGGAAGCCAATGTAATGAAGCCAGGACCGGAGTAATGTGATCAAACTTCCTGGTCTTTGTTAAAAGTCTGGCGGCTGTTTGGACCATTTGTAGTCTGTGAGTACTTTTCCTCGGCAGTCCAGAGAATAACGCATTGCAGTAGTCCAGCCTGGAAGTGACAAATGCATGAATGAGAATTTCAGCATCAGCTAAAGAGAGGCAGGAGCGAATTTTTGAGATATTCCTCAAGTGAAAAAAGCCTACTTTAGTGACCTCACTAATGTGCTGCTGCAGTGATAGTGTGGAGTCAAAAATGACACCAAGGTTCCTCACAGTGTTGCCGTGCTCCAACACACAGTTGTTGATCGAGAGAGTAAGATTGTTGAACTTGTGCCGATGACTGACAGGACCAATTAACAAGAGCTCTGTTTTATCCGAGTTCAAATGGAGGAAGTTTTTAGACATCCATGTTTTAATTGAAACGAGGCAGGCCTCTAGACACTTGATGTCAGTAGCATTATTCGCTTTTAGTGGTAGATACAGCTGTGTATCATCGGCATAACAGTGGAAGTTTACTCCATAACTTCTGATGATTTGTCCCAATGGTGTAACATATAGTGAAAAAAGTATGGGTGTTATAAGAATTCTTTATCCTTATATTATCCAGAGAGACACGGAGACAGATTATGTTATAAAAGCGAAAGGCCAGGTTTTATTCCTTGCAAGGGAAGCAAATTACACAGATATATATCAAAGGTACATAGTGCGTTTTGCTTAAAGAAGTAAACAAAACACAACAAAACACAAACATGAGAATTTATATCACTGCAGTGGGGGCTGTCAGAGGGAGGCGTATCTTCCATACACTCCCCTCAAGGCCCCAGCTCCAGGTGCAAAAGTACCATGGCAACCCATGTCCAACTAGTTATGTCTACTCCATGCTTGGACTAGCATGGAGGACATGACATGATTTGACATGACCTGTAGAGAACTATGAGCACCTACTAACTATGAACAATATAAACAATTATAATAATAACATAATTATAACTGGGACCTATAGTAATGAGACCTATCACACAGGATTCTAACCAAGCAAGAGCAGAGCCAGAGATGCTAAACACATCCTTTAGTCTGTTGATTAGCACTGCATGATCAATCATATCAAATGCAGCGCTGAGATCTAGCAATAACAGTAGAGTTGATGAGTCCTCGTCAATCTGAAGGAGGAGTCGTTAGTCACTTTAACTAAAGCTGTTTCAGTGGAATAAGAGACCCTAAATGCAGACTGAAACGGCTCGAGGAGGTCATTTTCCGATAGATATAGAGTAAGTTGTTTTAACACAACTTTTTTGAGGACTTTAGATAGAAAAGGTAAATTGGAGACAGGACAGTAATTATTTAGGCATCCAGGATCCAGAGTAGGTTTTTTGAGTTGGGGTTTGACCACAGCCTGTTTGAAGAGGGAAGGAATGGTGCCAGTAGACAGGGACAAGTTTATAATGTTTAACATAATTTGCCCTACATAGGGCCACAGTTCTTTAAGCTGTTTTGCTGGCAGGATATCCAAAACCTTGCATGTAAAGGGAAATAGCTCTGTAAATTTAAGTGATGGCACTACACAGATTCTTTCTTGACAAAGATATTGGACAGGGGTGCCCCTTCTCTGTTTATCTTTCTATTTTGGCAATTTTTAAGGTCAAGTAACTTAGAGGATATTTCTGGAAGAAATGTTATTATAAGTCAGGAAGCAAATGATACTGCTTTATTCTTAAAAAGATGTTTACAGGTCCCCAGAGTTCTTCCGATAATTGAGATTTAAAAAAAAAGCATCAGGTCTTGTTTTGATTTGATTTGAAAAAAATGAGAATTATTTACCCTTAAGAAATGTGATATGTCTTTATTAAATAGCAATTAAGGAAAAAGTAACCTATATAGGATTGCAGATAACCAAGGACCAACAAGAAAGAGATTCGGTTAAAAAAGCAGAAGGATTATTCACTAAAAAGACGCGTCCAATTAGCGACAGCTGAGGGCATTTCCAGACTTGTATATATTGCAAAAAATATATTATAATGCTAAAAAGATAGATCAATTGCTTTTGAATTACATTTGGAAAAAAAGTTTAAATTGTATAAAGGAAATTTGTAGTCATTATTTCTACTAGAAATAGAGGTTATGATTTCTTATGACTAGTCCACACGGACACGGGTATTTTTATAACCGTGACTTTTTTTACACGGTTCGGCCATTCGTCCACACGGAAACACAGTATCAAGCACTGAAACTGAAAATTTTTGAAAACCCCTGCCAGGGTGAGGATTTTCAGAAACGCCGGTTGCAGCGTTGTCGTGTGGACAGTAAAACCGGCGTTTTTGTCTTGCAACGTCAGAATGTGCGCCGTTATCCGCTGGTCTGATTGGCCAACATGCCTTTACGATTAGGGTGATATCGCCGCCTGCTGGTGTGGCATGCTCCTGACACCGCTTGATAGCGGATTTTTGCGTTTTCATGCGAGCGTTTGTGGACGGGATTTTTTTTAAAACGCAGGAGGAAAAACTACGGTTATAAAAATACCCGTGTCTGTGTGGACTAGGCCTTAAATTCCCCCCTTTTAAACAATGATAAAATTTAAATTAAATGGTTAAAAAGTTTTATCATAGATGACTCTTACATGTGGAACTTCATTTCAAAGTTTATTTTTGAAGTGTTTGTACATGTTTTTTTGAAGACAAATGTTTTTTTTTAAGAAAATGTCTGTTGATGGACCTTCTTGAGCCCGCCTTTCACTTCGACACTCTGGCCAGCTTCCTCAAAATTAGATTTTTGTGGTAACCCTCCTGTGGTCCTTTTAAAACCGAAAGCATTTTGGCCATGCCATAATTAGGACCCAAGCACCAAAAGGAGAGAGGGGCGAGGACTTGTCTGCCCCGCACTTGTGCGAGAGCCCTATTGTAACTGCGATATTGTAACAATTATTATTCTGCCAAATAAATTGTATTTTTAAAATGAAAAAAATGAAAATGGCCAAAAAAATTCAGGCCCAGCAAAATTGTAATTTACATACTGTTTTTACATACTGTTTTTTTTTATTGCAAAACGGCTCAGTGGCGAGCCCCAAGAAAATAAAATAACATTAAGTTAATGGGGGCAGGGGGCAAAGATTTTTTGTTGTAGAAGAATTAAATCTTTATTCGTTATTATATTTATTTATTCATAAAGTATTTATTTAACCAACTTTATAAGCGTAGTGGTCAGGACTGGAGCAGTTTGAAGCAACAGATGTGCCGTGACTCCCGGAGGAGCCGGCTCAACAAGCAGCAGATGACATGAAACTAAATGAAATGTTAGCGATGTAAAAGCCAACACAAAAGGAAGTGTGCTGAGCGTGATTCTGATAATTAGCTGCTTATAAAATGTTGCTTAACAACATTTAACCCTCTGGCGCTCGACTTAACAAGAGCAGTGGCGAGCAGAGCACAGTTTAAATCCATAAATTGACACTTTTAATTTGTCCAAGAAATTTAAAACCCCAGATCTCAGACAGACCACAGCTTTGGCCCGACATTCTTTGCTACTGCTGTTTGCACAGTATTGACACCAAAATAAATTAACTTTTTAAAAAAAGCAGTGAAGATTAGAAAAGGGATCGATTCTTGCTCTCCCCACAGTTTTTACTGTCGTTGTGTCCTTGGGTAAGACACTTAACCCACCTTACCCCCAATGCCACAGCACTGCTGTATGAATGTCTTTGACTGTGGAGGAGAGTTTTGTGATGGGAGAGAGCTGTGAGCGCGGTGTGAATGGCAGGTCCCCTCTCTGTCTGTCCCAGGTGTGAGTGTGTGTAAATGGGGTGAATGGAAGCACTATACACACGTGGACAAAATTGTTGGAACCCTTCGGTCAATGAAAGAAAAACTCACAATGGTCACAGAAAAAACTTTATTCTGACAAAAGTAATAATAAATAAAAATTCTATGAATGTTAACCAATGAAAGTCAGACATTGCTTTTCAATCATGCTTCAACGGAATTATAAAAAAAAAACCTCATGGAAAAGGCCTAGACAAAATTGATGGTACCCCTAACTTAATATTTTGTTGCACAACCTTTTGAGGCTATCACTGCAATCAGACGATTCCTGTAACTGTCAAGGAGACTTCTGCACCGCAGGTATTTTGGCCCACTCCTCATGAGCAAACTGCTCCAGTTGTTTCCGGTTTGAAGGGTGTCTTTTCTTTTCTTTTTGGGGCGGCAGTAGCTCAGTGGTAGAGCGGCCGTCCTTCAACCGGAAGGTAGTAGGTTCGATTCACGCTCGCCCCACAGTTCATACTGTCGTTGTGTCCTTGGGCAAGACACTTAACCCACCTTGCCTCCAGTGTCTGTAGCACTGGTGTATGAATGTGTGTGACTGTAGAGGTGTGTTTGGTGGTGGTCGGAGAAGGTTGAGCACCGTTTGTGTGGCAGCCGCCGTCTCTGTCTGCCCCAGGTGTTAATGTGTGTGAATGGGGTGAGTGGTAAGCACGTTGTAAAGCACTTTGTGATCTATATCTGTGAAAGTTGCTATATAAATAAAACTTACTTACTTATTTTTCCAGACGGCATGTTTCAGCTCCTTCCAAAGATGCTCAATATGATTGAGGTCAGGGCTCATAGAAGGCCACTTTAGAATAGTCCAATGTTTTCCTCTTAACCATTCCTGGGTGTTTTTAGCTGTGTGTTTTGGGTCATTGTCCTGTTGCAAGACCCATGACCTGTGACTGAGACCAAGCTGTCTGACACTGGCCAGCACATTTCTCTCTAGAATCCCTTGATAGTCTTCAGATTTCATTGTACCCTGCACAGATTCAAGACACCCTGTGCCAGATGCAGCTAAGCAGCCCCAGAACATAACAGAGCCTCCTCCATGTTTGACAGTTCCTTGAGCATGGAGTTCACCTTGGATCTTTTTAGAAGCCTTTCTGGGCTCTTTTGTTACCATTTGGATTATCCGTCTCTTTGATTTGTCATCAATTTTCCTCCTGCGGCCACGGCCAGGGAGGTTGGCTACAGTCGCATGGATCTTAAATTTCTGAATAATGTGCAACTGTAGTCACAGGAACATCTAGCTGCTTGGAGATGGTCTTATAGCCTTTACCTTTATCATGCTTGTCTATAATTTTCTTTCTATTCTCCTGCGACAACTCTTTCCTTCGCTTCCTCTGGTTCATGTTGAGTGTGGTACACACCATGTCACCAGACAACACAGTGACAACCTGAAGCCCTATAAATAGGCCCACTGACTGATTACAAGATTGTACACACCTGTGATGCTAATTAGTGCACACACCTTGAATTAACATGTCCATTTGGTCACATTATTTACAGTCTTTTCTAGGGGTACCATCAATTTTGTCCAGGCCTGTTCCATGAGTTTATTTTTTAAAATAATTACGTTGAAGCATGGTCTGACTTTCATTGGTTAATTATTATTACTTTTGTCAGAATAAAGTTTTTTCTGTGACCATTGTGAGTTTTTCTTTCATTGACCGAAGGTACCAACATTTTTGTCCACGTGTGTTTAAAGGTTAAATTTTTTTTTTTTTGAAACCTTTTAAAACATCATATACATAGTCAACATATCATCTGCATAAGATAGATGTCTGCTCTGTGTACTTTGCTGAAAAACTAACTAAGCAATGTAATGTTCGGGATTTGTTAAGACCACACTAACCCAGACCAGGTCATAACTAAGACCAGAAACTAGTGGATCAAAATGGCAGAGGTGACAAAATGGCAGTTCAAAATGTTTATTTAACAACAGAAGCTGGAGGTGGAGATCCAGAGGATGGTGGACAGTGGAGCAGAGGTGGAAGCCAGGCAGGTTCCGGGAGCTGGGACAGAGCTCTGCACAAAGACAAAAGTTGGTATTAAGGTAAGTTTCC
Source organism: Perccottus glenii (assembly GCA_024416835.2). Lineage (NCBI taxonomy): Eukaryota > Metazoa > Chordata > Actinopteri > Gobiiformes > Odontobutidae > Perccottus > Perccottus glenii. The sequence continues at coordinate 8,448,706 of CM044554.2, forward strand.
ACAAAAAAAAAACTCGAAATTTCAAGAGATTTGAGCCACGTAGTGTATCACAAAATGTAACGGAAGATCTGCCGATGAGTTGATGAAGAAGCTAAAGAAGCTTTTTATACTGTGGCAGGTGAGTAGTGATGAGTCTGATAAGCAGTAGGTGTGTTGTAGTATTTGCAGACTTCAGGAACTCTGTCCAGACTCCATCCAGCTCCAAACAGACAAACAAACACGGGAAAAGTAAACAAACAAGAGAACACAGGGAAAAGACAGGGATCCTGTCACTTTCTTTGGAAGAGATCGCAAGAAATGGGAACTGTTCTAAAATTCAAACATTACGGGCCTTTTCAAAGCAGCTCTCTCGACTCTCTCCCTACCTATTTCTACCATTGTGGAGGGTACATAATATTATTAACATGTGAACTTAGTGTTATTGCCTATGGTTGTAACACATTGTCAGCTGCAAATTCTCCAGAAACTGACCCCACTAAATTGTACAGAATCAACAACAACAACTATGAACAATGAACAACTATCCCACCTCATTGTCTGCAAACACAAATGAATGAATTTACTCTTGGACTATCCATCGCTGATACTTATAGATAAAATTCTCAGGAGACTTCTAGCACACAACCGGCCGTATAATGGGAGACTCTGGTGTAAAAGAACCAATTGGTTGCATCAAGAAACAGTAATGAAGAACTTAATCTGGGAAAAAAAAGATTAGGTAGTATTAAATGAAATGCTCCCAAAATTCTGTATTATATGTCTAAGATCAGTTTGAACTAAATGCTTACTCTTTCTGAGCTTGGAGTCTTGGACATGCTTCAAAGTTCATTGTCACGGCATAAATAGACAAAAACACACAGCTCTCCAATCTGCTTAAGTGAGGCTTCACTAGGCGACATTCTTTTTCCTTCTCTAATTGGGATGTTGACAGATCCCCTACAAGGTTGAAGAGAAGAATCAAAGTCATTGTTATTTCAGAAATATTATGACATGTGACTTCATGTCAACCCTTTAATCAATGGAGAGCATGTTGATCTCTTCAATACAGAAGCAAAAAAGTGTGCAGCAAGCTAGCAAGCATCCAAAAATATGATTTCTTTTATTTGTTCATTAATTTAATTTGTACCTCCTTCGCATTTTTTAAAGTAACATTGTGCATATAAAACTATATTATCTCAAGTTATATAGCTTTTTTTTTCTTTTTTTTTTTTTCTTAGATTGTAATAAATGACATGTAACTATATGTACATAACTTTTATTGTTAAGGGTTTACCCATACTTACTCTTCTAACTCTTGAACTAATTATTACTATAATTATTATATTGTTATTTTATTATTTTTTTCCAACCCCATCCCCCACCTTTCCTACTTTATCTTATTTAAAAAAAATGAGTTCAGAATCTCACCGTTAAATGTCTTGTCATGTTATGTCTCGGGGCGCAGTGGCTCAGTGGTAGAGCGGTCGCCCTTCAACCGGAAGGTAGGGGGTTCAATTCCCACTCTCCCCACAGTTCATACTGTGGTTGTGTCCTTAGGCAAGACACTTAACCCACCTTGCCTTTGGATAAAAGTGTCAGCTAAATGAATAAATGTAAATGTTGTCAAACATTGCCAATCTCTGCTTTCCTTGTTTCTTCATTCTTTTTTTCTTCTACTGTTTTTAAAAAACAATGCAGGGCACAGCACAGGGTCATATTTGTTAAATTGACCAAAAAGAAGGAGCTTTCTTGCCTCAACTTAGATGTGTTGTCATTAATTAGTATAAACTACGGAGTAGAGTAGAGGTATAGCCGTATTCTTCTGCAATAATGATCACGATCAACAGACTGCAGTGTTTGGCTCCATCTTTAACTGCACTTAACTGTAACCAAAAGTCAAGAGGTGAACAAAGTAGTACAGCTAGCTCAGGTGGGACTCCTTTTGACAATAAAAACTGTCCCGCAATGGACTGCTCCAATGAAAATAAGTCTAACAAAGCAGTTTTCAAATAATTGCAGAGAGAAGGTGATTCTGACGATTGTGTTTCATGTGTTAAGAACAAACATTGTAGAAATAATTGCCTTAAAAAACAGCAAGTGATCCTCTTCCCTTCATTGATCTAAAAAACAAAAAACAAAACGGCAGCTACCTCGCAACAGAATTCTTTCTAGAAGCAAAATATCAAGCCCTGCTTGTTTTTCCTGTCCTCCATCACTGAGTGGTCAAACAAACCAGTTCTGACTGCTCCACAGAAACAATACAATCCCTGGAGGAGCCTGTGGAGTCAATGTACATTAAAAATACATTACAGATCCGTGTCTTTGGAGTTTGGAATGTGGCCAGAAATAACACTGACTGTATCTTATTTCACCGACAACACAATGGCTTCAAACCAGAATAACAAACAAGATAGTGGGCCTGCATGCCTCAGTCAAACCGAACACCATCCACAGACACGAACATGACGCCGCCGTCTGTCCAAGTTGCAGCAGCCCATTTGTGATGCTTTGTCTTCAGTCTTGTACAAGATCAAGGCTCACTTTTCGCTGAAGCAATCCATTTAGTCAATTACACAGCATCTCTTTAATATTTCAGCAGAGTTTTTCCATGTTCTTTTTTTAAAACAGCACATGCAGAGCGCTCACATCTGTGTCACACCTGTTTTTTATAAACAGCTCACATTGTCAGGTGTGCTGAGTGTGTTTACTGTTAGAGATGAATTATTAAAGGGTTTGAGGCTCAAATGCACAAGCTATTTGTGGTTTTAATATTAGTAGATATGTGTTATGCTTTGTTATCTGGGTTTAAAAGGAATGTTTTTTAAGGCTAAACACAAATTTCCAAAAATACAAAGGTGTGTTAAATGGAAAAGACCAACCTTGTTTTTAGGATTAACATTATGGCTACCTGGATGACTGAGATTATGACTGAGATATTTCTAATTAATACTCAGTTTGTTCTTATTCTTGGTAAAGCTTTGGATCTCTGAAGAATAGAGTTCACTGATCCTCTGTCTGGAGTAGTATCCAGTTTTTGTGTTTTGTAAAATGTTTTGATTTGATTCTTTGAGTCTGCTGGGTTACAGCTCAGTCCTAACTCTCCAGCTGAGTGTTATAACTCTTCCACCATGGTGCGTATGACGGATGGCCGGGCGAACAAGTACTTGTCCTTCACCAAACGCCACGTCTCTGAACCAGGGGGGGCTACTGGGACTGAAAAACAGCCCGGGACTTTGACCCACTACTAACTACTAATATCATTGTAATCCAAGCCATTACAGTATTTATCTTTATCTGTAACACCGAAACCAAAACCCAAATGCACGACACCAGACTCAGAATGTCAAACTGTGTAGTCTTTAATGAGAAAGAGGTAGCAAACACGGGGGTTGTGGATTTACTGAATGTGGCCGGTTGGACCCGAAGGACGGCCGGCAACACACAGCAACGATCTGGTACAGGAGGTAAGAACAGAAGACTCAGAACCTGGTAACATCCTGGGTGATTCTGTCTGGTAGCCCACATTTGTAAATGAAGGCTGCAGGCTTGATGTGTTTTGCTAATATAGAAATGGTATACATATTTATCAATTTACATACTAATAAAAAGTAATAAACAGAAAGTATTAGTTCTGTAGTCCTATTAAGGCGAGACACTACAGGTTAATAGGTATTTTTTTTAATCAAAAGATCACTGTGAAACTTCTCCAGTTTGTTACTGGCATACACATAAGAAACAAGTATTACAACACACATAACACTTGTTTATTGTTGTATGTTAATGTAGAACAAACTACAACAGAACATGAAAACAGCTCCCTGTCTGTTTACAGCCTAAGTATCCATGCCTGCACCATATCTAGGCCCCTCTTCTATCTCCTCTCGGTGTCTTTTCACCTTTTTTGGCTGTGCTTAGATACTTGTGTTTCTCACGGGTGGAATAGAAAATGTCTCACTGCATATTTACAATGATAACAATTATTATTATTTGCCTGATATAATGTGTATTGTGAGGAGAAATGTAAATGTAATGTCACTCTAATTTCTGAGAGTGGTTGAAGCTGAGTCCACTGTATCCAGAACCAGTGGTGGATGAAGTACACAAACCAAGTACTTGAGTTAAAGTACAGATACACTGGGTAAAATATTACTTCAGTAAAATCCAAAGTACTCCCTTTTAACTTTCACTTGAGTAAAAGTACAAATGTATTTGCCTATCATTTATTATGGCTATAATGCCCTTATAATTTTTGTCAGTCTCTTACTTAAAATAATTTTATATGCTTTTTGCATGTAATAGATGTAATTGATTTCAATAAATCTAGTGATATATTTAAAAATGATTCTTAAAGCCTCAGACATGACATGCAGGAAAGAAATAAGCTAAAGCTTGTGCGCACGATTTACTAATTCGTTCCCTCGAGTTTCAACATCATGCACATAATTTATAAATCGAGGAAGCGAAATAGTAAATCAATCTGGGGGAAAACACCGTAATGTTAAATCGTGCACAATATTTTTCTTCTTGCATGCCATGTGCAGGGCTCTGTACATCACAGTCTTTGGAAGCTGAACTTTTGAAAAGAACGATCTCGGTTTATAAGCAGCACTCCACTCCACCTTTCAACTGTTTAGCATCATAAGCTGCATATAAAACTAGTCAAAATTTAATTTATATTCTACCAAAAGTGTTAACATCAATCGACTGTCATTTCACAATATCGAATCACTCAGTTTAAAATAAATACTACAAACGTTGGTGAAACAGCTAACTAATGTTAACTTAAACACAATGGTGCAAGCTACTGCTAGATTACTCAATAAAAAATGACCACCAGAATGAAAATAGCTTACTTCAATGTGTTTCCTAAGATTGGAAGGAGAATTCGAGTACGAATTACAGTTCCGAGGCAGGCAAAGAAGGCAGTTGAAATTGAAGGACTCGTTTTTCTTTTCAACAACTTCAAAATAACACCGCAAATAAGGCCACAGATGTTGTGGCACTGGCACTTTAGATTCAGGAGTTTGTGATTGTTCCATCCAATCCAATCGGCACTCTCAGAATGATATGCTGTTGCACTGTTGCACTAAATAAGCCGTAACCAGAGTTACCAGACCAAGTTCAAAACAGAGTGTGCGCTGTATCCTGATTGGTGGCTTGCCGCGTGATTGCACTCTTCAGTTTTTTTCTATCCACTCATAAATAAAAAGGAACGACTAATTTTGCAAAATGTAATTGAGTAAAAAGTAAGATATTTGACTTTGAAATGTCCATCCATCCATCCATCTTCTACCGCTTATACGGGGCCGGGTCGCGGGGGCAGCAGTCTAAGCAGAGACGCCCAGACTTCCCACTCCCCAGACACTTCCTCCAGCTCTTCCGGGAGGATACCGAGGCGTTCCCAGGCCAGCCGAGAGACATAGTCCCTCCAGCGCGTCCTAGGTCTTCCCCAGGGTCTCCTCCTGGTGGGACCCTGGGGAGGCGTCCAGGAGGCTTCCGAAACAGATGCCCGAGCCACCTCAGCTGGCTCCTCTCGATGTGGAGGAGCAGCGGCTCTACTTTGAGCTCCTCCCGAGTGACCGAGCTCCTCACCTTATCTCTAAGGGAGCGCCCCGCCACCCTGCGGAGAAAGCCCATTTCGGCTGCTTGTATCCGGGATCTTGTTCTTTCGGTCATGACCCAAAGCTCATGACCATAGATTAGAGTAGGAACGTAGATTGACCGGTAAATCGAGAGCTTTGCCTTACAGCTCAGCTCCTTCTTCACCACGACAGACCGGTACATTGACCGCATCACTGCAGAAGCTGCACCGATCCGTCTGTCAATCTCACGTTCCCTCCTTCCCTCACTCGTGAACAAGACCCCAAGATACTTGAACTCCTCCACTTGAGGCAGGATCTCTCCACCAACCTGAAGGGGACAAGCCACCCTTTTCCGACTGAGAACCATGGTCTCAGACTTGGAGGTGCTGATCCTCATCCCAGCCGCTTCACACTCGGCTGCAAACCGTCCCAGTGCACACTGAAGGTCCTGGCTTGATGGAGCCAACAGGACAACATCATCTGCAAAAAGCAGAGACGAGATCCTGTGGTCCCCAAACCAGACTCCCTCCGGCCCCTGGCTGCGCCTAGAAATCCTGTCCATAAAGATAATGAAGAGGACCGGTGACAAAGGGCAGCCCTGCCGGAGTCCAACATGCACTGGGAACAGGTCTGACTTACTGCCGGCAATGCGAACCAAGCTCCTGCTCCGGTCGTACAGGGACCGGACAGCCCTTAGCAAAGGGCCCCGGAACCCATAATCCCAGAGCACCCCCCACAGGGCGCCACGAGGGACACAGTCGAATGCCTTCTCCAGATCCACAAAACACATGTGGACTGGTTGGGCAAACTCCCATAAACCCTCCAGCACCCTGGAGAGGGTATAGAGCTGGTCCAGTGTTCCACGACCAGGACGAAAACCGCATTGTTCCTCCTGAATCTGAGGTTCAACTATCGGTCGCATTCTCCTCTCCGGTACCCTGGCATAGACTTTCCCGGGGAGGCTGAGGAGTGTGATCCCTCTGTAGTTGGAACACACCCTCCGGTCCCCCTTGTTGAAAAGAGGGACCACCACCCCGGTCTGCCAGTCCAGAGGTACTGTCCCCGACCGCCACGCGATGTTGTAGAGGCGTGTCAACCAAGACAGCCCTACAACATCCAGAGACTTGAGGTACTCAGGGCGTATCTCATCCACCCCCGGTGCCTTGCCACTGAGGAGCTTCCCAACTACCTCAGTGACTTCGGCCTGGGTGATGGACGAGTCCACCTCCAAGCCCTCGGCCTCTGCTTCCTCGAGGAGATCCTTGAAGTATTCCTTCCACCGTCCAACAATATCCCCAGTTGAAGTCAGCAGGTTCCCACCTCTACTGTAAACAGTGTTGGAAGGGCACTGCTTGCCTCTCCTGAGGCGCCGGACGGTGAACCGGAGGTGGGAGTTAAAGGTCTTTCTGACAGGGGGCTATGCCAAACGTTCCCAACAGACCCTCACAGTACGTTTGGGCCTGCCGAGTCTGTCCAGCTTTCTCCCCCGCCATCGGATCCAACTCACCACCAGGTGGTGATCAGTTGACAGCTCCGCCCCTCTCTTCACCCGAGTGTCCAAGACATACAGCCGAAGGTCAGATGAAACAACTACAAAGTCGATCATCAATCTCCGACCTAGGGTGTCCTGGTGCCACGTGCACTGATGGACACCCTTATGCTTGAACATGGTGTTCGTTATGGACAAACTGTTGCTAGCACAGAAGTCCAATAACAGAACACCACTCGGGTTCAGATCCGGGGGGCCGTTCCTCCCAATCACGCCCCTCCAGGTGTCACTGTCGCTGCCCATGTGAGCGTTGAAGTCCCCCAGTAGAACGACGGAGTCCCCAGTCGGAGCACTTTCCAGCACCCCTCCCAGAGACTCCAAGAAGGCCGGGTACTCTGCACTGCCATTTGGCCCGTAAACACAAACAACAGTGAGAGACCTATCCCCGACCCGAAGGCGCCCCTTGGTAGGGTCTCCCAAGGCAAAACAGGTCCTAGGTGACGGGCCAGACAAAGAGCGGTTTAGAACGCTTTATGGAGACGAAAAAATCAAGGACCGTGACGTCGCCCGGTATGGCGCAACCGGGGCCCCACCCTGAAGCCAGGCCCGGGGTTGGGGCTCGCATGCGAGCGTCTGGTGGCCGGGTCTTTCCCCACGGGGCACGGCCGGGCTCAGCCCGAAGGAGCGACGTGGGGCCGACCTCCCGTGGGCCCACCACCTGCGGGAGGAACCGTAAGGGGCCGGTGCAAAGTGGATTGGGTGGCAGTCGGCGGAGGCCTCGACGACCCAATCCCCGGACACGGAATCTGGCGCTAGGGACATGGAATGTCACCTCGCTGGCGGGGAAGGAGCCTGAGCTTGTGCGGGAGGTTGAGAGATACCGACTAGAGATAGTCGGGCTCACCTCCACGCACAGCTTGGGCTCTGGAACCCAAATCCTCGAGAGAGACTTTGAAATGTAGTGAAGTTAAAGTAAAAAGTATCCCCGAATGGAAATACTTCAGTAAAGTACAGATACTGGAAAAAACTAGTACAAGTACAGTAACAAATTACATTTACTTCGTTACTGTCCACCATTGTACAGAACACATAAGCATTTAAACACTTCACTGCTTGGTTTTCTGGCTCAACCTTTTTCATACCTGTTACTTTTCTGTTGTTCTACATTTTTACAATTTAAGTCATTTAGCAGACACTTTTATCCAAAGTTACTTACATTGAGGTTCCATTCACCAGTGTTACAGCTGGAACACCACTGGAGGCAAGGTGGTGGTGGTGGTGGTGGTGGGGTTAAGTGTCTTGCCCAAGGACACAACGACAGTATGAACTGTGGGGAGAGCGGGAATCGAACCGCCTACATTCCAGTTGAAGGACAACCGCTCTACCCCTGATCCACTGCGCTGTCTCTCATAAGTCTTAAGATTGCCGATTTTTTTTGCTGTTTATGGATAAAAAAACAAACCATGCCTAATTAATAAAGTGACATAAGTATATGTATTACTGTTTTGAAATTTGCTGCCACAGTATAATTTGGTAGCCTATTTGTTAAAATGGGGACACTGGGGACAGAGTCTGTTCATGTTTTTACAGATATTTGCTGAGACATGGAAATGTGAGTGAAAAGTGGGACTGTGCCCATTAAACAGGGACACATAGTCACCCTATAAGAGTACCATTTGCACATTTACATCAAATGCAACGTTGTTCCTGGACTCGTCTTACAGACGCCTCTGTATCTCTCTCACACAGACCATGATTCTGTGGATACATGAACATTTTCAGCCCTGATCCAGCCCATTTAGGATAAAATAACCAATGAGTAAGTGAATTATGAGCTATTCCTGTGTCATTCCTGTGGTCAATCTTTCCAACAGAGCCTTTCCCTTTCCAAACAATAGCTTACACTTTGAGGCACTCACTGATGGGGTTTCATTGTCTAATCTGTAGTTGTTAACTTTCTTTTTAATAACTCTTGCAAGTAACAGCTGTTGCTGTATTTTCTGTGAAAGTTTATGAGCTGATTTTGTCGTTGTCGGTGTTCTCTCAGGGACAAAAAACAACAAGCGGCAGCGTGTATCACGTGACACATGAGAAACAATCACGTAGAAATTCATATGGCCCCATCAGATGTGGTTTTCAGTTGTAAATTTCCCCACAAACATTTGTGGTTAATGGTTTCTACAAAGTCCATAGCGCTGTGTGGGAGACTGAGAGCTTTACAATGACACAAGGCATGGCATGTTTCTGTGAATGGAGAAGGCGTGGGAGCTTGTGTTAAAACTAACTTTTAGTGCATTCTGGTAGAACTCTAAAGCAGCAAGTGGACAAAATGGAATGAAATAACTACCTTAATGTGTAATGTTGCCTTTTTTTTTTTTCATTTTGACGTGAAAACTAACATGTTAAGGGAGCAAACTGGCCCAAAATCTCAAAATTGACCACTGCATGAAAAAACGATGTTTCCATCTGTTGTGTCTTGCCTTAAATAATTAGGTTTTTGTCCTCACAAAAAATCTCAAAAACATTTTCTTCTTTTTTTCACTGGCAGATAACAGATGCTTTGTGACAAAAACTAAACACAAGGCTCACACTTTAGCTTATTTTACAGTATATTACTATAGGCTATTATGCCTCAATCTAAAAAGATTAACTATCAGTTGAACATACAGTTACAATACGATAAATAAAAATACAATAGAATCATTTGAATAATTTTATTAAAGAATGAAAACTATATCTATGTTTTGGCTTTGCCTGAGCTCAGGGGAATTCTGATCAGGAATCTTTGACTTACTCTTTCACCTGTATATGAAAGATTGACCCAAATCCTTTCACTGTTATATTTGGGGTTGCACACACCAATGTGGGAGTTTCAAGGTGTCAGTCCCAATTGATTGCATTTTCCCCAAGCCTGCTGCTTAATTCTTACATATTAGAACTCTCCCTTACCCCCCAAAACATTTACAGTGGGTTTGTGAGACAATGTCCTATCTCCAGATCAAAAAGATTCAAAGTTCAGTCCGTTACTCAGCTGAAAAGTGTAATCAAATATGGCAACCTGTTCTAGACTACTATGAGGTTGTCTTTCATGCAAATTCATTGGAATAGGTACTTAGAGAGTACTCATCTCTACCCTCCCTTTTTCTTCACTTACCTCTTTCTTACTCTGTCTTTTTGTTTTATTGCATTGTTTGTTTAAAAATAATAAAAACATTTAGAAATAAAATAAGAATTAAAGCCGCAAGCGGCGATAAAGGCCTTCGCCTCCCTTGAGACCGCGGGGACACATGCACTCGGAGGATCGCATGTCGTGCTTTAAAGCGTAAACTTCACGGTAATGTCAAATAACCGGGCCTGTGCTACTGCTGGGGCCTGCTACACCACCTTGTAATTTAGAGTTAAAGGTCTCCACAATCCCTGTTTTTTCTGGGAGCTGTCTGAACCTTTGAAAATAATAGATTATGCTTGGGCTAAGGCGAGAAAAACAGATTACTGGCTGGAGATTCGAGATGACTGAAGAATCGCTGCACCCCCCTGTTTACATCTCCATATCCTGCACGTATGCAACCATTGTATATATCCTGCACTTGCTGCTATTGCACTTCTGGTTAGACCTAAACTGCATTTTGTTGCCTTGTACCTGTACTTGTGTAATGACAATAAAGTTGAATCTAATCTAATCTAATCTAAAAAGGCAAAATGTTAATATAACTTGTCTAAAAGTACAAGGTTACAAGTTCCAAAGGATTCTGAGGAGTTTTCTAAGACTCTAGCCGTGGCTCTGGAGGGGCCTCCTCTAAAGAAAGGATCCTGGCAATTGGGAAATGGCATTTATTTCCCAAAGAAATGGCTGCCTCTTCACAGACTCATTACGACCACAGCCACAAATGTATCAAAAAACAAATTGATAACTTTTTTGGCACACGTGTCTAGATGATACTCACCAAATTTGGAGCTGTTTAGATGAAAAGCCTTTAGACACAAGGGGTGCAATTTAGGTGGTCACGCATTCAACCCAACATAGTAGATTTCCTGATGAGTTTACGGTATGGCTGTAATAAACTTTTCTGTTTGCCCTGAGGTGTCCTATGGATGTACCAAGTTTTGTATTTCTACATTGGAAAAATTTACTTTCATTTTCTATAGGCCCAATGTATTTTGACTTTTCTAGGGGTCGCCACTGAGTCATTTTTCGTATATTCTTTTCGGGGACTTCAAATACATAAATTTTTCACCGGGCTTGAAGTCTGGGACCAATAAAAATGACTTTAAGTTGCACGTTTACTGGGTCAAATTGAGGATCATTTTGCAGAAAAATTATAATAAAAAAAAAATATACCAAATTAAAATAAAAAAATTATAACTCGAGCGAAAACGACAAGAAAAACGCCTGTCTATTTTACACATATGTGTTTAGCTCATTTTGCCCAAGTTTAGTGTCTGTGAAATGAAGCAGCTATTTTCTGTGTTCTTTTAAAAAAGAGGTGTATTCTAAGTCGGTTCACATTTTCAATTCAAAATGGCCGCCTTTCCGTGTGTGATAGGGTGTGGTCCCCAATGGCTTTTTTGTTCATAAGCCCATGCTGGATGTGTGTACTAAGTTTCATTTGCCTACGACAAACTAATATTTTCACTTCCCATTGACTTTTTCGACATATTTGGGACGTTGCTATGCCAACACATTTATAGATAGGGGGTGGTTGTCATTGGCTTTTATGCTCGTCATGGCATAAGAGATGTGTGTACCAAATTTCATGTCTCTATGACAAACTAAATTCTTGGGTCCCATTATAAGTTTGTAGGGGGCGCTGGAGAGCCATTTCTAAAGATAACCCTTTTATTTACATATCTTTGTGTTCAGGTCATAAATGTGCACAAACACCTTATTGGGTCCAACTCGATCCGAGAAGGCGTTTGAGAGTTAAGAGACATTTTATTTTCACAAAAAATGGCCACCTCGTTACAGGCTTGCCACACCCATACCCAATAAGATATCAAAAACATAGTCACAACTTTGGTTGGCACACGTGTCTAGATGATACCCACCAAATTTGGGGCCATTTAGATTAAAAGACAAGGATTTGCATCTTTTTGCGCATGGGGTGCGATTTTAGTGGCCGCGCATTTCACCCCACATGGCGGACTTCCTGTTGAGTTTAGGGTGTGGCTGTCATTGACTTTTCAGTTTGCCCTGAGGTCTTCTATGGATGTACCAAGTTTCATTTTTCTACGTTGGAAAAAAGTTACTTTCACTTTCCATAGGCCCAATGTATTTTGACTTTTCTAGGGGTCGCCACTGAGTCATTTTTTGTATTTTTTTTTCGGGGACTTCAAATACATTAATTTTTCGCTGGGCTTGAAGTCTGGGACCGATAAAAATGACTTTTAGTTGCACGTTTACTGGGTCAAATTTAGGATCATTTTGCAGAAAATTTATAATAAAAAAATATACCAAATTATAATAAAATAAAATATAACTCGAGCAAAAAAGTCTAGAAAAACGCTTGTCTATTTTACATACATGTGTTTAGCTCATTTTGCCCAAGTTTGGTGTCTGTGGAATGAAGCAGCTATTGTCTGTGTTCTTTTAAAAAACAGGTGTATTTTAAGTCGGTTCACATTTTCAATTCAAAATGGCCGCCTTCCCGTGTGTGATAGGGTGTGGTCCCCATTTGCTTTTTTGTTCATAAGCCCATGGTGGATGTGTGTACCAAGTTTCATTTGCCTACAACAAACTAAAATTTTCACTTCCCATTGACTTTTTCGACATATTTGGGGCTATGGCAACACATTTATAGATAGGGGGTGGTTGTCATTGGCTTTTATGCTCGTCATGACATAAGAGATGTGTGTACCAAATTTTATGTCTCTATGACAAACTAAATTCTTGGGTCCCATTATAAGTTTGTAGGGGGCGCTGGAGAGCCATTTCTAAAGATAACCCTTTTTTTTACATATCTTTGTGTTCAGGTCATGAATGTGCACAAACGCCTTTTTGGGTCCAACTCGATCCGAGAAGGCGTTTGAGAGTTAAGAGACATTTTATTTTCACAAAAATGGCCACCTCGTTAGATTAGATTAGATTAGATTCAACTTTATTGTCATTACACAAGTACAGGTACAAGGCAACGAAATGCAGTTAGCATCTAACCAGAAGTGCAATAAGCAGTAAGTACAGAATATACAAGGTCTATAATATGTACAATAACTATACAGATAAGTATTATGGACATAATTGACAGATTTTAAATACTATAAGCATGATATACAGGTAGGTGTACTATGAACATACTATACAGATGGATTATGTAAAAGTGTATGTACACTATAGGCAGAACTATGAACATATGAACATCTAAATGGTTACAGGCTTGCCACACCCATACCCGATAAGATATCTAAAACAAAGTCACAATTTTGGTTGGCACACGTGTCTAGATGATACTCACCAAATTTGGGGCCATTTAGATTAAAACACAATGATTTGCATCTTTTTGCGCAAGGGGTGCAATTTTTAGTGGCCGCGCGTTTCACCCCACATGGCGGACTTCCTGTTGAGTTTAGGGTGTGGCTGTCATTGACTTTTCTGTTTGCCCTGAGGTGTCCTATGGATATACCAAGTTTCATTTTTCTACGTTGGAAAAAAGTTACTTTCACTTTCCATAGGCCCAATGTATTTTGACTTTTCTAGGGGCCGCCACTGAGTCATTTTTTGTATTTTTTTTCGGGGACTTCAAATACATAAATTTTTCGCCGAGCTTGAAAAATCGGACCAATAAAAATGACTTTCCGTTCATGTTCACTGGGTCAAATTTAGGATCATATGTGGAAAAGAAAAAAAGAAAAAAAAAAAAAATCCGAGCAAAAACAATAGGCCCTCCAGGTCATCACCGGCTCGGGCCTAATAAAAAGTATCTCAAATATAAAATTTAAACAGTATTAAATATAAAGTTTTATAACATTTAAAAAGTTGACGGTTCCCCTCTGGGTGATATATAGATTTTATGGTTTTCTGAATAAATTTGTCTTAAAATGTGATCTGATGTTCATTTAAGTCATGGGTTTTAACAAACATACTTTGTCCATAAATAAATTTACACAAAAAATTCTGATTTTTTTATGTATTTATTGAACAAACTCATTTATGATTCAAAAGTGGAAAAAGTAATTGAACCCTTATAATTAATAACTGGTTGACCCCCCTTTTAGGCACCAAACATTTTGCCAATACCACTGTGGAGTGTCAATGTGCTCTTTTGCAAACTTCCTTTTAGTAAGCAGTGGCTTCCTTCGTGGTGTTCTACCCTGGGTACCCTGCTTGTTCAGTGTTTAAAGTATTGTAGACTCATGAACAGAGATGTTAGCAAGTTCCAATGATGCCTTCAAATCTTTGGCTTTCATTCCGGGTTGTTTCTTTATCTCATTGATGAGTCTTTGTTGTGCTCTTGGTGGTATTTTGACTGGACACCCATTTCTTGGTAGAGTAGCAACATTCCCAAAGCCTTGCCATTTGTAGATTGTTTGCCAAACTGTAGACTGGTGAATTTCTAACATCTCTGAAATAACTTTGTAAACCTTTACAACTTTATGTAAAGCAACAATTTTGATTGTAGCTCCTCTAAAAGCTCTTTTTTCCAAAAGTTTGAGGGTTTTTTATCAGTCAAAGTAATTGTAGTCCACACCTCCTAACATATTATCTTAACAAGACTCCAGTTGTGCTTAAACCTGACTACAGTTTGCAGTTATAATTTGATGTTTTTTGGTTGTTCTCAATAAAGACATGAAAGATCAGAATTTTTTGTGTAATTATTTTGAGACACATTTTGTTTGTCAATACCCTTGACTTAGATGAAGATCAGATCACATTTTAAGACAAATGTATTAAAAAAAACATGCAATTCCAATGTTCACATACTTTTTCTTGCCACTGTAAATGAACTCAGCTCTGTTTGCCTCACAAATAGCAGGTTTTAAGATCATTACATCTACTATTGCTCTTATTATTAAGACAATGAATAATAGAAGAGCTGGTCTGCTGTGAGTCATTCAGAGAACAGAGAGTAGAAGGTTGTTTATCTGTGTAATAAGACTAGTCCACTTTATTGCAAACAGAGCCACTGAGAGCATTGTCTGTATTAGAGACTAAATCAAATAATCAACTCATGTTGGGAGCCTGGCAATCTTTCTAATACAGACTTTGTGTCAGTCTACTAGTCTAGTTTATTACACTGATGTTGTTTATGGACACAAATGTATAAATTAACACCAAATTGGGGGCCAGGAGAGCCGACAACGCCTTCTCTGCTGGAATCACTGACTTATATTTTATATTTTATTACATATACATATATAGTGTTATGACAACAAAAAAAGGAGACCATGTGCTAAGTTTACATAAAGTACAATGGGGTGTGAGTGTGTGCATCAGTGCATGGTATGGGAAACAAAAGATAACCTAAATGTGCATAACAAGGAGAAGTCTGGAGAAGCAGAGGAGAGAGCCAGAAGGAGTAGCCTTTATACCATGTGCTGCGCAGAGGCAACGCCTGCACGCCGGCACGCAAAGGGAGGAGGAGGATAGGCAGCATGCAGACAGGACCGTCACCTGCTCAGTGGAGGAGCAAGAGAGGCGGCAGGGCAAAGCCACTAACAAAGCCCCAGCTGTAACACCCTCTCATCGAAAAAAATGGGCCTCAGGGGCACTCAGAGGGTAACACATTACAACAAGTAATTGTCACACAACTTAGAGTGGATATTTTAAGGAAGCTTTGGACAGTAATGAATGAATAAATGAACAAAGCAATCTGTTTTAAAAAATTTTGCTCCAAGCAGATAAGCTTGTGCAAACCATAAGCCATTAGAGACCATAGTTAGGAAACCACTCTTGAGCACACCCAAAAGACTTCAAAGAATGATGCTGCGCATTCAGAAATATGACCTGAATGTAGTGTAAGTACCAGGCAAAGACATGTTACTGGCCGACACCTTAAGCAAAGCATATCTCTCTGAATGCTAATCCAAAATCTCTGTAGAAGCTAAAATAGAGACTGTTAATATGGCACAGCACTTGCCTATTCCCCGTGACAGTCTTGGTCATATCAGAGCAGCTACAAAAAATTTAAAAACACTACAGACTGTTATCAAAATGATGCAGCTGGGATGGCCTTCAGAGAAAAAAGCCATACCACCTGAGATTAGACCTTACTTCTCATTTCAACAGGAGCTGAGTCACCAAGATAGCATTGTGTGTACAAGGACTTTACTACCTAATCAAGCACTTCTTGGGGGGTAAAGTAAAATGGGACAAGTGTTTTGAAATGTTACAGCACTATTTTATTTTTGTAATTTTGGGGTTAATTTAAACTGAAATTACGGTTTGAGAGATGTTTTGTTTTGTGGTAACATTAATATAGTTTTGTATTTACTTTGAGATATGTGCAACAATGGGAATGCACTAAACAAAATTATTAGAAGAAAAGCTTTCAAAAGAGAAAGGATGTGCTAATATGGTATATTGTTTTATAGTAGCCATATAACATCCGCCGCTAGGGGACAATCACGTTGTTGTTACAAGTTAGAGTGTAACAATAAGTGGGCATTGAATGCTGTTGTTTAATAAAAAATGCCGACCCATTGGGCCTGAGCAATAAAGCTGGACTCGTTTTTATTCTGAAAACCCACACTTTAACACTGATAGCCACATGGCTGTAAATTTAGCAGGTTCCCTATGAGACATGCTTCAGGACTGGGAGCTAGATGTGCCCAAACTCGCATCAATAACCACTGACAATGCTGCCAACATTGCAACTGCAATCAGGTCCTTGAAATGGCCCTGGGTTAATTTTTTTGGGCACAGTTTACACCTGGCTGTCACCAAGGCAGTGGACAATGAAAAGACTAAATCTAATCGGGCCTTGAGACTTTGTCAGGAAATTAATGCCTCATTTTCACACAGCTGGCAGCGTAAAAAGAGTTACAAAAAAAGCAAGTGGAGCTAGAACTTCCAGAAAGTTACAGTTAACTGTCAAGTAACATGTTTCCAAATTAAAAACAGTTTAATGTAGCCCAAACCTACACGTCTCAACAGTCCAGACTTTGCCCTCCAGGGAAATATTGATACTTGGGTGAGATTTCCACAATCTAAAGCGGAAAGCAACTGCCGTAAAGTGCACTGATTTCTAGGGTGTGTCCAAAGCCTAACGCAAGAGGGTGGCACTTGGTGCAACAGGGAGGAGCTACACTTGTGATTTGACAAGTTGGATCTGCCAGAAAAGCACAGTAAATGAACCTTATATCGACTATAAATGAAAAAGATGAAAAATCACTGTTCAGAGCACGAATACAGAACAGCATCACACTCACACATTACACTAGAATTTTACTTCAAATAAAATTTGTAAAAGTGTCTGTGCTAAGAATTACCAGACTCCCTGTCACTCAATCCACAGTGGTATTTCTCTAAACTGATGTTACATACCGCTCTCTGAAGATCACCTCTGTATTTTCCTCGAAAAGTCAAGTAAGTGTAAGTTATATCAGTGGAACCATGCCCTTTAAGCACAAAGACTCGCTATGGGATCTTTCTAGTGTAAAAGGTAAACTCTACCACAGGGCACTACGTACTTACACTCGAGATGGAAACTTTTAGGGCACTATTAAGAGGAAGGACGCCCGAGAGGTGAGGTCTAGTATCTTTCGATGCACTAAAAAATTACTTCTCACTCTTGGTTTATGAGCCATAGCTGATCAAACTGACAGAGCAGTGGATAATGTCACACATTAACCTCTCTTCTGTAACCTTCAAGGGAAAAGAAGGATGTTGCTTAGAAACAAGCAAAGTGACTAAAGTAAGGTCAAGGTTTTATCTCAAAGCAAATTGAAAAAAAAAAACAGGAGTATGTGTTTTTAAGCCATGTTATTGTTGGATAAATGGGGCACTATAGGTCACATTTCTTAAACAGGCCGCTGAGGTGTTTTGAAGCTACATAAAATAAGGGCTGCACAATCTTACCAGAATCTGTCACCATTACAAGGTGTAATATAAATGTTGCATAGACCCATTTTATGTTATTAGTTTTTTTGTCCTGGGTTGGTTACGAATGTAAACAACAGAACTGTTGTGGACAAAGTGACATGCTACATGTGTAATGCTTGTTAAGATTGGGATGATAAAATTGTGGGATCTTGTTGAGAGTTGAATGATTAATTTATTATTTATTACACATACTTGTTAATTATTTTACCATTTAAAACAACAAAACTAAAAGCCAAAGAGGCATTGTTGGTGTGTAAAAAAGAAAAGTAAAGAAAACCTAATTCACACTTTCCCATTTTGTCTAAACCAAATTGTCAGGTGTGAGAGCAGACCATGTTTTGAACCAATTAGCTGGGCATTGATGCGACAAAAGAAAAAATAAATTGGGTTGGTTTGCTCTGCTTGTTACTAGATTTTAGAGATTTCTTCTGTAAAGGAATACACATACTGCAAGGTCCTCACAGGTGAATATACACATGATAAAAGGGGGAAAAAATAATAACACTAGTATTGTATGGGAATGGGAATTTTTTGAATTTTTTTCTCAACCCAGCCAAGTCAGAAATATGATCTGATGCCCATTTTAGATGCTGGACAATTGTGGCTTTGGGCCTTGGATGCTAATTTGTGATTGCGTGGCAAGGAGTGGCTATTTTAGCGGCATATTTACTAAAAGTGCACAGGGTTTAGAGTGGAACAGCCAGCTCATGCCAATACCGCAAGTCAAGCCACGCAAGCTACAGAAATATACTGAGTATGTATGTGACAGTGTCACAATCCCCGCTAAACTAAAGGGACCTTAACATAAATTCAAACAAAACAAATTGTAAGGCAACGCAAATTAACAATTTATTAATTAAACAGAGGATTTGGGACAAACTAAAAAGCCATACACAACTAAAGCTCCAACTGTCTATTTAAAATAAGAATCGAAGAACAAAAAGGCGGTGATTAGTCAGCCAAAATAAACAAAAGAGGGAAACAAGCCGAGCCAGCTCACCATTGGACCGTCGTAACCGACTTGCCTCCCCTGTCCCTACCTAACTTATCCTAACACCTAAAGGAACAGGGCGGCAGTAGCGGGCGGGTGGGCGGTTTGATCCATGCTCGAAACATCGCAAAACATCATAACATCCTGCTCTCCCCCACAGTTCATACTGTTGTTGTGTCCTTGGGCAAGACACTTAACCCACCTTGCCTCCAGTGGTCAGCTGTAACACTGGTAAAGCGCTTTGAGTGCCTACTAGGTGGAAAAGCGCAATGAAAAAAAAATCAATAAATAAAACATTACAAACTGTGAAAACAGCGTCCATCACCTAAAAGAACTAACTAACAAATAAAAGAGGAGCCGAAAGTCTAAACTGCTTCTGACAGCGCCGGCAGCAGCAGCACAGCAACAGGAGGCATAGCCAAACCGGAATCAGAGAGCTGGCACCAAACTGGCATCCTCCTTATAAAGGGTAGCAGCCAATCAAGAGCTGTGTTCAGACACACCCACTCCTCCTGCAGGTAGAACACACAGACATTACATGGCAAATGTAACAGACAGTGGATCAAGTTATTCTATATCATTTGTGCTACTCCTTTAATCACATCCTGCAGACACAGCAAGAGCTTTTAAGACTTGAAAGCATTAGATTAACATTGTCGTTGCTATGTTCATACGCTGCCATCACTGGGTCACAAGAAGTGCACACTTGGTCTCTGTGCAACCATTTCCCCTACATAAAACCCTCTTGTCACCACATTTCCTCCAGCATTCAGTCAGCTGTTGCTGCTCAACCATTCAAACTGAAGCAATGGTACTTACGGGTTTAAAAAAGCGCAGGAGTTTTAATCCCAAAACCTTCTCATTTAATTGACTGTACAGAGGCAACTGCGGCAAATTCAGATCATTCAGATCATGATTCAGCTCATTCTGCAGATCAGGCTGTTGGTGATGAGAGTGTAATGCTTTGTGTATATTTCAGTGAAGGGAATATGTGAAGGGAATATATTTTTTGCAATTTGTAAATATTGTATATAGTTTTCTCAGGCATTTTTGCTACCTATACTAGGAACCTTGGAGGGACCATCACTAATAAAAGAACATACTATCTACGACTACGCTAAAAAGTAGTGCTGGGCAACAATAAAAAAAAAAAATATTGCAATTAATCGTATGATCTTCTGCAATTAATTGCACTGTTATGCGCAAAATTTAAATAATAATTTCAAAAGTACTGTTATATGAATAAGTACAAGAACATTTGTTTTCCAACACAAATAAGTTGCTTTTTTAACATTTCACAGTAGCAGTTAAAATATTTCTTTCTTTCTTATTTAGTCTGTTTTAGAAAAACAAGTTGCACTAAAATAACAGGCACCTTTCAACAACAGCAAGGTCACATTTATATATCTGTTTTCTTTTTTTCTGTGATGATGCCTACTATGTTAATGCGCAATACAATTATTGTCACCATTAATTAATTAATATGTTAATGCAATGTTTCTCAAAGTGTGGGGCGCACCCCACTAATGGGGAAAAGAGGTATAACAGATGGGGCGCGATGGACGGCAGGCTATGCATTAATATGAGGCTGGTTGGCCAGTCTTTATTAATACTTTTCTCATTTGAAAATAAAGTTTATACACTCAAAGCAACCACTAACAAACATAAAGGTTATTTACTCTTGTAATATACCCAAACTCAACTTTCAGGATATTTTTGTGCATCATATCCCATTTTTCCTTTGGATTAGCACTGCTACAGCACACCCACGCTCTCGGAGCTGCTCACTCGTTGCTAACCCCCAATTACTACACAGCAAATACGTAACGTGGGTTAAATGAGAAAATTTACACAGCGTCTGCAAAGCTCTGCTCCGCACTGATCCGCAGCAGTTCTATATTTTCTATTTTTTCACTCCTCTCGTACTGCTTGGGGCTCCGCACCGGATCTGAAACGCTTCCGGTGGGCAATGGTCTACGACACGTATCAAACACAAGACCAGATCCGGCCCGCAGGGCAATATTTTTGCACTATGACAGCACTGTGAGACAGAATTGAGGACAAGTACAAAATCGTGGGCAAAGCAGAAGCTACAGATTGACAGAGTTAAAATAAAATCTTAAGTCACAGCAGAGTCATTGTCGGTCCCTAATGTCTGAGTGTGAGGCTGCAGTGATGCTCTATTGTGACAGAGGATTGAAGTAGCTTTAGAAATGCAGAACATGTCCTGTTGATGTTGTTGTCAAGTGTCAACTGAGTGAAGCTCATGTTGTTCCAGAGCGGTCTGTCTGAATATGACTAAGGTTTCAGAAAACACGTTCGCAGTTCCGTTCGTGTTGCTCTGTTGGAGAGCAGTGCAATTTGGGGGTAAGACACAGGCTGCTACTCTGTGTAAAGCCAATGCTTTGGGCTTTAAATGATGTCCGTGTATCTTCCTGTTTATAATCTAAATCTCTATATAAATGGCTATGCTAACTAGATGCTAATATACGCTATCCTGATCATTTTTAATACTTGAAATTCCAACTTTTGACTCGCTATGGGGGTTTTGACGGAACAAGGTGTTTTATACCAGGGGCGTGAGACTATGCCAAGGGTGTGGTGGGGTCGTGCCAGGGGCGTGGGTGGTGAGCCGTGAGTCGAGCCCGCTTACACCTGTCACACAAGGAAAACAACTACAAATAGAAAAATTCAACTGCAGTAACCACCGTTCAACCTGAAGAAGGCAGCACTTAGACGGTTTTACACCATATATTTTTAAATTAATATACTCAAATGTCAAAATCTTTACTCAAATCAATGAAAAGCACTAATAAGGCACTAATAGTTACTCTTTAAAGTAGGTACACTAATTGAATATATATTTTTCCCATAAGTCCCTCCCCTTGGTTCTACAGCGATTGGTTCTACAGCGATTGGTTTTACAGCGATTTACACAGGGGCCGACAACACAGAGCAATTATACATGAGCTGTGGTGATGTCATCTGTCAATCAAGTAACTGCTCCTATGTCCCTCCCTCAAGCATGCTGGCTGATCAACTTTTCCAACGTGGAGGGCGCCGCTATTGCATTAAATAACTGCAACTAACTGCAACCGCTATTGCATTAAATAACTGCATTAAAGTAATGCAGTTAATTCTTCTGCTCATGTACGTGAACTCTCATTATTTATGTTTCATTGTCTGCAGACGCACTATTCCGACTGGTTTTATTAGAGTTAGTAATAACTAATATAGTGTTCATGTGAAAGTTTCAAAGCTACACTAATAGCCTATTTACTAAATATTGCTGAACCACATTCAAGTTTTTTATTATCACTTAAATAAGCCTGTGGTCATTAGACTTAAGTTCAAATGTAATAAACTGATATTTCATCTGCAGTGTGCAGAAACAGTTGTTCCAAGTCCATTAGAGTTTAGCTGCAAACTCACGTAGCATGTCTATGTAGCAAAGAGCAGATAAAATATTTGTTATCTGGGAATATAAATGCAGTGTATATGACATAATTCTGTGGGTAATACATTTCTTTACTTTTCACATCATCTGAAAAACTCACAACAAAAACTGTCATCTTGTTGAATAATTATATTAATAATAATAATAATATATTAATATGAATAATCATGTTGTGTTTGTGCAAATTATACTGCAGAATTTGTAACAATCCTCCCTGTATGATTAAATACACAGTTACTTCAGGTGGGACACTGCAGGAGAGGCTGACCTGTTGAATTTAGGAAGACTAACCCTCTCATGATGCATATGTTGATGCTGTCGTCTTGGCCAGGTCACTCTTTTAATTTCAATGAGGTTTTCACCTATAAAGGATATCTAAAAAAAATAAAATGGCATTGCTTTAGACAAATCTCTGCTTTAATAAAGTTATGTTTTACAAAACTCTGGTCTGTGCAGTGGTCCGCCTATATTTTTCGCCTATATCACTAGGACTGACCACGAGGAATATATGTAGAGACAACTGCACGGACCACTCCAAAGAGCGCCGTTTTGTTGTCCGTGCCATGGTCTATGCAGTGATCCATCTGGTCTGTGCAGTGGTCCGCCTGCTCCATGCCATAGTCTTTGCAGTGGTCTGTCTGGTCTGTGCCATGGTCTGTGGGGTAATCTCTACATACATTCCTTGTGGTCAGTCCTAGTGGTATTGGCCAAAAATACTGTAATAGATATAAACTGACAAAATATGAAGTGCTAAAGAGGACCATGCAGTTTGCTAGATTTCCTGCAAAACAATAACATTTTAGACATTGGTGTAATTTAACAAAACTACACGGGAATTGAACACCGCCACATTAGAACATAGGAACTAATGACGCATTAACTTGACCAGCCCTACTTAGTCAACTTGTTTTCCAGAAAATTAACACAAGTACAACTTCTTTAAAAAGGTTATAAAAGTAATTAGAATCCCCCTCTGCTGTGTCTGAACACAGGGTCTGAGGCCTAACATGAGAGAGGTGTGTTTGCCGGAAGACCATTTTCCACTCTGTGACCCTGACAAGGTGCACTGCATCCCAACAAATGAGTTCAGAGCTTCAGGGGCTCCAACCTGCCCATGGCACACTTTCATGTCCAATTACCTGCTCGGGAAATTGCTGTGACGCACCTAATTTATGCCAAGACCCTTGTGCCATCACCATTACTCGCTGCACTCTGCGACTCTCAGGCCCTGTGATTATTACATAATAACAGAGGTGTCGTCCTGCCCTAATACAGAGCAGCCATTAGGTGAAAGGGAACTTTCCTCCGAGTGCTGAGGTGGAAGATTGCTTCCCACTGTGGTCTTCAATGACTGATAAGAGCAGATGATCCTCTCACAAAACTCGCATCACTCCTGTTTCTAAACTCAGCTGAAGTGTGGGTAGCTCGCCTCAGACATACCATGTGTGTTTAGCGGTTTTGAGTAGCAATAGTTTTGAACAAACTGTTTTGCATAAAATTGCTAGATTGTTAGCCCATTTAGAGTTTAAAATTGATAGTGATTGATGATTTAGATTCTGTATGACACTGATCACTCGCAATGTATTTGTTTTGCTATACATAATTTTGTGCCTCCACAGTTCATTGGTAGCTGTCAGAAACTCTTATACTTAGATAGTTCTTCATGTGCAAAACTGCAATTCCTCAAGAGTTGTCATGACTGTAATGAGACTCACCTGGTCTACCCTTGACATGCCTCTCCGCACACCTATTTGCCATCTGCAATCACGCCAGCACTTAAGCTAAATCTCCACTCCTCTGCCAGGTCTTTGAATTTTCTCCTGCGCGTTCCAGCCTGAACTGAATCCTGTACTATTACCTTGTCGTTCATGTTGACCTAGCTCTTTTTCTAGATTCTACGGGACATTATTCTTGGAACCCCCCTGCCTTGTTTTCTGCAACACTGTATGCTGTTGTTGGCCACCTTCTGTTTGCTGCTCTGCAGTTTTCTCCAGTATGTGCTAGGTCTTCCCTGGGGCCTCCAGGAGGCATCCGGAACAGATGCCCAAGCCACCTCAGCTGGTTCCTCTTGATGTGGAGGAGCACCGGCTCTACTCTGAGCTCCTCCCGAGTGACTGAGCTCCTCACCCTATTTCTAACTGAGCGCCCAGCCACCCTGCGGAGAAAACTCATTTTGGCTGTCTGTATCTGGGACATTGTCCTTTCGGTCATAACCCAAAGCTCATGACCATAGGTGAGAGTAGGAATGTAAAAAAAGCAGAGATGAAATCATGTGGTCCCCAAACCAGACACCCTCTGGTTCCTGGCTGTGCCTAGAAATCCCGTCCATAAAAATAATGAACAATACCGGTGTCAAAAGGCAGCCCTGCCAGAGCCCTACATGCACCGGGAACAGGTCTAACTTGCTGCCAGCAATGCGAACCAAGCTCCTGCTCTGGTCATACAGGGACCGGACAGCCCCTAGCAGAGGGTAAATGTAACTCGTTACTACCCATCTTTGCTTCAAGGTATCTCCACAGCAAGTTACAGCATTATTTGTCAGTCAACTTAGGTGTAGCATCATTCACTAACCACTTCCTAAAAAAAGATGATGAATGGCTTTGGAAAGACAGCCATAACAATATGGCCATCATGAATGCTGATCAGACAAGTGCACAGTGTGAGTGTCTATTGGTATGGGTTTGACATGTTTTAAGCATGTGACTATTTTGTATGAAGATGATGCTAAAATTAGTAATGTGTTGAATGAAGACTAGATGATGCATTATTTTGTTATTAATTAATTTTATTGGGACAGTGAATGGTAATGAACATACATGAGACACAACCCCAACGAATGTAGCCGTAGGCTAATTTCTATCCGTTGTCCCAACATTCTCACATATTCATACACCAGCTCTGTGTCACTGGAGGCATGGAGGGTTAAGGTGTCTTGCCCAAGGACACAACAACAGTATGAACTGCGAGGAGAGCGGGATTCACTAGATTACATATAGCCTACTAACTGAAAATATAATCAGACAAAAGATGATTAGCGGGATGGTGTCAGAGTGGTTAGCACTCCTGCCTCATAGCAAGAAGGTAAAAGGCAGAACCTTTCTGTGTGGAGTTTGCATGTTCTCCCCGTGTTACGTAAGTTTCCTCCGGTTTCTCCTATCACTAAAAAGACATGTACAATATAGGACTACAATGGAAATTAGCTGTTAAGCTATAATCTGGTATATCTCTGCTTTGGTTTAAAGTACTTTGTACATTGTCCTAAATTAGGGAAAACATTTCTATTTTAGAAATAGAAAAGAGTAATAGTAGAGTAATAGTATTTTGTAGTGATGGGTCATTCTTGAACAATTATACCATTTCAGTTTTGTATTCTTTGTAGTGGGATCAATGTATTTGCGTACGTTGTAGATGTTAGGGAAGTAACACGTAGCATTTATTCTACTTCGTGTGTGCTCCGCCCACCTACGGGCTTCGCTAGTGGTTACCTCTCCCTGGCGCGAGCCAGACTTCTGAGAAAGATCAAAGCATTCACCGTGCCAATCATGCCAGTGTACTGGCACAGCCTAAGGGGCTATATAACCCCCTCGCCCAACGCTCTCCCTTCTTCTCTCTCAGCACTTCTGAGATATTTAAAAGAGCGAAGATTACACTTAGTGGAAGAATGGATTGTGCCCGAGATTTCTCACCTTCCGGTGTCGGGCACCGCTGCTCCCGCCGCTCCTGCTGCGCCTGGCTGCTGCCCGAGGATGGCCACAACTGCTGCTTCACCTGCCTCAGATGGCGTCATCAGCTGGAGCGGTCTTCCTGCTCCGCCTGCCTCGGCCTTCCCAGAGAGGAGTCCGAGCGCCGCGCGGCTTTCATGGGTCCTATTTCCCCGTCTCGACCCGACCTGCCACCGCAATCCATCGCGGTGTCCCCTGCCGCTACCCCACCTCAGCTGGATTGGGCAGCGAGTAGTGAGGACGGGGAGGCCCGTGGCGAGGACGCTGGCTCCACCGGTACTGGAGTTTCCGTCCCTGATCTCCAGCCAGCTCATCGGTACCCGCTAGATGACCTGCCGCAGCTGTTTGCCTCCGCTGCGGTTCATATGGAGACCCCGCCCCAGCCGCTTGAGACGGCTCCGGCGGACTTCACATTGGGGCTAGCGTCACAGACTCGTTCTCGGCCACGCGTGGCGACTCTCTGCCCTCTGATGACACCCATCGGCCATTATGCCCAGCGAGAATGGCAGAGCCCGCTCTCGGCAAGGCTATCTGGGATATTGCAACGTGGAGGGCTGGAACGAGATCACCGGCGTCCCACCTGTTGAAGACGGGGTGAGGATGTGCCTGTTACGAGCTCTGGCGCACCTACAGCAGCACGGGCGCCTTCCATGCTGCCCGGGGAGGGGCTTAAGAGGCGCTCCCCCGCGCTCTCCTGTAACTCTAAGGCGGCTGGTAAACGGCCCAGATTTCACTCTGCAACTGCCAGGCGCGGCGTGCAGATATTGGGGGCCGTGGGCTTGCCCCTGCAGTTATTCAGGCAGCACCAAGTGTTGAGCTGCAAGGGCGGGGATGCTGACCAGGGCTTGCTGCCCCCGCCCACTCAGTCAGCTACTAGGGGTGCACCACCTGTAAAAGTAGGGTCTTCTAGCTCAGACAGCAACCCACCTCCATTTACCCACAGAACCCCAGCAGTGCCCCCTCCCAAGAGTGTAGGGCAGCCCTTTTAGGGGTGGCCCCCCGCATCCCGAACCTCCAGTTGGGTTTGTGATGGCGGGTGGGCCGATACATCCTCCTGTTCAGGACATGGTCCGCCCTCTATCGAACTTCTTGGAGGCGTGGACACGCCTTCTCGGCCCTCTCTCTCCCTGGCTGGACAGGACGCTGAGGAGGGGCTATGCCCTGCAGTTTGCCCGTCGACCCCCTCCCTTCCGCGGTGTCCTTTGCAGGACAGAGTACTGCGTCACATCTTAAAGCTGGGGTTCGTGGTGTACCAGGCCAAGAGCTCGTTGTTGCCAGCTCAACAGGTGACGTACCTGGGACTGGAGTTGGATGAACAGACCATGCGCGCACGGCTCTCCGTGGAGAGACAGGTGGCACTCAGGAGTCTGGCTCAGAGGCCGGTGCTAGCTCCATCTGCACCGTCTTGTCTGGTTCGGTGCCTACTGAGCATTATGGCGGCAGCTCACCCGGTGGTACGCTTGGGGCTCCTTCATATGAGACGGCTCCAACGCTGGTTTGCTCGGCTCCGATTACATCCCACGCAGGACAGACAGACCCGGGTTTCACTGTCCTCGGGCGCTCGACGGGATCTGGAATTCTGGCTCACCCCGGACCGTCTCCAACTGGGAGTGCGCATGGGATGCGTCCCACACTATGTGGAGGTGTTCACGGACGCCTCATTTACCGGATGGGGCGGGACCTTAGGCCGGCTCGCAGTGGGCGGGGCCTGGGAGCCAACGCTATCCCACATAAAAGTACTGGAGATGGTGGCGGTGCAGAGGGTGCTTCTGCACTTTGCCCCCAGCTTGAAGGGAGATCACGTGATGATCAGGTCGGACAACACAACAGTTGTGGCCTACCTGAACAGACAGGGAGGAATCAGGTCACCCCTCCTTCATCGGAGGGCAGCAGAGATCCTAATGTGGGCAGACACACACCTGGCCTCCCTAGGGGTACGGAATGTGCCTGGGACACTCAACGCAGGGGCAGACAGGATGTCCCAGGGTGGCCCTCTACACGACGAATGGAGCTTGGCGCCAAGGGTCGCACGACAGATTTGGCACCGGTTCGGTCAGCCTATGGCCGACCTGTTCGCCAGTGCAGAGAACGCACAGTGCCCACTCTGGTTCTCGCTCAGGTCGTCAGACGACCCACCGCTAGGGGTGGACGCGCTGGCTCAAGAGTCATGGCCCATAGGCCTCCTCTATGCCTTCCCACCACTACGCCTCTTGTCCCCTCTGATTCACAGGGTGAGGTTGCAGGGCCTTCACATCCTTGCTTACATAGCCCATAGCTTGGGCACAGTACTGTATATTATATTGTAGGCAATAGCATAAATATAAATAGCCCAGAGGATATTTAAACAATTGCACAAATATAATTATTTTATTGTCAAAATAAAGTCAGGAGTTTTGTGGTTCTCCAGAGGTAAAATCCAATTTCTGTGTGAAGCATAATGTTGTCCAGTTAGAACATGGATGTATTATTAGAACAGGATACTGAATGAGTAAAAAAAATGAATGAGTTGCTTATTCGCACAGCTCGCCAAAATATTTTTAGCTATATAGAGTTCTATGGGGTGCATCAATACACAGAGATGCACTATAGCCCTTCATACATGGGGTCTTTTGTACCCTCCGTCATGTTCCACATGATCCGTTCTGACTACTGGGCTTCTTCAAACCGCATTGATGACAAAATATTACAGACATTCACTATTGTTATGGATGAAGATGGAAGTTGTTGTGTCAAAGTTGAATGACCACTTTATTCTGCAGTTTAGGCTGCTGTTATAATCACAGTATGAATCCAGGACTGAACTAGCACTGCAGGACAGTTATTGTGTTAGGATTAAGAAGAATCTAGTTTAGAGGAAAGTGAGGACGTCTAATAATTGAGCATTTGTCTGTTACCTACTTTATTCCGTCGTAAGTTACTTGACTTGTTTGTTGCATATTTGACCTCATTTAAACTCGCGAACAATGTAATTAGCTCCTGCCATTCGCGTTCATTTGAACTTAACATATGTTAATTTGGGTAATAAAAAATCTGAAAAGGCGTGAAAGGAGGGTTTGGAGATGAGTGACAAATACATTAGTCTGTACTGTTCACACATTGAGTTAAAGAGGCTTTCTTAAGTCTTAATACTCTTACAGAACAATAAAAATAATAATAATAAAAAGAATAAGCATTTGGTACATTTTTAACATGTTTTAAGATGAACTTAAGATGCACTGGGATGGTTTGCAGCCGAGTGTGAAGCGGCAGGGATGAGGATCAGCACCTCCAAGTCTGAGACCATGGTTCTCAGTTGGAAAAGGGTGGCTTGCCCCCTTCAGGTTGGTGGAGAGCTCCTGCCTCAAGTGGAGGAGTTCAAGTATCTTGGGGTCTTGTTCACAAGTGAGGGAAGGAAGGAGCGTGAGATTGACAGACGGATCGGTGCAGTTTCTGCAGATGTACCGGTCTGTTGTGGTGAAGAAAGAGCTGAGCGGCAAGCAAAGCTCTTGATTTACCAGTCAATCTGCGAAAGAACAAGATCCCCGCGACCCGGCCCCGAATAAGCGGTAGAAGATGGATGGATGGAAGATGAACTTGGAGCAGTTGAACTGTTAATATTTTAGTTATTGGCAATAACTAATGCTAAAAATAAATGCTCAGTACATTTTTTCCTTGTGCCTATAGCCTTCAGAGAAATGAATATAAGAAGAAATTAATTACGATTGCACCTTTGTCATATTTGTTTAACAAATACTTTTTTGCTTGAATTGGTGATTTTGTATTTAAAATGTTCTCACACATTTATAAAAGGAGCATTAAAGACATAATATGCAGGATTTCAGGCTGATGTTAATAAACAGACCTGGTCTCGAGTCTTATCCTTTCTGTCAGTTTTATTCTGACTTTTAATGAACTCTAGCCTCTTTTGATTTTGTAACATTTTCCTTTCTTCTGTGAGCTGTGTCACTCAGAAACATCCCTCTCATGTAAACAAAAGAAAAAATACAGAGTTCAGTGGATTACCTACATTTATCTCCACAGTGTTCAAGAGGCTATAGGAGTTTAATAAATGGGACTTTACTTTTTAACTCATATTTAAACAAATATCCTTTTATTTTAGGATTCATCTATAAGGCAGACATCGACAGTTATTTCTACCACAATTTTGTTGCAATGTCTCCTTAACTTCCAGCTTCAAGAAATTTATTTTCATCAAACGTCTTCAGCTCAGGCCAAATTGGCATGGCTGGTCAGTGTAATAAAAAAATGGACATTGATCCCAGTTCACTGTGCACAAAATGATTAGAGCAAAAAAATAAATGTTATCATCGGTTTCTATCAATCTGTTATGATGGAAATACATTTTTTATCTTTTACATCTATCATTTGATGTAACAACTCTTGTTGCCTGTTTTTCTCTTAATAAGGAACTTGCCATCTCCTTATCACACTGTCTTTCCAAGAAAGGCTTTTCTCACGTCTTCAATAAATGAATGCCTTTGAGCAGCGCCTACGATTTTATTGGCAATTAGCAGAGTGCTACTACAGCCCAGACTGTGAGGCGCAGTGGAATGAGCAGTAGACATGATTATTAAGACATAATTACTGGCTTTAAAAGAACAGTGTAACTTATAACCACAAAATAGATTTTGCATCTAAGTCCTGCACATTAGAAAGGCCAAGTAATGGAAGAAATGCTGCACTCAAACCATGTTAGAATTACTGGAATATTTTAGAAACCAAACTTTTTTCTTTTTCTTAAGTTTATTCAACCATAAAAAGTACTTTTATATATATATATATATATATATATATATATATATATATATATATATATAGCATTTTTCCACCTAGTAGGCACTCAAAGCGCTTTACCAGTGTTACAGCTGTGTTATTTTGTTTTGTGATATATTTTTTTAGTTAAAAAAAATATTAAATAGTTGTAAATAATAATTTAGGTTCTGTTCAAGCCTCAGTGGCTGTTTCATTTGCTAGGCCAGAAACTAGTTAATTGATGTGTCATTTCCGTGTTGGACTACTGCAATTTCATCATCATCACTATGGGCCATATTTTAATAAAGATAGCACAGATAGCACACACACTTTAAAGGGCAGGACACATTTAAGATTTTACAAAAGAAATGCAGACATGTTAAGACCAAATAAATGCAAAGTAACGCAGCAGTAAACCATAGAAAGATGTTTTCACTCAAAGGGAGCAACAGTTGTGACTTGCTGCTTAAATGTGCATGACCTGAACTTTGTCAACTTCCCGGAAAACATAACCAAGAAAGCCATTTTTTTTTTCTAACTTGATAAGCCAGATTGTACTGTGATAAGCCACAGTACATGGATGGTTGCACACAACCACCTGGGAGAGCTACCATAGACAGCGTTTGCAAAAGAGCAGTCACTTTATCTTCAAACCTTAAAACCCGCCCAGACATATCAGTACTGCCACATCATTTGACACAACGAGCCAGTAAGACATTTGCATTTAGTCATTTAGCAGACGTTTTTATCCAAAGCTACTCCTATTCACCAGTGTTATATTTACATTTTTAGTTGATGCTTTAATTCAAAGCGACTTACATTAAGGTTCAATTCACTAGTGTTACAGCTGGAACACCACTGGAGGCAAGGTGGGTTAAGTGTCTTGCCCAAGGACACAACAACAGTATGCACTGTGGAGAGAGCGGGAATCAAACCGCCTACCTTCCAGTTGAAGGACGAGCGCTCTACCCACTGAGCCATTGCTCAAGATCAGGATTAGGACCATAAATACTTCAGTCCAAATATGTTAATTCGGTTTTCCATGAAGGTAAACTTTTATGTGGTTTATTATAATCAGACCAATGTTTTTTCTTGACATGTTTCGACTGCCAAACATCCTGCAGTCTTCCTCAGAAAAGCCACGTAATGTTACTGTCATGTGTCTTGTCAGGTGATTTATACAGGTTGTGTTGTCCTACCCTGTAGTCTGACTTCCTAAAACAATATGTAGACAGAAAGAGGGGGTTTGCCATGGGGAATCCACTGTCAGCCAAAATGAGTGGCTTTTTCATGGAAGACCTGGAACAGAAGGCCATTGCTTCTGCACCTGCCCACTGCGGACACTATGGAAGAGATACATGGATGATATACTGTAAAAAATAAAATCAGGACACACAGAAGAACTTACCGAGCACTTAAACCATATAGACAAAACTGGAAACATAAAGTTCACACACAAAGAAGAAAACAAGAACACAATAAATTCCTTTATCATAAATTTCTAAACACTTAGAGGACGGCAGTATAAAAATCTAAATTTACCAAACACAAACACACACTGACCGTTATTTTCTCTGGACTTCACACCCCAAAAACAAGAGGCCATGAAAAAACACCACATTAAAACTCCAGTCAGACCACACACAAAACTATGACAACTATTAGTTCACCCAAAAGATAAAATAAATCAAGAAAGAAAATTGCAATGTATTATACAAAATTCCACGTTGTTTATGTAATAACACATACATCAAAGAAACAGGAAGATCTTTTTTAACACTCGAAAAAAAGAATATCAAAGTGTGAAAAAGAAACAGCAAAATGATAATTGTCACTTACAATTTTTATCATTTGTGCCTGTGATAAATCAGATTTCCACATTTCCACAAAATCCACATTTTCAATTGCTCATGTCATGTCAATCAAAATATAGTAAATGGTTCTCTGTTCTGGTTCTCTTACCCCTCAAAATATCTAGCCATTATTTCCTTGCATAAGCCATTACATGCAAAATTGTTGAACTATTTGTCATAAACTGTCAAGCATAGTTTTACACATTTCTATTAGACCTTTTGTACAAAAACGTGAATTGATGAATCGTGCAGGTGAAACTGACCCTCACTCAAGGAATGTAAAGTTTTAGTTCAACCAACAATCAACCAGTTGTCTAAATTGCTCAAAGGTGCATCTTATGAACACTCAGTTGGGAAGCATATAATGACAGACCACAACACAAAGTTGCAATTTTCCAATAATGGATGAACCAAGAAATGAACAAAGTCAACAGCCAAGAGTAGGAAGGAGAGGAGCAAGGATGCGTGGTGGAAGGCAAAACAGAGGAAGAGGCAGAAGAGGACATAGGCACATATCTGATGACATGTTGTTAATCATTGCCTTACTATAGCTGAGGCAGGTCAAAGAGAGCAGCAGAATATTGGGAGATCAACCGTGTCCTGAATAGTTCAAATGTTTCAAAGAGAGAACAGGTATGTCCACCAATGTACAATGCACTGTTACTGTATATAAGCAGTATACTATATACTTCCCATAATGCTTCATATTACAGTAGTCCACTTGTATTTCACAGCATACAGAAATATACAGATACATACTGCACCTTACATGCACCCACCTGTATGTTTTACAGAAAAATGTGTGTTTGCTTAATTTTGTCAATGTGAAAGTGTGCAATGCATCACTGAATTTGTCCCCAAATAGGACTGCAAGATGACCTCAAACCGGTGGCAGAGGACGCCTTTTCACACCTCAACAGGAGAAGGCTATTTACACCATGGTCCGAGCAAACAATGCTATCAGACTCAGGGAAATACAAAGGACCATTATAGAAGACAACAATGTCTTTGAAAATATCCATACAGTTAGCATCTCAACCATCGACAGGGTGCTGCATAGAAACCAGCTGTATGGTACCAGTATGTACAGGTAAAACATATATCTATGTAACTACTTTACAGCAACATTTTATAGTAAAAATAGTACAGTAAGCATAAACTGCACCCATTTCCATTGCTGTGGAAGGAACATGCAATATACATACAATAGAGTGAGGGAATAAAGTAAACATTTATAGTGAGTAGCTGTGCGTCTGCCTTTATTTGTATGTTAGGTGACTAATTATCAATTGGTCGTCTAGTAGGTAAATTGTAGAGAAAGGATTAATTTAATAATAATGACACTGTTAAATGTAACGCTTTTGTAAATGTGATGAGATTGTATAAGGCAGCAGTCTAATAATGGTTGAACTGTTTACAGCTTTGAGAAAAATACAGTGGCAAAGTGTCAGGGGCCACATACATCAACACCAAGAAAAGACACAGGATTGACACAGCATCCTGATTCCATCACTGCACTGCATGTGCGGTTGCAACAGTTCCAAGTTCCAAATTGAGGGAGTCCAACCACTGGATGAAGACCAAGTGTTTTAGAAGCAAGGTGTTGTCAAGCATGGAGAATCAAAAAATGTATCAAGGCAGATAGGTTGGTATCACACAGGTTTATTGCCAGATCTGGGATCAGACACAGTCATGCATATACTTTAGGGTATGTGGCGAGTTGTTCTGCACCACGTCACTAGCTAGCACGAGTGGGCCCTTGGCAGATACTCTGAAGTTTGATGTTTTTGCTTTGCTCTTAGGTCAATTTCTGATCTGGAGTCCTAGTGTGAGTCCTAGAAGTGCTATTGTGTTTGCACGGTAAAGGAGGCAAAGGACTACAGATACATTTCCCTGGCTGCAGAGTAACATTTTAGGGATCCGACTAAAGTTTCATGAGGGACTCCCAAGAACAAGGAGTGTTCGTCAAGACCCTTGGTCTTCTACCTGGTGTTGTTCCGCCGCTTCAGCTGAATTAGCAACTCCGCAGAGGACAGGTATGTCAGCCACATGCCCACAGTCCTTTTCTCTCTCCCTTTCACAAGGAACCATTATGTGTAGTTCTCATGCTGCAGTAGAGAAGTCTAGCCTGTTTTGTTATTCATCAGATAAACTACAGAATATCTAAGTGCACTAATCGAAGATGCTGAAGACATAAGACATGTTTGTTACCTCTTGTTTGTTACCTGTCTTTGTGCGTCTGTATTACATGCCTTTGTAAGTTGATAAAATGAAAATTACTGTCAAAACTAAATGCATTTCCTTTTTTATTTATTTTTCTGACTTCAGCCACATAAAGGGCAGGACCATGTCATGGAACATGGAACGTGTCTTTAGACTAAATCTGTCCAGAAAACAATTATAATATAATATAATTTATGTATTTTCAAAAACTTGTAACATTTGTAAATAAAGAATAAAGAGGAATTATAAAAAATATATTTTTTTTTTGAGGTAGTTACCCAAAGTATTATGCATATATTATGAGATATATATCAATATATATGAATATATGAATGAGACGTAGATATACAAAAAAGCACAACTTTGACAGAAACAAGTGAAAATGTAGTGAATAGGTAGTGGATAATTGTTAATTCTCTAATTTGCCAGACACAGCAGCTTGGTATCACAAACAATTGGCGATATCCAGAGTAACATTACTCTCTGTTATCTGCACCGGGGTCTTGGCTGTTCTGAAGCGCTAGGACATCATTCCATGTCGTCAAGCTAAACACAGGAGGCCTTCATCCAGACAAAACAGTTTCATGTGGGCCTTCCTGCTGACACCCTACTGGATCTTGTCAGCAGCATTTTTTTTCCAGGTCTGTTGGCATGACCCTGCAGGTCAAACAGGTGCACCACACTGGCTGACCCCAACTGGGTATGATTGGTCCTGGTGTGGTGTGCCGTTAATCCAGCACATCTAGAAAAAACCCTGGCAGACGGGTTACAACAACCTGGAGAACTTCATCCTTCTCCTCCTACAACAGTTGTTGTAACTGTTCCTAAAAATGGAACAACAAGCATTGTTTAGATTAGAGGTTTATTTGGGTGTGTGATCATTTGTAGATATATGACCAACCTGCATCTCTGTTTCCTCTGCACTGACAGGCCCAGCTCCTCTTCTTCCCCTCCCACGGTCTCTTCCTCTGCCTCCCCCTCGTTCTCCCCCTTCTTGACTCACTATCAGTGCTCTCTTGAGGTATTCTGAATGAAACAGTGAAATAAACAATGATAAGCTGAAATTATACTGTGAGGTTACATTTATGTTGTCTCAAAATAATGCAGGACCAATTTATTACAGTAGCAGTAATAAACTAGAAACAAGCTAAATTAGTTGACAGTCATTCGTTGGTGCAAAGACTCGTCCAAATAACAGTAATAGTAACACATGTATAGTATCCTGTCTGATATAAGTTTACTAACTTTAGCCGTTATCCTGCTGAGACCTTTGTAAACGCAGAGCCTCGGTGAAAGCTATGTGAGTTATTGATGTAGCTGCTCAGTAGTGATTGGTATTCCGGTTCTTTTTCGTGAGCCGACTCATTTGACTCAGCTCACTGAAAAGAGCCGGCTCTTTTGGCTCACAAACGGCTCTTTAAATAATAAATGTTTTAACTATTACTTTGATTATGATATGTGTGAAAACAGTTCTAATTAAATTATTAAATGAAATCATACTCAATATATATTTTCTTTAAAAATGCATTGATTTGTTATATATATATATATATATATATATATATATATATATATATATATATATATATATATATAAAGAATACTATTAAACATTTACATTTAAACATTTATTACCAATGCAATATCAATTTGGCCTTTTTTTGCTATAGACATTGACTTTTGCATAAACTGGTCCTTTATTGAAGACTGAGTTGCTGTGGGTTGCGGAGTAGGCCTACTTGACTGAGTGAATACATCTCCAACTGTGGAGGTGCTGGCTCCAGGTGCTCCACCACATTCACTAGTTTCTCGAAGCTCCGCTAGCTTCACAGTTGGGTGCACAGTTCGCATTGGTAGGTTCTGCGTAGAACCGGCTTTATATGAGATTTTGTTTAGGCGCTAATATATTTGGTTGACACCGCGTGAATGATTGACAGGAACAGACAGTTGAAACGAATGAGTGTGTGCGCCTAGGCTTATATAATTATATTTTTGTGTTCTTTGAAATATTAGTCTATTTTTTTTATTAAATTAAAATAATTTATTATTTTATTATTACATAATGATTTCATTACTATAGGCTATAAAAAAATGGAAATTATAATTATAGTTTTAGTAATTTCTAACTTATAACTTTCTTTGTGCAACAATGCCATCACATAACATGCGTAACTTACTTATGAGTGTGTGGGTCTTCCAGTCTTGGATTTTCAGTACCTGTCCATGCCCCCAACCTACCACTTGTCTATCCCAAAAATTTTGAAATAACCAGGTCTGAGGTTAGGAGAAAAAAATTCACATATTTTCAAATGTATACATTGTTTGTCACTTTGCTGATTATAATAAGTGCTAAATGGTAACAGATGATTATATTACTGTGTTGTGCTGTGACCAAAAGGGGCTTTTAGATTTCATTACCCTTCATCAGTAATCAGTAACCAGTCACATTTCATCCATCAGTCACAGGCAGTAAAGACTTGCTTTTATTCACCATTATTGTGGAGGTGAGTAATATGTTCCTTGTTTTTTCCAAGACTAAGTTCAAAGTTGAACACTCTCTGCAAAAAAACAGATAGCCCAGTGTCGGAGTACAGGTAGAGGGCAGTTTTGTTTGAGCTGCTGTGTGGCTCTGAATTGTAGCAGCTGGTGTGTACTGCTCTGAGGCTTAGCCCTGTTCAACTCCAAAGTCAGCAGGCTGTCTTTGCTGAGCAGAGAACTGGCATGACCACTGCTCTCTGCAGAAGATTACTGACCACATGAAACCAACATAAAAAGTGTTTGTGTCACTGTTGCTAGGGTCTGTTTCAGATCGTGCCAAAATAATTAGGCTCTGTGAAACACTACATGCCCAAGCTGGAAAAAGGGCTGGCAGACATGCCCCATGTTAGCATTGCCACAGTGATCATTGTAGTGACTATTTGCAGTTCACTGTGACCAGGACGCAGGCAGCCATAAACTGTATTCCCTTCACAGTTCAACGGGAGGTTTACAGCGCATAGATGTCAAAGCCCTGACGATTTATGCCGTAAAAGCCTCTCCAGACCAAGGAAGTGTTTATTTTGTCAACCTACCAAAGTTTAACAACCATGTGCTAATTAAACGCAGATGGTTTCTTTGTTTTCCAAGGACAGAAAACTCCGAGATAACCCTCTCACTAACAATAACTCTCTCCATCTCAAGTCAGATCAAAGGGGGCGTTATCCACCAACGAGAGACCTGTTGGCGCCAAGGCGACAGCATCTGCCCTTTTGAAAATTTATTGTGTATTGGCCAACAAAGGCCTGAGACAGTATGAACGTTACAACACTGCCCCCTAGCGACAGCAGAGAGGAACTCTGCTGAATTCTTTTCCAGACAAAACTGATTTGTAACCTCTTTGTAAACAAAAAGTTTACAAAAGAATCGGACTTCTCACAAATGAACATTTGTGTTTAATAAAAAGGAAATGCTTAAATGATGAACTAATGTTTCTTTCACAGGATTTCGAGTCACGACGGAGAATCCTTTCTTTCTCAGCTTTACAAGTTTACAGTCAATAAATGGTTGAATGAATTTATATGTGTTAACAACATGTGTACAAGACATTCTATCGTTATAACCTGCATTATCAAATATATGTGTGCGCTTATATTTGTGTTTAAAATCTTAAATGTCTCTGTGGAACGATGATAGTTTGTTTGAATTACGACTTAGGCGTTTCCCCAAACAAATGGAACGCCCCAGAGACACACCCCCTCTCTAGCAGAACAAAACTTCCGAGCACGCAGGAAGTGCTCTCTCTTGTTCCGCTCTTCTCTACAACGCTCTTGAGCTTCCCCTCTTCGCAACTCTGTAGAAGCAACTTTCCGCTTCTGAAGCTTTTTCTTCTTTGAGGCCTAAAGCCTCATTTTTGCCTCCGTCCCAAGTAATTTGGCTACTTGCGGACCTCTCTCTCTCTAGACGCCTTTCGTCTTCAAGTTTGGACCGTTTTAACCGGCTGGTTAAAACGTGATTTTATTTTTAAAGCTGCACATTGCCTTTGTTTGACGTCATCTCCGGAGACGCACTTGAAGTTGTAGTTTATAGAGAACTACAGATCTACGCCAGCCCTCACAGTCGTTTTTGAGCCAGAAAAACGACTCCTGAGAGAATATTTTTCAGTGACTCAGTTATTATTTTTCAAAGACTCTGAGCTGATTCTTGCCTGACGCCAACGGCAAGTAAAAAGACTTTCACGGATTGATGCAGTTGACGCCTCCACAACTCAAGCCACTGGTAGGCCGTGAAACCAGCCAGCGGCCCCCGGTCAGTCTCTGACGGCGACTTGGACCAGCGACATTTCCCCGTTTCGACGGCCCGCTTCAGGACTGAAGCAAACCTTTGGACCTGCTACGGCCCCTCCGGAACCGTTGCCGCGACACTCAGTAAGCCGCACAGACATACAAGAGTTTGGCGTTAAACTGTATTTGATAAGCTCAAATCAATTCACCAACCTTTTTAAAAAGCCCCTTCCTTAATAACTCAGCCAAGTTTTAATCAAACAAAATATCATCCTCCACAAGTTAGATTCAGTAACTTTGTTGGTTTCATTTTGTTTCAATCATTATTTCCATTATATGTCAATAATTTCTCCTTTGTGTCCGTCCATCCATCATTTAATTTTGTATAATTTTAATAAAACCCCATAAAATGTTAAAGATTTTATTTGGTTTTCCTTTGATTATTTTCAGAATTATATCCGAAAACAGGTTAGAATTCTCTTCCTTCAGATTAATTGAGACTTAATCTATATAATCAGTTTTCCAGAATCATCTGGTGGTGCCCCCTTTTAACGAGACAAATTTGATAATAAAATATTAATTAATAATTTACCCAAATTAGTAAATTAATATTTCTTATTAAATTATATTATAGCTTATACCCTACATCATATACAGTAACCCCTTTTCACATGTTTGTGAAGGATTTCAGAAGAATCCCTTACAGACTTTGCACATGCACCAAAATTCATTAGGATGAAAGATTTTTATATTCATACATGTCAGGAGATAGTCCAGTAGGTTTTACTGAGCGGCAGTTTACAATACAAAGCAGCTGGACAGAGGACCTTTTTCTTGGCTATATATATTTTTTTTTACTAATTATGCTTGATATACAGTACATTATTATTATTATTATTATTAGGCCCGAGCCGGTGATGACCGGGAGGGCCTAATGTTTTTGCTAGGATTTTTTTTTTTTTTTTTTTGTTCTCTTTCTTTTTCTGCAAAATGATCCTAAATTTGACCCAGTGAACATGGCTTTTCATCTAAACAGCTCCAAATTTGGTGAGTATCATCTAGACACATGTGCCAAAAAAGTTATCAATTCGTTTTTTGATACATTTGTGGCTGTGGTCGTAATGAGTCTGTGATTGAATCTTGGAAATAAATGCCATTTCCCAATTGCCAGGTACCTTCCTTTAGAGGAGGCCCCTCCAGAGCCACGGCTAGAGTCTTTGAAAACTCCTCAGAATCCTTTTACCGTGAACTTTACGCTTTAAAGCACGAAATGCACTCCTCCGAGTGCATGTGTCCCCGCGGTCTCAAGGGAGGCGAGGGCCTTTATCGCCGCTTGCTTTAATTAGGCCCGAGCCGGTGATGACCGGGAGGGCCTATTGTTTTTGCTCGGATTTTTTATTTTTTTTTGTTCTCTTTCTTTTTCTGCAAAATTATCCTAAATTTGACTCAGTGAACATGCACGAAAAGTCATTTTTATTGGTCCCAGACTTCAAGCTCGGCGAAAAATTTATGTATTTGAAGTCCCGAAAAAATTCCAAAAATGACTCAGTGGCGACCCCTAGAAAAGTCAAAATACATTGGACCTATGGAAAGTGAAAGTAACTTTTTTGCTACGTAGAAAAATGAAACTTGGTACATCCATAGAACACCTCAGGGCAAACAGAAAAGTCTATGACAGCCACACCCTAAACTCAACAGGAAGTCCGCAATTTGGGGTGAAACGCCCGGCCACTAAAATCGCACACCTTGCGCAGAAAGATGCAAATCATTGTGTTTTAATCTAAATGGCCCCAAATTTGGTGAGTATCATCTAGACACATGTGCCAACCAAAGTTGTGACTTTGTTTATGATATCTTATCGGGTATGGGTGTGGCAAGCCTGTAACGAGGTGGCCATTTTTGTGAAAATAAAATGTCTCTTAACTCTCAAACGCCTTCTCGGATCGAGTTGGACCCAAAAAGGCGTTTGTGCACATTCATGACCTGAACACAAAGATATGTAAATAAAAGGGTTATCTTTAGAAATGGCTCTCCAGCGCCCCTACAAACTTATAATGGGACCCAAGAATTTAGTTTGTCATAGAGACATGAAATTTGGTACACACATCTCCTATGTCATGAGGAGCATAAAAGCCAATGACAACCACCCCCTATCTATAAATGTGTTGCCATAGCAACGTCCCAAATATGTGGAAAAAGTCAATGGGAAGTGAACATTTTAGTTTGTCGTAGGCAAATGAAACTTGGTACACACATCCAGTATGGGCTTATGAACAAAAAGCCAAAGGGACCACACCTTATCACAAACGGGAAGGCGGCCATTTTAAATTGAAGATGTGAACCGACTTAGAATACAACCTCTCTTTTAAAAAACAACAGAAAATAGCTGCTTCATTCCACAGACACCAAACTTGGGCAAAATGAGCTAAACACATGTGTGTAAAATAGACAGGCGTTTTCCTTGTTGTTTTTGCTCGAGTTATATTTTTTTTTATTATAATTTGTTTTTTTTTTTTTTTTTTCTGAAAAATGATTTTCAATTTGACCCATTAAACGTGCAACTAAAAGTCATTTTTATTGGTCCCAGACTTAAAGCCCGGCAAAAATCTATGTATTTGAAGTCCCGAAAAAAATATGAAAAATGACTCAGTGGCGACCCTAGAAAAGTCAAAATACATTGGTTCTATGGAAAATGAAAGTAAATTTTTCCAATGTAGAAATACAAAACTTGGTACAACCATAGGACACCTCAGGGCAAACAGAAAAGTTTATTACAGCCATACCGTAAACTCAACAGAAAATCTACTATGTTGGGTGGAATGTGTGACCACCTAAATCGCACCTTGTGTTTAAAGGCTTTTCATCTAAACAGCTCCAAATTTGGTGAGTATCATCTAGACACATGTGCCAAAAAGTTATCAATTTGTTTTTGATACATTTGTGGCTGTGGTCGTAATGAGTCTGTGATTGAATCTTGGAAATAAATGCCATTTCCCAATTGCCAGGATCCTTCCTTTAGAGGAGGCCCCTCCAGAGCCACGGCTAGAGTCTTAGAAAACTCCTCAGAATCCTTTTACCGTGAAGTTTACGCTTTAAAGCCGCGAAATGCACTCCTCCGAGTGCATGTGTCCCCAGTCTCAAGGGAGGCGAGGGCCTTTATCGCCGCTTGCGGCTTTAATTAGGCCGAGCCGGTGATGACCGGGAGGGCCTGTTGTTTTGCTCGGATTTTTTTTTTTTTGTTCTCTTTCTTTTTCTGCAAAATGATCCTAAATTTGACCCAGTAAACATGCACGAAAAGTCATTTTTATTGGTCCCAGACTTCAAGCTCGGCGAAAAATTTATGTATTTGAAGTCCCCGAAAAAAAATTCCAAAAAATGACTCAGTGGCGACCCCTAGAAAAGTCAAAATACATTGGGCCTATGAAAAGTGAAAGTAACTTTTTTGCTACGTAGAAAAATGAAACTTGGTACATCCATAGAACACCTCAGGGCAAACAGAAAAGTCTATGACAGCCACACCCTAAACTCAACAGGAAGTCCGCAATTTGGGGTGAAACGCCCGGCCACTAAAATCGCACACCTTGCGCAGAAAGATGCAAATCATTGTGTTTTAATCTAAATGGCCCCAAATTTGGTGAGTATCATCTAGACACATGTGCCAACCGAAGTTGTGACTTTGTTGTTGATATCTTATCGGGTGTGGGTGTGGCAAGCCTGTAACGAGGTGGCCATTTTTGTGAAAATAAAATGTCTCTTAACTCTCAAACGCATTCTCGGATCGAGTTGGACCCAAAAAGGCGTTTGTGCACATTCATGACCTGAACACAAAGATATGTAAATAAAAGGGTTATCTTTAGAAATGGCTCTCCAGCGCCCCCTACAAACTTATAATGGGACCCAAGAATTTAGTTTGTCATAGAGACATAAAATTTGGTACACACATTTCTTATGTCATGACGAGCATAAAAGCCAATGACAACCACCCCCTATCTATAAATGTGTTGCCATAGCAAAATATTTGGAAAAAGTCAATGGGAAGTGAAAATTTTAGTTTTGTAGGCAAATGAAACTTGGTACACACATCCAGCATGGGCTTATGAACAAAAAAGCCAATGGGGACCATACCCTATCACACACGGGAAGGCGGCCATTTTGAATTGAAAATTTGGTCCGACTTAGAATACACCTCTTTTTTAAAAGAACACAGACAATAGCTGCTTCATTCCACAGACACCAAACTTGGGCAAAATGAGCTAAACACATGTATGTAAAATAGACAAGTGTTTTTCTAGACTTTTTTGCTCGAGTTATATTTTTTTTTATTATAATTCGGTATATATTTTTTTATTATAATTTTTCTGCAAAATGATCCTCAATTTGACCCAGTAAACCAACAACTAAAAGTCATTTTTATTGGTCCCAGACTTCAAGCCCGGCAAAAAATTTATGTATTTGAAGTCCCCGAAAAAAAAAAAAGAAAAATGACTCAGTGGCGACCCCTAGAAAAGTCAAAATACATTGGGCCTATGAAAAGTGAAAGTAACTTTTTTCCAACGTAGAAAAATGAAACTTGGTACATCCATAGGACACCTCAGGGCAAACAGAAAAGTCTATGACAGCCACACCCTAAACTCAACAGGAAGTCCGCCATCTGGGGTGAAACGCATTGCCACTAAAATCGCACCCCTTGCGCAAAAAGATGCAAATCATTGTGTTTTAATCTAAATGGCCCCAAATTTGGTGAGTATCATCTAGACACGTGTGCCAACCAAAGTTGTGACTTTGTTGTTGATATCTTATCGGGTATGGGTGTGGCAAGCCTGTAACGAGGTGGCCATTTTTGTAAAAATAAAACGTCTCTTAACTCTCAAACGCCTTCTCAGATCGAGTTGGACCCAAAAAGGCGTTTGTGCACATTTATGACCTGAACACAAAGATATGTAAATAAAAGGGTTATCTTTAGAAATGACTCTCCAGCGCCCCCTACAAACTTATAATGGGA
The DNA here is from genome assembly GCA_024416835.2 of Perccottus glenii. Classification (NCBI taxonomy): domain Eukaryota; kingdom Metazoa; phylum Chordata; class Actinopteri; order Gobiiformes; family Odontobutidae; genus Perccottus; species Perccottus glenii. The sequence goes on from CM044554.2 coordinate 8,493,050, forward strand.
CCCAAGAATTTAGTTTGTCATAGAGACATGAAATTTGGTACACACATCTCCTATGTCATGAGTAGCATAAAAGCCAATGACAACCACCCCCTATCTATAAATGTGTTGCCATAGCAACGTCCCAAATATGTGGAAAAAGTCAATAGGAAGTGAAAATTTTAGTTTGTCGTAGGCAAATGAAACTTGGTACACACATCCAGCATGGGCTTATGAACAAAAAAGCCAAAGGGGACCACACCTTATCACACACAGGAAGGCAGCCATTTTAAATTGAAGATCTGAACCGACTTAGAATACAACCTCTCTTTTAAAAAACAACAGAAAATAGCTGCTTCATTCCACAGACACCAAACATGGGCAAAATGAGCTAAACACATGTATTAGATTAGATTCAACTTTATTGTCATTACACAAGTACAGGTACAAGGCAACGAAATGCAGTTTAGGTCTAACCAGAAGTGCAATAGCAGTAAAGTGCAGGATATATACAATGGTTGCGTACGTGCAGGATATGGAGATGTACAGGATTTACAGGTAATATGTACAATGAATATAAATATACAGATGGTTATTACTATAAAAAGGTGAGTGTGTGCCATAAATATAATTACAGGTGTCTCTTTTCTATAAACAGCATTTACAGGTGGATGTGTACTCTAAATGTAATGTGATACACACGCATCGCGCCATACACACATACACACACTCACTCACATACACACACAACCATACACACATACACTCACAACCATACACACATACACGCAGGAATTAAACCGGGAGAGCTGTACACACAGACATTCCCATACTCACATACACACATACACACATACACACACTGACATACACACATACACCCAGGAATTAGACTGGAGAGCTATACACACACACATACACACACACACACATACACACACTCACATACACACACCACCATACACACATACTCACAGAAATTAAACCGGAGAGCTATACACACAGACACTCACACACACACATACACACACACTCACTCAAATACACATACGCTCGCATACTCACACACACACACACACAAGCACACACACACACACACATACACATACATACTCACACACACACACACATATACACACACTCACATACACACACTCACTCACATGCACACGTACACATACATACACTCACACAACACACATACTCACATACATACACACATACACACACACCAACACACACACACACACACACACACACACGATAAACAGATGTCTCTAACTATGAACAGAATTTTACAGGTAGGTGTAAACAATTGTATGTTAGCTTAAGGTAAGCAGTAGATTTAAGGTAGTGCAAACAGTGGAATGTAAACAGTTGGTAGCAAAGGTGCAGTAGTGCAGGGATGGATGGTGGGATGGTGGGGATGAGACGAGTCTGTGAGGAGTGGGATGGTGGTGGGGGTAGAAGAGTCTATGAGGGTAGTGGGATGGTGGGGGTGAGAGGAGAGTCTGTGAGGGGAGTGGCATGGTGGGGGGTGAGAGAGGAGTCTGTGAGAAGTGTGGGGTCAGCAAGGGTTAGAGTTCAGTAAAGACACAGCTCTGGGGAAGAAACTGTTCTTTAGTCTGCTGGTTCTAGTCCGGAGGCTCCTGAAACGCCTGCCGGAGGAGGAGGGAGAACAGTCTGTGGGCTGGGTGGGAGGAGTCCTTAAGGATGCTGCGAGCTCGACGCAGACAGCGTTTCCTCTGGATGTTTTCGATGGCAGGAAGTGGAGTCCCTGTGATGCGTTGGGCAGTTTTCACCACCCGCTGCAATGCCTTGCGCTCAGCGACAGAGCAGCACCCATACCACACTGTGACACAGTTCGTCAGGATGCTTTCTATCGCGCAGCGGTAGAAGTTCACCAGGATGGCCGAGGAGAGCTGGTTCTTCCTCAGTGTCCTCAGGAAGAAGAGGCGCTGGTGAGCCTTCTTGACCAGGCTGGAGGTGTTGGTTGTCCAGGTCATGTCAGCCGAGATGTGGGTCCCCAGGAACTTGAAGCTGGAGACACGCTCGGCGCCCATTCCATTGATGTGGATGGTGTCGGTGTGCCTCTAGACTCTTTCCTGAAGTCCACGATGAGCTCCTTCGTTTTGGTGGTGTTGAGGAGCAGGTTATTTTCGTTGCACCATGTGGACAGGTGCTGGATCTCTTCCTGTAGGCAGTCTCATCGTTGTTGCTGATGAGACCAATCACTGTAGTGTCGTCTGCAAACTTGACGATGGCGTTGGATTGCAGTCAGAGGTGAAGAGGGAGTAGAGAAATGGGCTTAGCACACAGCCCTGTGGTACACCAGTGTTAAGTGTGATGGATGTGGAGCAGGTGGATCCAGATCGGACATTCTGGGGTCTGTTGGTCAGGAAGTCCAGAATCCAGTTGCAGAGTGAGGTATTGATGCCCAAGTCTTCAAGTTTGGCTATTAACTTGGTCGGGATGATAGTGTTGAATGCTGAGCTGAAGTCAACAAACAGCATACGTGCATAAGAGTTCTTATTGTCCAGGTGGGTGAGCACAGAGTGCAGTGCCATAGCAACTGCATCCTCTGTGCTCCTATTTGCTTAAGCAAACTGATGCGGGTCCAATGTGGGTGGTATGGTGTCTTTTAGGTGTTCCAGGATCAGCCGCTCAAAGCACTTCATGATGATGGGTGTGAGTGCTACAGGGCGGTAGTCGTTGGGGCACCTTGGACTAGAGTGTTTTGGCACTGGCACAATGGAAGTGCATTTGAAGCATGTTGGTACAGCTGCTTGGGCAAGAGACAGGTTGAAAATGTCTGTAAAAACCCCAGCGAGCTGCTCCGCACATGCCCTGAGAACACGACCAGGGATGTTGTCTGGTCCAGCAGCCTTGTGTGTGCTGATCTGGCTCAGTGCCTTGCAGACATCAGTGGATGAGAGTGTGAATGGGGGGTGGTCAACTGAGGGTTTGAGCTTGGTTGCAGTTTCTCTGTTGTCTCTTTCAAAGCGAGCATAAAAGTCATTTAGCTCATTCAGGAAGTTGACATCGGTGGCTGCAGGGGTGGAGTGGGTGGATTTGTAGTCACTGATGGCCTGGATGCCCTGCCACATGCGTCGAGGGTCAGAGTTGGAGAAGTGTCCCTCTATCTTCAGCTTGTAGCAGTGCTTGGCCTTTTTGATGCCCCTCTTCAGGTTTGCTCTGGATGTGCTGTAGGCTTGTGCGTCTCCTGATCTGAAGGCAGTATTGCGTGTCTTCAACAGGAGTCGCACTTCCTGATTCATCCATGGCTTCTGGTTTGGGTATGTGGTGATCTGTTTCTGGGTTGTAACACTGTCAATGGTGGTATTAATATAATCCAATACAGAGGAGGTGTAGCAGTCAATGTCTGTGTGAGCACCACTGGTGGCTTGGGAAGCAAACATACTCCAGTCTGTGTGTAGAAACTTTTCCTGGAGTGTGAAATCTACCCCGCAGGCCACACCTTGATGGTCTTCACTGATGGCTTCACACGGTTGATGAGGGGTGAATATTTGGGAGTGAGGAACAAAGAGATGTGGTCTGATTGTCCCAGGTGGGGAGGGTGTCGCCACGTAAGCTCCAGCCATGTTTGTGTAGACATGGTCTAGGGTTTTGTTCCCTCTGGTGTGACAGGAAACATTCTGATGAAATTTGGGTAGCACAGTTTTTAGGTTAGAGTGATTAAAATCACCCGCAACAATAAACGCTGCTTCCGGGTGAATAGTCTGTTGTTTACTGATGGCTGCATAAAGTTCTTTCATAGCAAGCTTGGCATCAGCGTCCGGGGGAATATAAGCTGCAGTTATAATGGTGGAGGTGAACTCCCGGCAAATAGAACGGTCTACATTTAACCATGAGAAACTCTAGGTTAGCTGAACAATGGCTCCCAACAACAGCGGAGTTTGTGCACCAAGCTTTGTTAATATAAATACACAATCCGCCTCCTTGTCTTACGGATCCATCTGTTGTTCTGTCCGCGCGAGCATGTGATGTCCCGTGAGCTCAATAGCAGAGTCTGGTATTCCACTATTTAACCACGTCTCCGTGAAGATAAGGACGTTACAGTTCAGAAGTCTTTTGCTGTGTGTCATGTTGAGTCGAATCTCATCCATTTTGTTCACTAGCGATCGTACATTGGCGAGAAGATACTGGGTAAAGAGAGCCGGTGAGGTGTTAGCTTTAGCCTAGCTCTGAGTCCTCCCCGTGTACCCCTTCTCTGTTTACGTTCTCGACGCCGAGCACTTCCGCCCGGCCGGGAAGAATGAGCTGCCACCGGCGTCCTAGTGATTTCAGGAGGGAGTCGAAGGATGTCCATAAAACCGTCGGAAAATTGCAAACCAATATCCAAAAGCTCACTCCGGGTGTACGATGTAAAGGCACAACTGTTCTGCACAAACAGACCCGAGATAAGCAAGAGTAATACTGCAAAATTGCAGAAACTGGAGAGAACCCGAGCCTCGCGATGTACTCGCGCCGCCATCTTGGATCTTAAAAATGTAAAATAGACAAGCGTTTTTCTAGACTTTTTTGCTCGAGTTATATATTTTTTTATTATAATTTGGTATATATTTTTTTATTATAATTTTTCTGCAAAATGATCCTCAATTTGACCCAGTAAACGTGCAACTCAAAGTCATTTTTATTGGTCCCAGCCTTTAAGCCCGGCGAAAACTTTATGTATTTGAAGTCGCCGAAAAAAAAATACGAAAAATGACTCAGTGGCGACCCCTACAAAAGTCAAAATACATTGGGCCTATGGAAAGTGAAAGTAACTTTTTTCCAACGTAGAAAAATTAAACTTGGTACATCCATGGGACACCTCAGGGCTAACTGAAAAGTTTATTACAGCCATATCGTAAACTCAACAGGAAATCTACTATGTTGGGTGGAATGCGTGACCACCTAAATCGCACCCCTTGTGCTAAAGGCTTTTCATCTAAACAGCTCCAAATTTGGTGAGTATCATCTAGACACGTGTGCCAAAAAAAATTATCAATTTGTTTTTTGATAAATTTGTGGCTGTGGTCGTAATGAGTCTGTGAAGAGGCAGCCATTTCTTTGGGAAATAAATGCCATTTCCCAATTGCCAGGATCCTTCCTTTAGAGGAGGCCCCTCCAGAGCCAAGGCTAGAGTCTTAGAAAACTCCTCAGAATCCTTTGGAACTTGTAACCTTGTACTTTTAGACAAGTTATATTTGCATTTTTTCTTTTTAAACAGGGGGGTGCAGCGATTCCTGAGTCATCATAAAGCACGAAATGCAATCCTCCGAGTGCATGTGTCCCCGCGGTCTCAAGGGAGGCGAGGGCCTTTATCGCCGCTTGCGGCTTTAATTATTATTATTATGATGATGTACTTAGTTTTAATACATACAAAAAAGATGTGTTTTGAATAAAATGTTTGAAAATTGAAACATGAGAATGAACGAGTTGAACATAGTTGAACATATGAACATAGTTTGAGCTGCTAGTAATCTCTATAACATAGGATATGTTCTGCTGCATGCAGAAAAGAAAATAAGCTTGTAAGTCTTATGTTTTTAATAAAATAATGTTTTTATCATCCATGCAATTATCAGCGACATTGATACTACATGTGAACGTATTCACAACATTAAACTCACTTAGACACTGTTAATATGTTATACTCTTCAGGAGGTTATCCTAACCCTGCATGGTATTATTGTGTAAATTGTGTCATGGGCCATGTCCTAACACTCACAACATATTTTAGGCTTTCCTATATTGCCCACCTCTATATTTTGAATTCTTCCTGCGCCGTGGTATTGTGTTCCCACATTCAGATCCACCCTTGACAAAGTCAGGATATGATGCATGTAAAAGTCTCACAAAGTCCAGCAAAGACTTCCTGCAAGAACTGAGAAACTGTTCACTTTCTAAATTATTGATAAAAACTTCTACAGGGGGCCATCAAGAGCACCCTGAACTACAACATTAATGTCTGGTACGTCTCAGAAGAACAATATTTCACGACCGTGTGTACAATGGAAGTGATAAATATAAAGTCACTTCTGAGTTGCCAGAAAATTTCCTATTGCATTATATCATGTTATAAGAATTTTTAGTTCAGATTAATGAATAAAATAAAATGAATGGTCAGGTTTAATTCTTGCTAGAATGAAGGAAAGCACAAACATGTAGACACTGGTACAGGATGAAGTTTGCTTGGAAAATTAAACATTACATAAGATCATGCTTTAAAGGCTGATTTAGTCCGTGGCAAGTTATGTCTACGTTTAGTTATGTCTACACACGTGGACAAAATTGTTGGTACCCTTCGGTCAATGAAAGAAAAACTCACAATGGTCACAGAAAAAACTTTACTCTGACAAAAGTAATAATAAATAAAAATTCTATGAATGTTAACCAATGAAAGTCAGACATTGCTTTTCAACCATGCTTCAACAGAATTATTTAAAAAAATAAACTCATGGGTGCACGTGGCATTCTCGGCCGACTCCCGTCTTTCTGCGAGGAGTCTGCATGTCCTCCGCGTGTTACTGTGGGTTCTCTCTGGGTACTCCGGCTTCCTCCCACCGTCCAAACACATGCATGTATAGGTTAATTGGCAATTCTAAAGTGTCCCTAGTGAATGAATGTGAGAGTGAATGGTTGTCTGTCACTGTCTGTCTCTAAATGTCAGCCCTGCGACTAACTGGCCATTGTCCAGGGTGTACCCCGCCTCAGGCCCAAAGCTGCTGGAATAGGCTCCAGTCACCCGTGACCCCTAACGGGACTAAGCGGTAGAAAATGAATGAATAAATATTATATATATATATATATATATATATATATATATATATATATTTTTTAGCTTTAGCAAAAGACGTTAACGTCAATACTAAGTGGTAGCTTGTTGCATTTGTCAAATAAAAAAACAATCTTTTTTGTGCCACCACGTCATTGGTCAAAAGAGGCCGGTGAGCCCATTGTTCGACTCAATCGGTTGGCTTAGCGTGATACAAGATAGATTTACCCGAGTTTGGAAACTCCCAAAACTCGCAAGAATTCAGCTGCAGCGCAAGGTTAGTATAACATGGCATGTCAGAACTAGAATATGGCAATATTAAATGTCAGTAAGTCAAAATAAGCCTTGTAGAGTGTAGTTCCCTGTATTCCACTATTGTGTTCTTCAAATAAAAATCAAAAAAATTGAAAGTGACAAAACCAACATGTTATTTTTTATCGCTATTCCAGCTATTCTCTAATTGTAATTGTGTTATTAATTTAGGTGTGTTTTGAGGTAACCTAGGTACATTGTTGACAGGACCAGATTGACTGAGCTGTAAATTTTGCATGAAGTGCTAATAACAGTTTGAGTAGGGCATAATTTGTGAGGGAACATAACCCAAAGCTCACTCTGATAACTCTGAATCTACTCTCTCAATTCAGGATGTAGAAATTGATACCCTGGGTTCCCTGACCTCCAGCTCTACTAATTAAGTGGCGTGAAGTGCCATATTTAGTGAGAGGGTCCTCGCTGCAGAACCAAATGGGGGTATCGAGAGCTCTAGCGCCACCTCGGTGAAAGGTCTTTCAGCAAATAATTGGCAGCTGTCAGCAGGAAGTAGCTGCCACTAAAACCAGATGTCAAATGTGCCTCCCTCAGATGTTGTATGACGTTACCTTTCATGAAAACTCTATACAGGACTCTTGTCCTAACCTTAACCACAGTCTGGCTCCGACCCTAACCCTAACCAGGGAGAGTGGAATTATTCTTTCTGCTTCAACAATCGTCGCCATTATGGAAGTAATCGCCGCCATTTCAGAGATTGAGCTCTAGCTCCTCCCATTAAGAGGTCTAGCTCCTCCCATTTGGTTCTGCAGCGAGTACTACTCGTATTTAGTGGCTACCTAAATACTAACACAACTGTGCAGGGTTTGCGGCTGGGCTGATTTCCTGCTCTATTTTATAATGCTAAAGCTGGAGTTATACTTGCTGTTTGAGTGCGCATACACAAGCACATGACATCATCACTCGTCACACATCCATGATGCAGAGCCGCGGAAATAATATCAATATGTAGGGATATCCCGCTCTCCCCACAGTTCATACTGTCGTTGTGTCCTTGGGCAAGACACTTAAACCACCTTGCCTACAGTGCCACAGCTCTGGTGTATGAATGTGTGAGAATGTTTGGAGGTTGGAGAGTCTGTAGGTGCGAAATGGCTGCCATGTCTCCACTACCAGTGCGTGACTGTGGAGTGAATGAATAATGGACTCTGTAAAGCGCTTTGAGAGCCTTAAAAGGGCTATATAAATCCAATCCATTATTATTATTATTATTATTATTATTATTATTATTATTATTATTATTATTATTATTATTATTATTATTATATGTGGTTGTGTTCCTGTGAGCAAATATGAAAAATTAGAGTACATTTGTAGAGAATTTTAAGAGAAGGATGAAGTAGGTACATTATACATATTGAAAAATCTACCATTGACCAGCGGAAGTCACAAAATAAACCAATATAAGTTGCAATGTTACTTTTGACCAGTTCTAACCTGGAAGCAGTACTTTGGTGTCATAGGTTGTATAAATGCCTACCTGCGCCCTTTCGAGGGCATGTTGGTAAATGAGTCCGTGTTGTAACACACAGACACATAGACATGGCTCATGGCTCAGTGGTAGAGTGGTCGTCCTTCAACCGGAAGGTAGGTGGTTCGATTCCCGCTCTCCCCACAGTTCATGCTGTCGTTGTGTCCTTGGGCAAGACACTTAACCCACCTTGCCTCCAGTGGTGTTCCAGCTGTGACACTGGTGAATGGAACCTTAATGTAAGTCGCTTTGAATAAAAGCGTCAACTGTAAATGTAACACTGGTGAATGTAAGTTGCTTTGGATAAAAGCGTCTGCTAAATGACTAAATGTAATGTAAATGTAATGGCCTACAGCAGGTACACTCTTTAGGCATGCAATACCAAACTGCATTGTGACTACTGTGAAGCCCACAACTGAGAGCAGCTGTGACACAGGCCCAAAGATGTCTAAGCACGGTGTGCAGTGAATCTGTCTATTTCACTGTATGCCTAATCATTCTACATCCCTCATGCTACTCATTTAGTAAAACTGACTCACAAAGATGCTCTGCAAACTTGCAGCAGGAAGATGGAGGAACGCACGGCAGAGCATTCACACTCTTTACAGTAAATCAAGACTACCTTCAGACAAGCTGTAAAACATTACATTGCAATATAAAAGAAGTAAAAGACAACATGTGTGCACAGTGACAGTACACACTTTCAAGACTTCTGCTTAACATTAGAATTTTACACTGCGTAGGACTAGAGCAGCAAAGGTCCCATATTGAAGATTATCTCTGCACCATGATATAAACGTATAGAAGCTTAGAAAAGCACAACACTTTCACAAAAATAAGTGATAAAATAAACTGTCCATATATTTTGGGTTGCTCCAGACTGATGTGAGTACTAATGCATTAAAAGCAGAAAAGGACATCTGCCTCAAAGCTTGTAAAATGGCACTAAACAGCAATTAAGTTTTTTATTGTCCGTGAGGTTGTTAGTTGGTTTTTGGAAGGCTCTTGTGGTATTTGGTGAGTTATGACATGAGGAGTTAGTAAAACAAATCCACAATAACATATTAATGCGCTACACTTTGTTTTCAATGCGTTTGCTCAAAGGCTTGAATAAATAGCAAAACACACACCACTTTAGCTCAGATGCTGGCATGTTCAAAATAGTTCAGGTTTGTGAATTATTAAATATCAAAAACAACATGTATGTGCCCACAGCATAGAAAGAAAGGAGCAGTATTGTTGGACATAATGGCTAGGAAGAAGCATGTGGTAATCAAAAATGTATTTTATTTTTAATTAAAAGCAGCTGCAGGGCAGAATGGTGTAGTTGAGAAGTAAAGGGAGAACAATTCAAACACTGTATTACTGTATAGGGCTTTTTCCAACCCCCCCAAAAAGAATACAAACTTGTTTAATGGTAATCAGTCTGAGCTATTGTATGACCTTCACTTTTGACTCAACGTGAACAGTTAACAGTAGTCAGTAGTAGGTTTTCAAGGTTACTTCCATCACGTGGACCCATTCACGTAAGTCTTTTTAGGGGGTGGGGAGTTATAAAACTGCTAAGTATTTGCTATACCCCTCCGCTGTCTTTCATATATTATGAAAAGCTATAGCTTTAATAATGGTGCTACACTTGCATAGTGTTGAACTATCCCTGGAAGGGAATCTGTTGGTGTGTCACTTTTCTGCACACAACACACTTCATTATGTCTATATTGTAATCTAAAATCTGATTTGGATTTAAAAAAAAAAAAAAGAATCTTGACAGTATGCCTATTGACAGCGTTTAGTTACTAGGTCATTATTCTTCATTAAGTCACCATTCAGGTGGTAATGTCCTTCTAGAGTGAAACTGTTTTGATTTTGGTTTTAAAATACTGTTGTAAATAGGAGGCAGGTGGTAGCTGAGCCCTCCTCCTCTTTTCCGAGAGGGCTTTTTCCATTTGAACAACAATGGCTTCCTTTACTCCTCTTTTAAACCATCTGGCCTTTCTGGAAAAGATTTGGACATTGCTGTCCTCAAAGGAATGTCCTTTCTCTTTGAGGTGGAGGTGGCCTGCAGACTCGATGTGCTGCTACATCCTCTTGTGAAGCTGTTTCCCCAATATGACTGTTACAGTTGCACTCTTCACTGAACAGTATAGACCAGGGTTTTTCAAACTTTTTGTGTGTGTGGACCACTATTTGTAATCAAAAAATTTTGCGGACCACCTCATAACACACATAATAAAATGTCTACACACAGTCTTACCTGAATTAATCCGCACCTCTAAATAGGCTTACTAGCACTACTATAACTAGTCATCACATCAGTGTGCAACAGGCTTGTTAAAAGAAAGTTTACTGCACACAACGGCTGCCTCTTTTCTCTTCAGAGAACCTGTTGCTATCCACCGATCCATAACGACACTGAACTTGAACGTCACGGCCGAACACCACTGGCCTATTTTAGTAATCGCACAATAACTTGACAATTTAATGCAAATGTTATATCAATATAGGCCTACATATTCTTTTAATTTTTTTTTTATGGGAATTTCCTGGTAAAATGAAGGTAAAATATTATTTTACTTTGCCTTTCCACGGACCACCTGCAGTACCCTCACGGACCACTAGTGGTCCGCGGACCACAGTTTGGGAATGACTGGTATAGACCACATTACTTTATTTGTGCACGGAAATCTTGTATTTAGGGTGGACAAGTTTTGGAAGCAGAGTGTCATCAGGTTTATTTGTTTTTTTTGGGTTGGGGGCAGTGAATGTTAATGAACATGAGACACAGCCACATGAATGTAAACATGTCAGATTGCAGCCTTAGGCTAATTTCCATCCATTGTCCCACATTCTCACACATTCATACACAAGTTCTGTGTCATTGGAAGCAAGGTGGGTTAAGTGTTTTGCCCAAGGATACAATGACAGTATGAACTGGAGAGAGAATCAAACCACCAACCTTCCGGTTATAGGACTACCGCTCTACAACCTGAGCCACTGCTTTTGAAGTGCACTGGAATGTTGTGTTTGTAAAAAATGGTTTTCTGATAAGTCAGACTCAACCATGGGATGACTATACCATACCCTTTTGTCTTTGGTTCTTGTTTGTTTTGTTTTTGCGTCTTCTCGGTTTTGGTGAATGTCCATCTGGGGGATCCACAGTCTATCAGGGCTTCACAGATGTGTAGTTCTTCTTTCTGCGTACCTTCTGAGGTTGTGGGCACCTCCTGAGTTCTGTGCTGCAAAGTCCTGATAACTCCCAGCTTGTGCTGCAGAGGTTGATGGGAATCCAAAGGATCCGTGTGTGTGTTGGCTTTCTATAAACTTCTACTTGGAGTGTCCGGTCTTCACAAATGATCACTGCGCAGTCTTAGAAGGCACCTTTATGTGTGACCTTGATGTTCTTGTGCACTGCGTTGATGTGCTCAGTGAATGCTTCTACTTCCTGGATTTTGACCCATGTGTCATCAATGTATCAAAACAAGTACTGTATCTGGGAAAGAGTTCAGGGCTCTGTTCTCCACTTCCTCTATGTACAGGTTGGACACAATTGGGGAGACTAGTGATCCCTTGGCACAGCCGTGTTTTTCCCTGTAGATGTTTCCTCTGAACTGTAAATATCTAGTGTTGAGTCATACCTCCAATAAACCTCAGATGTTGTCCGGAGTGAGGCTGGTCCTGTCCTGTAGTAGTCTCTTCCTCACAACCAGGAGTGCTTCATTGGTGGGTGTGTACATAAAATGGGATGTGATATCAAAGGAGACAATTGTCTCGGCTGAGGCTAGTTATAAATGTTTGATTTTGATGGCAAAGTCCTGTGAGTTGAAAGTATGTTGGCGTGTGATGCCTACCAATGGAGCCAAGTCAGGAGTCAAGATATACATCATAATTTGTAAACAGGGTTTCTAGAGAAACTGAACCATCCCTCAATCCACATTATGAAACTGTGCATACCAAGCCCATCTTGGTGTACAGACAAACGGCTGTTGATAAATCCAGAAGACTTAAACTGCCGTGATGGTCCCTAAAACACCCTTAAATAAGCACTGTTCAGCTAGAATTGCCCATGGAGTTTACGGCATGGAGGCACAAAATAACGGCAAAAAGAGACCATTCCTTGAGCAGGAAATGACCAATAAAGACTCCATAATGATGAAAAAAATAATAATAATGATTCTACATTAAAGAATAAGCATACCGAGTCCTAGATTTTGACCCCAGACCCAACGTCACTGGTTGCAATGATCCAGCTTTAGTGGAGGCGGCAGCGGGGGCCTGCTGAGTCCAATTTGTATTATTTTGCAATGTGTGTTTTCTATAAACAGTAAAGAGAAAACAGTTAGCGAGACAGACCAAGATGTGTGAAATATGGACCCTTGTCTACTTTTAATGTTGTGTTTGAGTAAACTTTGGATCAGGACAATTTTTACAGCGCACTGTCTGACACACTGAGGGTCTTTAAACACCGGGATTAGGGGGTGCGAAGACAGCTCTCGAAGTGGCCGCTTCGCATCAAATAAAAAGTTTTACTTTCCCCAAGTTGTCTAATAACAACGGATGTATCAATAACACACAAAAGGCAGCTCGCGCTGCACACGGCCCCTGAAGTATATAAAAAACTAAACTACACTGTGTGTACAAAATAATCACTTAATTATAAGTATAAGTGATTATTTTGACCATATCATCATTTTATCCATAATTTCCAACTCCAAGCTGTATAAACTTGAATCCTTATTGGAATTAATGCATATCAGTTGATGTGTATTTGTCTAACGAGGGAGGGTGTGGCCTAAGGAGATAAATACTCTATATCAACGTGTGCATAATTATTAGGCAGATTCTTCTCCTCAGAAAAAAATGGGCTAAAAAAGAGATTTAACGTACTCGTACACGTAAGTTTTTCACAGGGAAGCAGCACTCTTGAAATATCTAAGATATTGGGGTGTGATCACAGAAACATCAAACGTTTTGTACCTTGTTACCAATCTTATAAAACCAGCTAAGGCCCTGTCTGTGATACAAACCACTTTTTACTTCTACACTTTTACTGCAGTTTCCAAAATAGTTACAGTATCATTACCATACTACTTCAGATGCGTTTCCTCCCAGATGCCAAGGGAAGCCATGCTTCCTCAGTTTTTTAGACCAAAGTTGTAAATACAGTTTTTTACTTTTGTGTTGTTTCTGTAACTTTCTTTCTTCATTTCTATGTTAGTTCTCTCATCGTATGATTATTATTATTAACGGTTTTGTGTTGAATGGGTGGAGAAGCACGGTGCGGCTCTGAGCTCTCAGGGGAAGTGAAGCTGATGTTAGCTTTCCTTTATGAAAAAACAATAACAAAAAGTTATTTTTACCAATCGGGTGAGACTTTGTCATGGCACTGCTAATCTGTGATTGGTCAGAATTGAGCTTGAGGAAACCACTTTGCCCCTACCCTCCCGTGCTATGAACACAAATCCGATTACAGTATTGATGTCACATAAATTAAAGCACCTAGAGAGCATGACATTTCATGTGTTTACATAAGTGTTGATATTAAGCTAACGTTTTATTCCAATAGAGGACTGTGATTTACAATATTTAGCAGAGAATCATTATTTATTTATCTTTTTTGGACATTTAATACTGAGGGCTCTGCCCGCACTTGCTGCCAGCGCTAAACTTCTGTGGGTGTTTTGCTGGCCCTAGATTATTTTTGATAAGGATGGCTGCTCGACCAACAATTCCAGGGCCCTGTCTGAAGCTGGATTAGGAGGTGAGAGGTAAGTTCAGGGTTAACCCTGGGTTTTCAGTATCACAAAGCTCTTTCACTTTCTATTGAGGTAGATCTGGATCTCTGGTAACGGCTAACCTGCTCTGGAGCTGGATAAGTTGCACAGAGACGATAGCAACACGGATCCCGGACAAATGAGCAACAAGAAACAAGCTGCCAGTGGCATGGAGGAAAGATGCATCGCGGAGACAGATTAAAAATATCTGTTTGTCATTACTGACTACTGAATTATCTGAGCACTTGTAGCATAGTAAGAATGAAATATTCTGTTTAACTTGTTCTTGTTTACACACGTGGACAAAATTGTTGGTACCCTTCGGTCAATGAAAGAAAAACTCACAATGGTCACAGAAAAAACTTTATTCTGACAAAAGTAATAATAAATTAAAGCCATAGCGGCGATAAAGGCCCTCGCCTCCTTGAGACCAGCGGGACACATATATTCGGAGGATTGCATGTCGTGCTTTAAAGCAAATTTGGAGCTGTTGAGATGAAAACCCTTTAGCACAAAGTGTACGATTTAGGTGGTCATGTATTCCACCCAACATAGATTTTCTGTTGAGTTTACGGTATGGCTGTAATAAACTTTTCTGTTTGCCCTAAGGTGTCCTATGGATGTACCAAGTTTTGTATTTCTACATTGGAAAAATTTACTTTCATTTTCCATAGAACCAATTATTTTGACTTTTCTAGGGGTCGCCACTGAGTCATTTTTCCTATTTTTTTTTCGGGGACTTCAAATACATAAATTTTTGCCGGGCTTGAAGTCTGGGACCAATAAAAATGACTTTTAGTTGCACGTTTACTGGGTCAAATTGAGGATCATTTTTCAGAAAAATTATAATAAAAAATATAGCTGCAAGCAGCCATGACGGGGCCAAGCACTTAGGAGGCCATTAAATGTCACAACGACACGGCCGGCAACAAGACCAGACATCAGCAGACCAACGGCAGTAAGCATCTAAAGACATTTCAATAAGACTTCAGTCTAAATGGTTGAAAAATCATCATCGAGTTTTGTAATGATACGGCAATGCGTTCATAAAATACGACCGCTTGTTTAAAAGAGCTGGGCACAGAACCAGTTAAAAGAGAAAGGATGATCAGTTTAACAACATATGGACCAACTAAATCAAATACATTTAAAAGCAGTGAAGTTGGCATTACATCCAGAGGGCTCGATGATGGTTTCACCTTTTTTAGTAGACCCTTAATGTCCTCTTCAGTGACAGGTGAGAAGGTAGACCAAGAGCACTGAGGAGATAAACCCCAAGATGTGTTTACAGATGATGGGTTTATAGAGGCTCTTATATCATGCACCTTGTTCACAAAGGAATGTAAAAACCTGTTGCAGTCAGACTTTGAGTGGACTGGTACATGAGGAGCTGAAGGAGAGACAATTCTTGATATTGTGTCAAACAGGACTTTAGGATTTTTCTTGTTCAGAACAACAAGATTAGAGAAATAGGCAGATCTGGCCTGTTTTATTTTATCATTTAGTGACACGATGAGGTCCTTCAAGTGCAGTCTGTGGACTTCCAAACTTGTGCATTTCCACAAAAGTTCTATTTTACGACAGTTTCTCCTGCAAGATAAGATTTCCTCATTTATCCAAGGGCAGGGATTTTTAGGGAAGGTGTGTTTACTTTTTAGCGGAGCAACCATGTTTAAAACAGACAAACAGTGGTTATTAAAATTTTGCATAAAAGATTCAGGCTCACTACAGCCATCAAAAACACTGGGTTCAAATAACTCTGAAGATTTCTCAGCTGTGGATCCATTTATGATGCGTCTTTGTGACATCGGTTTGGAAGGAAGATAGTCCACATTGGAAGACAAGTTCAAAAATATACAACAGTGGTCTGTCACATTAATGTCTTTAACACTCAACTGGTCAATGTTCAGGCCTAAAGAGAAAACAAGGTCCAAAGTGTGGCCTTTTGTATGTGTAGGACCAGAGACATGCTGTTTCAAATGAAATGCTTCAGTGAGTGTTAAAAACTCAGATGCCAGATTACACGAAGCATCATCGATATGGAGGTTAAAATCCCAGATTATCAGAACATTTTCAAGTTTGATAATTGAGGATAAAAATTCAGAGTAAGCATCTAAAGACATTTCAATAAGACTTCAGTCTAAATGGTTGAAAAATCATCATCGAGTTTTGTAATGATACGGCAATGCGTTCATAAAATATAGCACTTTTTGACAAAATTCAAAATGGTCGATATGGCAAAATTGGATATGATAACTGCCACGAATCTAAAGAGACCAGGTTTGTGATTTTTGGCTAAAGCATTCTGAAGTAATAATAAAAAAAGTCACACTTTTGTATCTCTGGACCACTAGGTGGCGCTGGCCCAAAACTCTGCAGGCACCCTTAAGTCACAGTTGACATAACACGTACTAAGTTTGGTTAGAATATGTTAAAGCATCGCAGAGATATAGCCTGACTTATTTTTGTGCGCATTAAGTCAATTTCATTTGCGCGGTATTTGAAAACGGTTACACGAATGAACTTTCTTTTAATAACTTTTTGTCAGCATGGTCTGAAGATGTTATGACTCAATTTTGCTGAAAATTGGACAAACGGTGTGGGAGGAGTTCGAAAAAGTAGGTTTTTAAAGTAAAACAACATGGCAAACAGAAAGTTTGGCCGAATAGGACATATTTGTTATCTGTGCTCTCGGCTTGATCCAGTGAACACATTGAGACCATTTGTTTTACAATAGGTTAACGTAATCAAAAGTTATTAGCATATTTGTGAATTTAATTATAACTTTTGACCACAAGGTGGCGCTGCCCCAAAACTTTTTGAGTACCTTCAGGACTTGGTGCCGAAGACGCATACCAAGTTTCGTAATGATGCGGCAATGCGTTAAAAAAATATAGAACTTCTTGACCAAATTCAAAATGGCCGACTCCCAAAATAGTTGATACGGGAAAATTGGATATGCTACGACTCGGCATGATGCCACGAATCTAAAGAGACCGGGTTTGTGATTTTTGGCCGAAGCATTCTGAAGTAATAATTAAAAAAGGTCACATTTTTGTATCTCCGGACCACTAGGTGGCGCTGTGCCAAAACTGTGCAGGCATCCTCAAGTCGCGGTTGACATAACACGTACTAAGTTTGGTTAGAATACATTAAAGCATCGCAGAGATATAGCCTGACTTTTATTTTTGTGCGCATTAAGTCGATTTCATTTGCGCGGTATTCAACAACGGTTTGACTAATCAACTTTCTTTTAATAACTTTTTGTCACCATAGTCTGGAGATGATCTGGTTCAATTTTCATAAAAATCGGGGCTACGGCCTAGGACGAGTTCGCAAAAGTAGGTTTTTCGTAAAATTCAAAATGGCGGAAAAATTATCTAGGCGGAAAATGACGTCATAGGGTGCAATCGAATCGCCTTGACCCAAGGAATCAGTGGAAAAAAGAATTTTCATTCTAGGCCTTAGGGTTCAAAAGTTATTAGCATAAACATAAGTCCAACTTTGGACAGTTGGTGGCGCTAGAGATATTGACTTAGACACTTCAAATTTGCTAAGATCAATGACTGGACTGTCCTTAATGAGTGTACCAAATTTCATCATTTTCCCGCCAACGGTTCAATGGGCTGCCATTGACTTCCATGGCGGAAGAAGATGAATAATAATAATAATAGGAACGCTAACAGAAACAATAGGTGCCTACGCACCTTCGGTGCGCTTGGCCCCTAAAAATATATACCAAATTATAATAAAAAAATATATAACTCGAGCAAAAACGACAAGAAAAACGCCTGTCTATTTTACACACATGTGTTTAGCTCATTTTGCCCAAGTTTTGTGTCTGTGGAATGAAGCAGCTATTTTCTGTTGTTTTTTAAAAGAGAGGTTGTATTCTAAGTCGGTTCACATCTTCAATTTAAAATGGCCGCCTTCCCGTGTGTGATAAGGTGTGGTCCCCTTTGGCTTTTTTGTTCATAAGCCCATACTGGATGTGTGTACCAAGTTTCATTTGCCTACGACAAACTAAAATTTTCACTTCCCATTGACTTTTTCCACATATTTGGGACGTTGCTATGGCAACACATTTATAGATAGGGGGTGGTTGTCATTGGCTTTTATGCTCCTCATGACATAGGAGATGTGTGTACCAAATTTCATGTCTCTATGACAAACTAAATTCTTGGGTCCCATTATAAGTTTGTAGGGGCGCTGGAGAGCCATTTCTAAAGATAACCCTTTTATTTACACATCTTTGTGTTCAGGTCATAAATGTGCACAAACGCCATTTTGGGTCAAACTCGATCCGAGAAGGCGTTTGAGAGTTAAGAGACGTTTTATTTTCACAAAAATGGCCACCTCGTTACAGGCTTGCCACACCCATACCCGATAAGATATCAACAACAAAGTCACAACTTTGGTTGGCACACATGTCTAGATGATACTCACCAAATTTGGGGCCATTTAGTTTAAAACACAATGATTTGCATCTTTTCGCGCAAGGGGTGCGATTTTAGTGGCCGCGCGTTTCACCCCACATGGCGGACTTCCTGTTGAGTTTAGGGTGTGGCTGTCATTGACTTTTCTGTTTGCCCTGAGGTGTCCTATGGATGTACCAAGTTTCATTTTTCTACGTTGGAAAAAAGTTACTTTCACTTTCCATAGGCCCAATGTATTTTGACTTTTCTAGGGGTCGCCACTGAGTCATTTTTCGTTTTTTTCCGGGACTTCAAATACATAAATTTTTCGCCGGGCTTGAAGTCTGGGACCAATAAAAATGACTTTTAGTTGCACGTTTACTGGGTCAAATTGAGGATCATTTTGCAGAAAAATTATAATAAAAATATATACCAAATTATAATAAAAATATATAACTCGAGCAAAAAGTCTAGAAAAACACTTGTCTATTTTACATACATGTGTTTAGCTCATTTTGCCCAAGTTTGGTGTCTGTGGAATGAAGCAGCTATTTTTGTTGTTTTTAAAAAGAGGTGTATTCTAAGTCGGACCAAATTTTCAATTCAAAATGGCCGCCTTCCGTGTGTGATAGGTGTGGTCCCCATTGGCTTTTGTTCATAAGCCCATACTGGATGTGTGTACCAAGTTTCATTTGCCTACGACAAACTAAAATTTTCACTTCCCATTGACTTTTTCCAAATATTTGGGGCGTTGCTATGGCAACACATTTATAGATAGGGGTGGTTGTCATTGGCTTTTATGCTCGTCATGACATAAGAGATGTGTGTACCAAATTTTATGTCTCTATGACAAACTAAATTCTTGGGTCCCATTATAAGTTTGTAGGGGCGCTGGAGAGCCATTTCTAAAGATAACCCTTTTATTTACATATTTTTGTGTTCAGGTCATGAATGTGCACAAACGCCTTTTTGGGTCCAACTCGATCCGAGAAGGCGTTTGAGAGTTAAGAGACGTTTTATTTTCACAAAAATGGCCACCTCGTTACAGGCTTGCCACACCCATACCCGATAAGATATCAACAACAAAGTTACAACTTTGGTTGGCACATGTGTCTAGATGATACTCACCAAATTTGAGGCCATTTAGATTAAAACACAATGATTTGCATCTTTCTGCGCAAGTGCGATTTTAGTGGCAGCGCGTTTCACCCCACATGGCGGACTTCCTGTTAAGTTTAGGTGTGACTGCTATTGACTTTTCTGTTTGCCCTGAGGTGTCCTATGGATGTACCAAGTTTCATTTTTCTACGTTGGAAAAAAGTTACTTTCACTTTCCATAGGCCCAATGTATTTTGATTTTGTAGGGGTCGCCACTGAGTCATTTTTCGTAATTTTTTCGCGACTTTAAATACATAAATTTTTCGCCGAGCTTGAAGTCTGGGACCAATAAAAATTACTTTTCGTGCATGTTCACTGGGTCAAATTTAGGATCATAGGTCGACAAGAAAGATAAAAAAAAATCCGAGCAAAACAATAGGCCCTCCCGGTCATCACCGGCTCGGGCCTAATAAAAATTCTATGAATGTTAACCAATGAAAGTCAGACATTGCTTTTCAACCATGCTTCAACGGAATTATTTTAAAAAATAAACTCATGGAACAGGCCTGGACAAAATTGTTGGTACCCTAACTTAATATTTTGTTGCACAACCTTTGAGGGTATCACTGCAATCAGACGATTCCTGTAACTGTCAATGAGACTTCTGCACCTCTCAGCAGGTATTTTGGCCCACTCCTCATGAGCAAACTGCTCCAGTTGTTTCCGGTTTGAAGGGTGTCTTTTCCAGACGGCATGTTTCAGCTCCTTCCAAAGATGCTCAATAGGATTGAGGTCAGGGCTCATAGAAGGCCACTTTAGAATAGTCCAATGTTTTCCTCTTAACCATTCTTGGGTGTTTTTTGCTGTGTTTTGGGTCATTGTCCTGTTGCAAGACCCATGACCTGCGACTGAGACCAAGCTGTCTGACACTGGCCAGCACATTTCTCTCTAGAATCCCTTGATAGTCTTCAGATTTCATTGTACCCTGCACAGATTCAAGACACCCTGTGCCAGATGCAGCAAAGCAGCCCCAGAACATAACAGAGCCTCCTCCATGTTTGACAGTAGTGACAGTGTTCTTTTCTTGATATGCTTCATTTTTCCGTCTAGAGCTGATGTGCCTTGGCAAAAAGTTCCATTTTTGTCTCGTCTGTCCATAGGACATTCTCCCAGAAGCTTTGTGGCTTGTAAACATGTAGTTTGGCAGATTCCAGTCTAGCTTTTTTATGATTTGTTTTCAACAATGGTGTCCTCCTTGGTCGTCTCCCATGTAGTCCACTTTGGCTCAAACAACGACGGATGGTGCGATCTGACACTGATGTTCCTTGAGCATGGAGTTCACCTTGGATCTCTTTAGAAGTCTTTCTGGGCTCTTTTGTTACCATTCGGATTATCAGTCTCTTTGATTTGTCATCAATTTTCCTCCTGCGGCCACGTCCAGGGAGGTTGGCTACAGTCCCATGGATCTTAAATTTCTGAATAATATGTGCAACTGTAGTCACAGGAACATCTAGCTGCTTGGAGATGGTCTTATAGCCTTTACCTTTATCATGCTTGTCTATAGTTTTCTTTCTATTCTCCTGCGACAACTCTTTCCTTCTCTTCCTCTGGTCCATGTTGAGTGTGGTACACACCATGTCACCAGACAACACAGTGACTACCTGAAGCCCTATAAATAGGCCCACTGACTGATTACAAGATTGTACACACCTGTGATGCTAATTAGTGCACACACCTTGAATTAACATTTGGTCACACATTAGTCTTTTCTAGGGGTACCATCAATTTTGTCTAGGCCTGTTCCATGAGTTTATTTTTTAAAATAATTCCGTTGAAGCATGGTTGAAAAGCAATGTCTGACTTTCATTGGTTAACATTAATAGAATTTTTATTTATTATTACTTTTGTCAGAATAAAGTTTTTTCTGTGACCATTGTGAGTTTTTCTTTCATTGACCGAAGGGTACCAACATTTTTGTCCACGTCTGTATGTGCCTTCAAACTGCGTGTGTCAGTCCAGTTTATTTGTTAATGTTGTGAAGAACTGCGGATAGTTCCCTTTGGATCAGTTCCCCTGTTTTTTGTGCCGTGGTGTTGATGTGTTTGTTTTAATTGTTGTATGGCTATAATCTAAAAATACGTTGTTTGAGTCTTAGGCCTAATTTCTGTATTATTTATACTGTGTTTGCATTAGGTGGAACGGTTTCATAAATATATAATGTTCCAGTAAGTTCCAGTTTATCCAGTCCTGTTTAAAGGAAACGCTGATTAGTTCTAAATTAGCTCTGCTACGATTGAGAGTGCATATTACCTAACCACAACATCTACCACAACCTACCCCATCTGGCTTCCTCAAAACAAAATACCTACACCACTGCACTACTTATGTTCCAAATAAATAAAAAAGGGGAAATATGCATTCTTATAATTACTATACAGCAGGGTTGGGCAAACTAAGGCCCGGGGGCCACATGCAGCCTGTTGGGCTGTTTAATCCGGCCCGCCAAGCATTTACTAGTATTTTATTGAAGATTAATCTCTGCATATATTTTTCCTTTTCCTCCAATATTCTGCAGTGATGAGTTGATTTACTATGACATGCTCCAAACAGCAACCACCTTTTCTAAAACTAGCATCTCTACTCACAGCGAGGTAATTTTCATTGGTTTTAGAAAAAACTGTAAAGAGTGGATCTAAACCTGAGGGGAGTGCACCTGTGGCTGTGGTGTTAAAATATCCAGTGTTTATATTGTTTGGCCTACAGTTCAAACTTAAACTTTGGGCAAAATAAATGTGTTTTTAATTGAGCATAAGTGAGTTCACCGTGTTGGCCCGGCCCTCCACAACAGTCCCAGGTCCTAATGTGGCCCTTGGGGATAATAGCCCACCCCTGCTATACAGTGATTGTAACAAGTGCCCATGTCTGGGAACCATTAATATAATTAAATGCTGTATTTGAAGTTAAATAGAATAATATGTTTCTTATGTAGGACTAATGTAAGCTAAACGCATGAGATAGCTTACTTTAGTCCTTGTTCTTTGCATCCATTATTAGTATTAATGTGGTTGAGATATTGTGAAGGGGGGCTTCCCACGCATTGAGTGCAATATACAGTGATTTTTTTTTTTGGGCCATTTTACAGACAATATGAATGATAACACAAAAAACTTTATTTCACTCATAGTCAGTGTTTGGGTGAAGCCATTTATCATCAAACTGTCATGTCCCAAACTGTTGTGTTTATGTAATGTAATTAGTTCACTGTGTTTTATTGTGAAGAGTCTTTTCCCCCGGTCTGTCTGGCGGATTTACTTCCTGTCTTGTCTTTTCCCTCCGTTGTGATTACCTGCTCCGCCCTAATGTGTGCCTCATTGTGTTCCCTATAAGTTCTGTGTGTTTTCCCTTGTCCGGTGCTGGATTGTTTCTTGAATGTACTTCAAGTCCCTGAGGGGTGTCCTCGAGTTTTGGGTCTCAAGTCTCAAGTAACGTCTGAACCCTTCATGTCTGAACTCTGGAGGGAAGTTTATGTTTTGAGGAGTGCCTTTGTCGTGTAGCATTAAGTTTGTAGTGACTTTGCTGGTAATTTTTGAATCCAGTGTTTTTGTGTTTTGACCTTTACCTTATTTTTACGATACGTTTTGGATTTGGCACTTCTACTTTTTTGTGTTAATAAACCTTTTTTTAACTGTCCGCCTTCGTTGGGTCTGCATTGCAAGTCCTTCGGCCTGTTCCGAGTTTACATTTACATTTATTCATTTAGCAGACGCTTTTATCCAAAGCGACTTACATTACATTACATTACATTACCAGTGTTACAGTCACTGGAGGCAAGGTGGGTTAAGTGTCTTGCCCAGGGACAGGGAGTTGTGCCTTAATCCGTGACACAAACAACAGTGTTTACTTTTTTAAAATCATAATGACAACAGAAACTACCCGAATAACCCTGATCAAAAGTTTACATAAATGGAAATGAGCAATGCGGCTTAAGTTTTGTTTCTCACAACTATAAGTCAGTCTCCTGACCTCAATATCATTGAGACACTCTGGGGAGATCTCAAACAAGCAGTTTATGCAAGACAGCCCAAGAATTTACAGGAACTGGAGGCTTTTTGCCAAAAAGAATGGGTAGCTTAACCATCTGAGAAAATAAAGAGCCTCATCCACAACTACCACAAAAGACTTCGAGCTGTCATTGATGTTAAAGGTGGCAATATACGGTATTACTGGGGTATGTGAACTTATGATCAGGGTCATTGGGGTAGTTTCTGTTAATGATTTTGACATAATGATTTAAAAAGTGTTGAAAATAAATGGCTTCACCCAACCACTAACTATGATTAAAAGGTTTTTGTGTTATTAAAATTCTCTAAAATTTTACACAATCA
Source organism: Perccottus glenii (assembly GCA_024416835.2). Taxonomy (NCBI): domain Eukaryota; kingdom Metazoa; phylum Chordata; class Actinopteri; order Gobiiformes; family Odontobutidae; genus Perccottus; species Perccottus glenii. Next base: position 8,517,274 of record CM044554.2, read on the forward strand.
AACAAAAATCTTTTTTGTGTTGCAAAACTGTGGCTAGAATAAAAAGAAATAATAAATATATATGAATATTGTTTACAAGTAAACTCAATTCTTGACAGTTTCAATATTTTAGTTCTCAACATTGTTGGTCTCAAAGTCAAGAAATAACAGAGAACACTGCGTAAAACTATGGTAAAAAATACCCCCAAACATAAATAAGAGTGATTCTTAATGAAATATTTGGAGTGTCCAAAAACCTTTTTACCACCACTGTATGATTACCACTTTCTGGATTTACACATGCTTAATCAGGCTTTTGCGTTTAACCATTGGAAATTGAGTGAGCTTCATTTGAGCGCCATGTGATTGAATTTATAGTGATCAATTGTAATGATTGCAAAAAAGTCAGGAAATAAGGCGCTGGTTGGAAATATCCTTTTGAGATTGATAAAGAAATAATCTGTGACCTAGGTCTAATGACTAACCAAAAGCTAATATAGCATTGTCATCCTCCAAATGAAAGAAGGGAAAATGATTTATCTTCTACATAATCCCGATCACCCACATCATTAAATGGTAATATTGTGTCATACATCTTCAGGGAGAGCTCATTTGTCAAACGTTCATTTGAATACAGCCAGAATCTCTGCACCCATTCTGTACAGAGGAAGGTCTTTATTCACAAAGAGGTAAGACCACCGCTCGGATTTATTTATTAAAATGTAAGGCTGTGAAGAAAATGTAAGCAATCTTCTTGGCCTTTCAGCTGAATGTAGAATAAATACAGGAACACTGAATGAAATAATAAAAAGAATAGAAAAATGTACATATGCATCTTTAACATTTACTATAATAATTGGGAAAATGTGGAACTACAGTTCACTGTTACAATAGCCTCGTTTCCACTGGAGCAGTGCAGGTCGCAGGTCGGGTCAGTACTGGTACATTTACATTTACATTTAGTCATTTAGCAGACTCTTTTATCCAAAGCGACTTACAAGTGAGGATAACAATGGAAGCAATTTTAACAACACAAGGTACAAAAAGTCTCTTCTTAAAAACTGTAATAACACATATATTATCAATACTTAGTTTTTTTTTTTTTATCAATCAACTTTAGTTCTTGTGCACATTACAAGTTTTGAACTTCTATTTTCTTTTATTTATGGCCTTTATATATTGATCTGAGCTTATACATCTTGAATTTGAGTTATAAAAAAACATAATTTCTAGATTATTTTGACAATAAGAAATAATCAGATTAAACACAGTATACTGTTTATCACAGACTACTTTGGATCAAAGTTACCAAAGACATTTAAATTCAACCATATAAAATGTTTATACAATATCATTAAGTAACACCTATCGTGTTCCCGGTCGAAGTCTGTTGAAGTCTCTCTGCCCAGAGCATGACAGTCACCGTGGGCATGCTCTGGTCTGCAGCACCACTCAACATTAGTTCTGCGCATTTTTATAACTTGTAGACTATGTTCCAAAGCATTAAAAAAGAAAGAAAGCATGTAAAAATGCTGATGTCTTTAACAATACATTACTACAGCAAATGACAGGAGATGCTTACCCCCGCCCTTCAATATTCTCTATTCTATTTTCTCATGCACATATTGGCAGTTGGTTGCATGTCTCTTGCAAATATATGCATTGCATTTATGACACGTTATGCTTGTTTTTACATTTCTTGGCGCACACTGACTGCACCTGTTCTTCTTGTCACCTCTCTCTTGCACAGCAAGTGATCTTGCGTCTTGGCCTTTCTCTGTCACTAATGCTGCGGTAAGATGGTTGGCGTTGTTGAATATGCGGTGCCAGCATGGTTTTCCCCAACTCCTCCAGGAATAGTCTTCTCTTGAAAAATTTCCTCTGCTTCCATCCTGGATTCACCTCCATCCACACCACAAATGCGTTGTAAGCTGACACATCTAAGATGAAAAATAAGAAAAATAAACAACATTGAAAAATAACACCATGGGTGTCTTCCTCTGACAAAAGTATGTGCCAGTAACTGTGACATTTGGACTTGGGTTATAGATGAGTGGCAGGCGCTTCTCCTTCTTATTCCAAACCTCTCTCAACCTCCCAACTCCAGTTTGTTTTGTTGGCGACAACCCCGTCTTGTATCACAGTTGTCAAAGCAAATCACTGTGATGTGAAATTACATAAATGACAAGGTCCAAAAAATTGTCCGACCACACTCTGCATTCCATAAACTGCTAGTAGTTTAGTTTCTGGTGTACACATCAGCCAAAATCAAAAGACCCATGTCAGCTTTCCTATCTGTCTGAGAAAGAAGAGGGTGGGTTATGTCAGCTGCGCAGTAGCAGAGAAGACCACCAGTGCAGCAGACCACTGACTGGACTTGACTGGACTGGGGAGGGCCGACATTAGCAGCAGCAGACAGGAAACTGTAGAGGGGCTCTGCAAAGACAGAGAATAAAATCTTGCTGTTGGGACCGTTCAGCTCTGTACATGAGATTTACTGTTAATCACAGAAAACCACTTACCTTGGTCTTCTATTCATCAGCTCACTGTATGTTACTGTGTTTACGGATTCTTTATACTTCAGTGGACTTTGATTTGAACTTACATTTGCCTAAATACAATAATTTAGTTAATGTGAAATGTACTGGGTTACTGTACATAAATATTCATAACATATACATACATACAGTTTTCCACACACTTTCCACATGAGGCAGGCCTCATAAGGTGCATTCACACCAAAAACGAATAAAGTGTTCAGCGCAAGTGTTTTACATGTTGTCAATGCAAGTCAATGCAAAGATGCAATTAAATGCGCATAGAAATTCTGCACAGTAATTTTCACAAATAACGCGGCGCAAATGACTCGTGCGTTTGCCGCAAAGCGCGTACAACGCCCCAAACATTTGCGCCCGCTTTAACCAATCAGGAGCTTGCTCAAGTGGTGATGTAGTTACATATATGTATATGATATACAGTACATATCATATTCAATTATTTACAGTTAGCCCTTATATATATATATATATATATATATATATATATATATATATATATATATATATATATATATATATAGTTTTATATAGTTTTATTTATATAGCGCCTTTCCAGAGCTCAAGGGCGCTTTACATATCAATTATTCATTCACTCCACAGTCACACACTGGTGGTGGTAAGCTACATCTGTAGCCACAGCTGCCCTGGGGCAGACTGACAGAGACGTGGCCATTCCGCGCCTACGGCCTCTCCGACCAACACCATCAACATTCTAACACATTCAAACGAGGCAAGGTGGGTTAAGTGTCTTGCCCAAGGACACAACGACAGTATGACCTGTGAGGAGAGCGGGAATCGAACCTACTACCTTCCGGTTGAAGGACGGCCGCTCTTTGAACTTTTGAACTCATTGTATAGTTTTTAAACAAGCCTCTCCCATGGAACCTCTAAAATGGTCCTTGTTTAAGGGCGCCGCCATACGGAGATTTTACAGCGAAATACAGCGATATACCGCCGTCCACCAGAGGGCAGGCTCCAAAAGCAGAAATATTAGGAGAAACCCAATGAGTTTAATATGTCCGTTTATGCTTTATTTATCTGAAAACTATTGTTTTACTATGGAGTAAAAGCCAAAAAGCCCGGATGTAACTGCCATTTGATTGCCCTGTCGTAATGACAATATTGGTGAATAGGGGACCAATGGGCGGATCACATCCATGTTTATTTACAATCTATGTTTTTAAATGAGGCAGCTGTCTCTGCAGGGAATACAGTGGGGATCGAAAGTTTGGGCACCCCAGGTAAAAAAAAATTATTAATGTGCATAAAGGCGCCAAGAAAAGATAGAAAAATCTCCAAAAGGCATCATATGACAGATTAGACATCCATATAATAAGTCAAAAAAGTTTTATTTCCCATTGTAAACCAGACTCTCTCTGTTCTCCTCTCCTTTTCTCTAGGCCCTCACTCTTCCCTCTTCCAAGCAAGAATCTTTTATTCCTTTATTCTTGCATGTAAATGTAAAAGTGCATTATGTTTTATGTTTACTGTTATATTTGTATTTCCATATATATTTTTGAAAAAAATGTTTTATATATTGACCAAAAGTTTTAGATGTTACTTTGTGCACAACATAGTCAACATGATTCAGAAAATTGTAGTTGATAACATATCATTAATTACTTATAATCACACCAAATGTTGACTGGAAACCTATGGACAAGCAGCTTGAATAGAGCTAATGAAGCAAATTTCACACGTGAATGGAGCGAGTAAACTAAAAATATACAAGCGACAAACAATTTTTTGGTGCAAGTTGCATTTGGTGTGAACGCCCTATTAAAGTTTGTTGTTTTTTTGTTTTTTTATCTGCACTCTTCTTTTAAAATGTTTTTAATTTTTCTAATGTTTCTTAATCTAAATCTTGTAAATTGTCTTTTATTCCTGTATAGCACTTTGAGTTACCCAGTGTATGAATTGTGCTATATAAATAAAATTGCCTTGCCTTGCCTAAAGGGCCCCATCTGAAATTGTATCACAGTTCAACTTCAGCACCAGGCAAACGACAAGGAGCGAGACATGCAGCGCTTGCATCTATACACTATTTATAATTTGTTTTCTAGAGACATGGTGTTTTTCTCATTATTATAAGAAATATATAATTTGTTTTTCTGGGATTTCAATCACGTAACATGCCATCCCTTTTCTCAAGCTAACAAGAAAACGTGACCCTGTGTGGCTGGAGTTTTGGCTCCCCACTGGAAACTCAAACCACTGTCTCCCTCTGGACAGGCAGGGTGCTCAAGCAAAACACAGAATGTTAATGCAATTTCAATTATTCACTGTTGTCTTTGGCTGAAAAATACTCAGTGCTCAGTAAATCAAGAGGCCTTCACACCTGCCAATCACCAAATTGGGACGATAAATGTTTCTGAATGAAAATAAATTACAATTTTAGTGGAAAATGTTTCTACTGTTTTTAAAAGACTATTAAGTGCTTCTCAAAAATGTTTTACCATGCCCCTTCTTTGGATGGAAAAAATAAGGCAATTTAATCTAATTGTCAATATGCTTTAAAATAGCATTAAAGTGACAACAATAAAACCTGGGAATGGGCTTTCATTATAGTCTTTCATATAGCCTTTCACCGTTATAGTCTTCTAATTTTCTTCGGAAAAACTCAAGTGGTTTGTTGACATCTGAGGGATGCAATGTTTCTATGTGCCTTCTTAACTTCTTCTTAAGAAGGTTAATACTGTCTGCAGTGAGTGTTTTGAGACATAACACACAGTAAAGCTGAGAGCAATAAGTGTTTTTATATTTGCTTGACTTAGTCTTTGATGCATGTCTGCTGATTTTTGTTTTATTTCTGCAGTGTAAGGGCGGCAGTGGCTCAGTGGTAGATCGGTTGTCCTTCAACCAGAAGGTAGGCGGTTCAAATCCCGCTCTCCGGTTCAAAGTTGCTTTAAATGAAAGCGTCAACTGTAAATGTAACACCTGTGAATGTAAGTCGCTTTGGATAAAAGCGTCTGCTAAATGTAAATGTATTTCTCTCTGCCCAGAGCATGCCCAGCACCACTCAACATTAGTTCTGTACATTTTTTGAACTTGTAGATGTAATGTCCCACAGCATTAAAAAAAGAAAGAAAGCATGTAAAATATGCTGATGTCTTTAACAATACATTACTACAGCATTAAATGACAGGATGCTTACCCCCGATGCTTAATATTGTATCTTGATGGTAATAATGATTATTTATTGTAAATTGCAACAACATTGGTGTGAGGCTGTTCTCTGCAGGCTTCATCCAGTTAAACCGCCTATATTTTGGGGGATTTTGTCTAACAGTAGTATTTACTTGAAATTCTAACTTACAAATTCAATTGAATTTTCTTTTTAGAAAGTTTCACTGTATTAACCCACCTTGCCCCCAGTGCCACAGTACTGGTGTGTGAATGTGTGTGATTGTAGAGGTGTATTTGGTGGTGGTTGAAGAAGGCGTGAGTGCAATCTGTTTGGCAGCCCCCCCTCCTCTGTCTGCCCTAGGTGTGAATGTGTGTCAATGAGGTGAATGGAAGGATCATGTAAAGCACTTTGGGTGCCCGAGGGTACAAAAAAGCGCTACAATGCCCATAATTTGTATCTTATTTTCAGCATTATCATTCTGTTGCACTTTTTTTTTTTAAATATCACATTTTGCAATCTCTGGCTGCAAAGATTAAAGCAGTACCTCTGAACACCCATAAGGCTTTACAGAAGATAATGTTCTGTACAAGAGAGGGCACTGGGTTTAACTCTACACGAACCAGAAGTGTGAGACTACCCTATCAGGACACAGTCTGCACTCAATCTTACAGCTTTCACTGGCTTCCATTTATAAACCACTCATGATGAGATATATATTGCTCCCACTGTTGTCAGTATGGCTGTATGTACAACCATGTTTTCTATTACCTCCTATAAATTCCAATTATCTGCGTTGTCAGATACAATCACACCCCAATCCGCCCCTGTGTCAGCGTGGAAACACACACACTAAACGGCAAAAACATAAAAAATACCGGCTGTATTAAACTAATGTTGCCCTTGGATCTTATCTCCATCAGCTCCATTGTAGATAAACTCCACTGTGCTGTAATTAACGCTGATTTAGCATGATCTACAAGCTATGGGCAAGATAAAATAAACATGATTAGGTTAGACAAATATGGAGGTCAATATTTTTGAGGGCATGGAAATTAATAATACATTTGGTATAATAAACACTGCACTGTGAGTTCCGGGCAGGGAATGTAAAGTAGACAGGGCTGCTGTGCCGAGCAAGGAGATGGGGCCCCCTGCTGTTATTGATCCAAACCCGTTTGCTAATTGCTGGGAAAAAAAATAATATTTGTCTCTTAAAGTGCTTGTTATCCTCAGAAAGGGTCGAAAAGAGTTCTGTAGTTGAAGAATCAATGACGTTCCAGAAAAGACAGGAGCCACCTTCGCAGCATACAAGTATAGATTATAGAAGAGGTTAGTTTTAAGTGCAAAAGATTTTTACTCTTCTTCCAAGAGAGAACATATATATGTTTTTCAGAGCTGGTCACCTTAAAGCCTTGTAAGTTCTGGCTAACTGATGAATGGGGGCAAAAGGATGGTTCAGTTAACCCTTGTGGACCCCTACAATTTACTGCCCTCTGGGGACCCTTGAGGGTGCACTTCTCACAGCAAGAAGGTCGTGAGTTCAAAACCCGGCCGACTCAAAACATTCTCAGCCGACTCCAGTCTTTCTGTGAGGAGTCTGGATGTCCTCCACGTGTTACTGTGGGTTCTCTCCGGGTACTCCGGCTTCCTCCCACCGTCCAAAGACATGCATGTATAGGTTAATTGGCAACTCTAAAGTGTCCCTAGTGAATGAATGTGAGAGTGAATGGTTGTTTGTCACTGTCTATGTCTAAATGTCAGCCCTGCGACTAACTGGCCATTGTCCAGGGTGTACCCCGCCTCAGGCCCAAAGCTGCTGGGATAGGCTCCAGTCACCCGCGACCCCTAACGGGACAAAGCGGTAGAGAATGAATGAATGAATGAATGGGGACCCTTGAGCCAAAAATGTACATGCTCAAAAAACTGATAAAAAAAGCATATATAAAATATTTATCCGCTTTTTTTCTGCATAAATCTCTTAAACCACTTTAACTTTGTTCAAAACTACCAAATATTAAATAATTTTCAGGATTTTAACCATTTAAATGCATTGAATACATGTTACTAGTGTTACTTATGAAGAAACACAAACCAAATCTAAAAAGAAAAATGACAAAATGAACAAAAATGGCCTGAGGGTTAAACAATGACCAACCTACAGTGTGTCACTCTACCACGCTACGTATATAATAAAGAAAATATGCCAATACACTGGACTCTAGCAGAGTTGTATTTGTACAAACAATTCTAGAATTACCCAATAGCTTCAGAAGACATGTTTTTTTCACAAATATGGCAGTGGTGACAGTACAGGTTGCACAGTGTGGGATCTGTGCCCTCTACTGGCTAAAAGCTTTAAATACTTAAAAACAAAAGGATTTGCTTGTGTACAATGAAAATGTGTTTAGAAGAAGTGTAATTTTACTACTCAAACCATTTAGGCTTTTACTAGAGGCAGACTTTGTAACAAATCATATTGTATACAAATTCAACACATAGATCAGTGGGTTTAATTCTGGTCTTGAACCTGGTTTAGAGAATGTCAGAAAAAACTGTGAGCCAAACATCTGAGAGAACTGTTATTCAGCAACAAATTGAGTTGTGTGGAGATCGCTTCAGGAGCTCACTGACGACAAATGAACGTTAAGAGTGAGTCTTTAGCGACATTGCCATGAATGATTGACATAAGGCCACACAGTGACGCTTTCAGAAATGTATTGTCATCATTTTCTTCATTTTATCAGCTGCGTGAGGAAAGCAGTGTGAGTTCAAACTAGCATACAGTTGGCTCACAGGTTGCTGTGACTAAGCTCCACTGCTCAAAGTAAATTCTGTTTCATAATTGCCACTTAATTATGAGAGCTCCTTGGATGATAGGAAAAAGGATTTGGAGGCCTGCTTCTAGACTTTTAGTAGCATGGTCTGAACATTCACCCAGCCACGTAATTTCACTTTTTTTCTTCTTCAGGTAAATAGCTGTCATTTTGTGCGTAGCATCACAGCCTTTTGATAATTCTGTAATGCAGTGTGTTTTAAGACAGGAACAAATGAGCCAGGTGTAGAATAGTGTATGTATGTATGCAGCAGAACCGAGGTTAGTGCAAAATGTGTTGTGCACGTTGTGGAATCTGAAGGATCTGTGAAGCCGTGTTTACAGTGATTTCCACCTGAGAAGACTGGGAGCTGAGCAGCGAGAAGAAAATAATACCCCCCTCATTCTGCTTATCACAGGCACTCAGCAGTGTCATCCGCTAAAATTAGCTTGTGCTGGCTGAGCTCTACCTGCAGGAGATAAAATATAAGGGAGGGGGCGTCTGTTATTATTAATCTTGAGAAGAAAAAGATGAAAAGAGGGGAGGAAAAAGTTTATCAGGTTCAAGAGATGAAGCATTTTTCTAAACAGCTGCAGCACATGTCATCGTGAAACATTACTGTGCAATTGTTGTTTTTGGAACCTTTGCTGACATATGTAGTGATAGAGCAGATTGCAATATAAGATGTCCTTTTAAGAGCATATAAACAGTTATGGTAGCCCTGCAGGGACATACTGTTTTCTATGAACAACCCCAGTGGAAATAGCACCAATCATTTCACTTGAAAAAATGGTATCACCAAAGTTCATAATTGCGTTAAACCTTCTGCAATGTTCACAAAATTCTACTTTTACAAAAGATAGGCAAATATGACAAGTGGTATTTTGATGTGATTGATTATATATTATTGAAAACATAGCTTTAACATAACTTCCACTTTCTTGAAGGATCAAACCATCTTCTTCATCTGATCCAGTGGCCGGGTCGCGGGAACAGCAGTCTAAGAAGACTCCCCAGACACTTCCTTCAACTCACATTGGACCCCAAGCTAGTACAATTATGTGAACAGATTCTCAGCAAAGAGAGACAAATCTAGAAAGATTAACTCTTGGATTCAACACTTTTTGAAGTGGGTCTATATAATTTCAGTACATTCAGAAATTTAAAAACATAACTAAGAAAAATGTTTTGGGCTTCACAGAAAACATAGTTCAGCACCAGGCACAGAAAAATAAGATAATTTTGTATAAAAAGGTGAACTAGCACCAGAATAACAATAATGATCATTTCCTCAGACATTAGATACACATGTTAATAATATTCTAAAACATATTAAGAATTCTCATTTTATTATCTATACCTTTTATTATCTATCTTGGTGTGAGGGAGGAAAAGCCTGCTTTTAATACAAATAGGAACTGTTAGCTTTGTATTTGAGGGATGACAAGTAGAAATGTTTAATGTATTTGGTGTAATTAATATTTTAAAATTGTGGATATTACTGCAGTTTTTTAGCCTGACCTGTACCCTGCTGAAGCTCTGTACTCTCTCCCGGCTCTTTTGGTACGAGTGCTGGAACTAAGGCAAAGAGAATAAAACTATAAAGCCATTGTAAAGTTTGTCTGTTTAATCTACCTCAGAAAAAGGCACAAGTACAGCGCTGGTACACAAAGATGATGTTCACAAAGAGACGGACTTAAAAAAGTGCATCCTGGTCAAGCTGGGCCACGCCCCACGCAGGAGCATGCACTACCTGCCACTGTATCAGTACATTTCCACTATGTGGTCAGTCAGCAGTGACTGATTGGGTGTCTTAGGGTGCAATGTAGCGTGCAAAGCAAGCAAATAGTAAGTACAAAATGTTACATGAGTGCATCTCAATAAAAAAAAACTCCAACACTGCCTTCTGCCTCTTTTCTCTCTCATCTAATCTGACAAGATTTATAACAGGATGGGAAGTCTGCACACTGTGAGTGTTATTATTTGCTCTAAACATTAGCAAAGTTGGGCTACTGTTCTTGCTGTAAATGTCTCTAAATCCACTTTTGACTTGGTCTTATTCTGACTGTATTCTGTCACAAGCCTCACTTCATTAACGTTTTATATCAAATGAATAAAGGTCTTCTCTTGCTATATATATATTTTACAGTACATATTAAATCTGGCCCTGAGGCTTATTTCCACCCATCAAAGCCAATCACATGCAAGCAATAACAGAGACATCCAATCAGAAAGCTAGGGAGACGGGTCTAATAGAATCTGAGATCAGTTTGACTGTCACACATCACCTTGGGCTATTAGATTACCGCTGTGAGGGGGAACAAAGGTGCAGAGAAGACTTTTTTTTTAACTAACAAAAACACTTAGTTGTTTTATTTAAGAACAATCTTAATTTATGTAGATTAGTTTATGCATACATTTATTTATTTTTGACAGCTCTGGTTGCGGTGGCCAGGCCTCTGTTAAACTTTTCTTTGAAATCTTTACAAGTGCCTTACTGAGAGAAACAGCATTTAGCTAAATGAGGTTGCCACTCTCACCTGGTGCAGAGGCAGATTAAGCGAGTGGAAAGGCTGCCTCTGTAGCTCAGAGTGAAGAAGAGTCAAGAAGATAAGCATCCCCCCAGAGGTTGGCTGAAAATCACTGAAGCTAGGGGACATCTGTACACAGTCTTCTCTTGCACGCACAATCACACACTCACACACTTACACAAAGCACCAGGAACAGGACTTTGTCTTTTTTATATTGCTTTTTGCCCCAAGCGATTATAGATGGCTCCATTGTATTCCAGCTCTTACTCAAGCCGCTGCCACATTTCACCTTCTTCAGGTCAAAAATCAGTTATATGGCTGTTTAAATGCCTCAGGTCAGTATGCTGCTTATGTTGCAATAAGGTACTACCATGAAAACCATTGTGTGGATGAGAATTTATCAGAACATGAATTTATTGAACTGCTCTGAGACAAAATTTTAAAGCCATACAACATCAAGGGGACAAAATAATGATAACAATGAAAATGATAAATGAAGAGTTAATTTGCAAAAACAGTTGAACACCATTTTGGAAAACAGTTAACTGAGACTTGTAATTTATTATTTGCATAGTGCTGTTTTCAAAGCCCAAATCCAGTTTAGTGGTTGTAAGTGGTCAGAGTCACTCAAGTTTGGTTATCCTGTAGCCAAAAACAAAACAAAAACAAAAAACTGAGTTATCTGGTTTTAAAAATAATAAAAAAAAAGGTTAAAGTAAACGCTTCTGGACTCAATTTTCAAGGTGAAGACGTTTTGTCTCTAATTCCAAGAGACTTTATCAATTCTGAGTTCAACTCGTAAGAGAGCTGAGCTTATATCTCTAGAGGGAGGAGTTTCCCCTGAAACCAAACCTAATGGACCAGGCTGTTCTGGTCTCATGGTCGTTGGCTCTGAAAGAAAAGTGTGACTCCTGATAATGTTCAGAATTGATAAAACAGTGAAAATGTTTTTTGGTCAGGTTTAAAAACACATTAAACACATTTTATTGTCTTGTATGGCTCGCAAATCCCTCCTGCGAAGCCGACCGTTTCCTAATGAGCTAACATGTCTGTATAGGCCCTACTCCAGTCTGATTATTGTTTTTTCCCTAACCTCTGAAAAGACAACATTCACCACAATAAACGCGTAAAGGAGGGATGCCCCCAGTTGTTATGACGACAGTGAACACAACACTATGAAAAGTCCAATGGTCTGCTTTTAGAAAGTTTAGCATCAAACCAAAAGTTACCAAACCAAACATATACAAAGTTGACGTTTGTGCAGACTTTCAGGTAAGAAAATGGCCATACTATTTTTTTTTTCTCTTGTTACATAAGGGTACTGATTGGTCATTCAATAGGGCATATTATAAATAATATATAACTTTTTAAATAATGATATAGTGCATTGTTTAATTTATTGTTAAGCCCTTCTTTTTAGTATCAGATGAGCAGACTTTTGGAAGATTACAAATTATTCAGACAAGCCAATACTTTCTTATCAATCATTTTATTATAAACAGTCACTTACATCCAGGTAAAATATATTTCATCATTATTTTTGGCAGAATTAGGTTTTGTGTGTGATTATTTTAATTGTGCAATAAACAAGTAGAGAATTTTATACAATCTTTGTAAGTCGACTAAAGACAGAAGAAACCACACACTTTTGCCCACGTCATGTAAAGCTGTCCAAGTAATGGCATGATCACTTTGGCTTCAAAACAAGCTGTGGACCAAATGCGTAAAAAGCTACGCCAGTCTTAGCACAAAACAGAGCTTTTATGCACATACTGAGCACACAGCACAGAGGTGTCACACCTGTTAGGACTTAGTCCAGGCCCAGGCAGAGATGAGGAATTATTGATGATTTGTTTTTTGAAGTTTTTTTGCTTTTTTGCTTCAATAAAGTTGTGGTTGTAAAACAAATATGACTAGGCTGGTATTTTAGTCATTAGTTAGTAAGGTTTCAGTATATAAACCTAAATTATTTAGAGAATTTTTTATTTTATTTTTTATTTTAAATAATTAAATAAATTAAAGAAGAAAAAATAGAAAAAAAATAGAAAAAAATACTTAAGAGCAATGTTAAAGTTACAGACACATCAATAATGTTTGAAAGAACAAAATGTGTTGAGTGTAAACAAGAACCAAGGGTTTAGATCTAAATAGTCCTAGAATCAGGAAGCTGAAATATAGGTCAAATCCTGTGTCTGTGAGCAGTCATGACTAAATTTAGAGGCACACAGATACACAGATAGTTGCTCCCCCCAGGGTCCACCCCAAAGGGTTAAACATGGGAGCAGTCTACTTTTCTCAAAAAAAAAAAAAAAAACTATCTTGCTTGCTCTTCTCTCAGACCACACCACGTTTTGTTCTCGAGTTAAGGTTTTCGAGCAAATCATCATAATGCTTATTAAAGTTTCTTGTGATTAGATTTATCAGAGAAAAAGAGTTATTTTTGTGTATTTGTTTTGTGTATTTGTTTTAGTTTGTCAGGTGTATTGCATATATATATATATATATATATATATATATAATTATATTTTAAACTTTTAGAAAGAATACGGTAAAAGGTGGAAGGTGTGCAAATAGAAGATATAAAATAAAACAGTACAACATCAAGACCAATATCAGATAAGTGTAGTGTAGTGTCACATGTTTCACATTTACTCACGGCTTTAGTTTTATAATCCATTAAAGCTGAATTGATTTTTCAAATTTCAAGGAGTCCTTACGGATTTTGTGATGGAGTCAGGAATTTCTCTCTTGATGGTTGTAATCAAAGAACCAATCAATATTTTACTAATATTACAGATCAATTCACATTCCTGGAATAGTGCATCTATCCGTTACACCGGACAGCAGTCAAATAAGTTCCAAACACCTTAAGTTGTACAGCAGAAGCAATTATCAACAGTAATACACTTTTAGAATTAATTTGATGGTCTATCCGAGCCAAGTTTAGCAACACGCATCTAGTCTAGTCTTTTCCAAAAGAAGAAGTATTGAAATTCACAAATCTTTAGGCTGTATAGGAGTTGCTAGAATTAAAATATGGCTGATATGACTGATTATTTAATAGAATTAACAAAATGGAGTAAAAAAATAATAAAAAATGAATAAATTAATTAATTAATTAAAACCATCAAAAATAGTCGCACAGAATGTGCAGACCAAGCTGGCACACATGCAGCAAAGAAAAAAACATAACCTTGAACTGACATACCAGTAAACCACTTTTCTGCAGATGTAGGTCAAGTGTCACAAGCCAGAGTAAGACCAAATACCTTATTTCTAGTAATAGTGGACAATGTGGGAGGTAACAAGCAGTGAAAAGAATAGGTATAGTAAGTATAGGTAAGAGGTATAGTAGTAGCATCAAAAATAGCAGATTATATGACAGACAAGGGGGCTCAGAATTTATGAATAAACAATGGAACGCTTTTCAAGAACAAACATGTAACAGACATATTGGAATTCCTGATAATATAAGTAGGTCCGTACCACATATGTCTAATACTAAAGGCATCACAGAACGAGCAGTCAGAACAGTGAAAGAAAACATCCTCCCAAACCTCAGAGAAGAATGGGATTCTCCCTTAGGATTAATTAAAATAACAATAACAACAACTTAGCTTAGCTCATTAAAAAGAGGAGAAAGAAGAGCCCACTAGCAGTAGAACATTATAACGAGGGAACGGATATAATCATCGCTATAACGGGTGATCTCGTAACTTTAAGAGACAAAGGGCACATTCACCTGAAACAAATTAAACCTTACCAAAAATGAAGAGATTGCAAAATCCACTATTTCTGAGGACCATGAACTCTTGGTGGGGAAAACGTTCTAGCAAAGGGCTTGAATAGGCACAGCAAGAAGAGCAACTTTGGGAGACATAGTAAACAGGGAAGTGAATAAAACCTCTTTGTGTGTGACTGGATGCAAGGTGAGGGCAGGCAGCTTTACCTGACTAAAATCTAGCCTAATCAGCCTAGATTTAGTCAGGTAAAGCTGCCTGTAGAGTAGATTTAGGACTTGCAATAAAACAGCCACTGTGGGCTATTGTCAGATGTTTTGTATTGTCTTGAAGAAGCTATAAGAAAGTATTGGTATTGGATCGTTATCACCAATACCAGCCTGCATTTTACTTGGTATCGGATTGGTAAGGAAATCAGTGGTGTTCCACATCACTACCCCCAGCCCCCCAGCTATTCAAAGGAAAGTTAGTGACTAGTAAAAGTAAATAAATGTGCATCAATGTTGACCAAATACTTAGCCCCTGTAGAAAAACCTGGGCCAATCATGGACTGTCCCCTAAAAATATCCTAGATCTGCCGCCAGGCCTGTGCTGCCACAAGATACAGCCCAAAGTGAATTAAAGAGATCAGCTACTGTAAACAAAAAATGTGTTTTTTATCAGCCATGACAAACCTCTAAGACCGTATTAGTAATGCATCTATCTCAGCATTGAATAACAGTACAGTGTGGTAGTAAAATTTACAGTGATGAATGCATGTGTTTTGCCATATCATATTTGCCATATATAGCTCCATTCTATTACCCAAAATGACATTTACCACAGCGAGCCACGTATGGAAATGTCATGAGAGAAAACAACTGAGTCCATCAGTGCCATATCCACAATTTATGATTTCATGCATCAGGGCAGGTCAGAATAATGTGGCAGCGTGGCACTTCATCCACCAGTGATGGAAATCCAGCCATGATCCAGCGGGGCGGATCAAGACATGAGGGTTTTTAGGATAAAGGCAACATCAAAAATGAATGAGTATTTGCAACAAACACAGTGGCTGTTGAAAAATTCATGGGTCATGTAATGGAAAAGTATGAAGAAAGGGATAACAAGGAGTGTTTAAAAACAGGATTCAGGGGACCAGTTACAGTTCTGGCAAAACCTCTGAAAAGTGACAGTGGCCCTGTTTCAAGAAGCAGTTTTAGTACAAATTCCCATTAAATGAACCTAACCTGGTCTCCGCTATTTTTACAACTCTGAGTCTTCTCCTCCTGGCGCATCAGAAGGAGGTCTACTGTATAATATGATAAAACATAATCATAAAATAAAACAGGAATTTAGGGTAAAAGGGTAAAAAGTGTAAAGAAAATTACAAAAAATGTGCATGCAGTATATTTATATATACAATCTTTGTCAACATCCTCCTCTCACCCAACTCCTTAATAGAATCGAGCAGGCAGCCAGACAGTTTTATGAACCTAAGATAGAAATAATCTTAAAATATCATAGCGTTACATGTTACTTGTTACATGCTAGCAATTAATCGACTAGCTCAAGAACCAATTCCTTTTGGGGATCAATCAGGAATCCAGCCATATTTTCTTTTCATTCATGACATATTTTTACTAAAATGCATGGTGGCCATGGTGGTAAGGCATTGGTCTTATAGACTAAAGATCATGTGTTTGACCTCCATTTATACCCGGTACATTAGTGGCAAGATGTCAAGCACAGGAGTTATCTTTATGTAAGCAAATATTAGGAGTTCCAAACTTATATATGCTGTAAGTTGAGCTAGTGGATGCCATTCGTCATGTGGCCGTCTATGGGTCAACTGGCTGAATGGCCTGTTTTTCTTGTGAAAAACAGGCATGGTGGCCAGGCGGTAAGGTGTTGGTCTTGTAAACCAGAAATCATGGGTTCGACCCCCATCTGTGCCTTAAGATGATAGTAGATGAAGACATACGGATTCTGTTTACGCAACCAAGAATGAGGAAAACAAAAAAATAACCCCAGCACATAATCCACAAAAAGTAAGGATGAATTGAACGATACCTCCTCAAACCTATATCAAAGTCAATGAGTAGCAGCAAAATGGCAAGCAAAGGAATTGTCCTTATTCATTAAAAAAGTGAAAGATTGTTTTTTTCTTGCGGTACTGGCGTTTTGTTTTGTTTTTCTCACGTTGCGTAATCAGAAAGATTTGAGGTAGGAGGTAGTGGCTAAGTGCAAATTTAATAATAAATGGCTCGAGAAAGATGAATTCTCGTGGTGGTTGAGGCTGGAGCCAGGAAATGTCTACAAGACAAACTGCACCATTTGCAGATAATGTTTTATACAGTGGTCCCGCTGTTCGGCTCTTGTTCTTTTTTGAGCCAGCGCAATGATTGTAAAAATAATGGTCAGTTAAGTTTATTAGCATTAAAACATTCATTTATGTGTTCTTAATGAAATACGTTTTTCCTTGAAGTAAACGTATTCTTAATTTAAAAACGTGCTTTTGTTTGTTGTGTGGTGACCAAAAACAATGCTGAATTGTATCCTATAACAAGCCACAAATGTGGTGGCCCAGGGAGCTCAACAAAATAGAAAAGCCAAAACATACTTTACAAAAAGAAACAGCCATTACAACAACATATAGCACTGGAAATAGCCAAATAAAATTACAACAAGAACCAAATGACATGGCAGGGGTGTACGTGGCAGAGTGGTTAGCGCCTTCACAGCAAGAAGGTTGTGAGTTCAAAACCTGGCCGACTCAAACATTCTCGGCCGACTCCGGTTTTTCTGTGAGGAGTCTGCATGTTCTCCATGTGTTACCGTGGGTTTTCTCCAGGTACTCAGGCTTCCTCCCACCGTCCTAAGACATGCATGTAATGCAAGGTTAATAGGCAAATCTAAAGTATCGATTAACTCTAGGGACACTCTCAATGTGAGTGAATTGAGTGAGTGGTTGTTTGTCACTGTCTGTCTCTAAAGTACACACGTGGACAAAAATGTTGGTACCCTTCGGTCAATGAAAGAAAAACTCACAATGGTCACAGAAAAAACTTTATTCTGACAAAAGTAATAATAAATAAAAATTCTATGAATGTTAACCAATGAAAGTCAGACATTGCTTTTTAACCATGCTTCAACAGAATTATTTAAAAAAAATAAACTCGTGGAACAGGCCTGGACAAAATTGTTAGTACCCCTAGAAAAGACTGTAAATAATGTGACCGAATGGAACTGTTAATTCAAGGTGTGTGCACTAATTAGCATCACAGGTGTGTACAATCTTGTAATCAGTCAGTGGGCCTATTTATAGGGCTTCAGGTAGTCACTGTGTTGTCTGGTGACATGGTGTGTACCACACTCAACATGGACCAGAGGAAGTGAAGGAAAGAGTTGTCGCAGGAGAATAGAAAGAAAATTATAGACAAGCATGATAAAGGTAAAGGCTATAAGACCATCTCCAAGCAGCTAGATGTTCCTGTGACTACAGTTGCACATATTATTCAGAAATTTAAGATCCATGGGACTGTAGCCAACCTCCTGGACGTGGCAGGAGGAAAATTGATGACAAATCAAAGAGACGGATAATCCGAATGGTAACAAAAGAGCCCAGAAAGACTTCTAAAGAGATCCAAGGTGAACTCCATGCTCAAGGAACATCAGTGTCAGATCGCACCATCCGTCGTTGTTTGAGCCAAAGTGGACTACATGGGAGACGACCAAGGAGGACACCATTGTTGAAAACAAATCATAAAAAAGCTAGACTGGAATATGCCAAACTACATGTTGACAAGCCACAAAGCTTCTGGGAGAATGTCCTATGGACAGATGAGACAAAAATGGAACTTTTTGCCAAGGCACATCAGCTCTATGTTCACAGATGGAAAAATGAAGCATATCAAGAAAAGAACACTGTCCCTACTGTCAAACACGGAGGAGGCTCTGTTATGTTCTGGGGCTGCTTTGCTGCATCTGGCACAGGGTGTCTTGAATCTGTGCAGGGTACATTGAAATCTGAAGACTATCAAGGGATTCTAGAGAGAAATGTGCTGGCCAGTGTCAGACAGCTTGGTCTCAGTCGCAGGTCATGGGTCTTGCAACAGGACAATGACCCAAAAAACACAACTAAAAACACCCAAGAATGGTTAAGAGGAAAACGTTGGACTATTCTAAAGTGGCCTTCTATGAGCCCTGACCTCAATCCTATTGAGCATCTTTGGAAGGAGCTGAAACATGTCGTCTGGAAAAGACACCCTTCAAACCGGAAACAACTGGAGCAGTTTGCTCATGAGGAGTGGGCCAAAATACCTGCTGAGAGGTGCAGAAGTCTCATTGACAGTTACAGGAGTCGTCTGATTGCAGTGATAGCCTCAAAAGGTTGTGCAACAAAATATTAAGTTAGGGGTACCATCAATTTTGTCCAGGCCTGTTCCATGAGTTTATTTTTTTTAATAATTCTGTTGAAGCATGGTTAAAAAGCAATGTCTGAATTTCATTAGTTAACATTCATAGAATTTTTATTTATTATTACTTTTGTCAGAATAAAGTTTTTTCTGTGACCATTGTGAGTTTTTCTTTCATTGACCGAAGGGTACCAACAATTTTGTCCACGTGTGTATCAGTGGCCAGTTAGTTGCAGTAACTGGCCACTGTCCAGGGTGAACCCCGCCTCAGGCCCAAAGCTGCTGGGATAGGCTCCAGTTACCTGCGACCCCTAACGGGACAAAACGGTAGAAAATGAATGAATGAACATTAGCAATAGAATTTAAAATCAGAATAATAATTTTGAATTCTGACATTGCTGTCCTCACAAGTCCATTACTAAATTGATCTGAAATAGAAATATTTTTGCATTATTGTGAAAACAACCACCTAATTTTAAAGGTTAACAAAACAAAGGAAATGATTTTTGATCCAAAGTCAGTGGGGGACCATAGTCCAGTGGTCATACATGACCACTCCTATCAGTCAAATCAGGTCCTACAGTGCATCCGGAAAGAATTGAGCCATTCTCTTTTTCCACATTTTGTTACAATTAAGTTTTATTCCAAAATGGATTAAATTTATTATTTGCCTCAAAATTCTACAAACAATACCCCGAATTGACGGAAGGTTGTTTGAAATATTTGCAAATTTATTAAAAATAAAAAACAAAAAAAGCACAGCATGTACAAGTATTCAAAGCCTTTGCCAATAGACTCAAAATTGAGCTCAGGTACATCCTTTTTCCCACTGATCATCTTTGAGAAGCTTCTACAACTTAATTGGAGTGCACCTGTGGTAAATTCAGTTGATTGGACATGATTTGGAAAGGCACACACCTGTTTATATAAGGTCCCACAGTTAACAGTGCAGCTCAGAGCACAAACCACGCTATTAAGTCCAAGGAATTGTCTGTAGACCTCCGAGACAGGGTTGCATCAAGGCACAGATCTGGAGAAGGGTATAGCATTTAAGGTTCCTATGAGCACAGTGGCCTCCATCATCAAAAATGTTTGGCACCACCAAGACTCTTCCAAGAGCTTGCCGCCCGGCCAAACTGAACAATCGGGGGAGAAGGGCCTTAGACAGGGAGGTGACAAAGAACCCGATGGTCAGTCTGAAAGATCTCAGCGGAGAGAGGAGAACCTTCCAGAAGAACAACCATCTCTGCAGCCCTCCACCAAACAGGCCTGTGTGGTAGAGTGGCCAGACCTCAGTAACACACAAAAGGCACATGACAGCCCACCTGGAGTTTGCAAAATAGCACCTGAAGGACCAGACCATTCATTTGTTCATTATCTCCCACTTAGTAGATTACATAAACAGACTAACACATAACACTAGGTTGGGACATGACAGTTTTTGTTCCAAACTTGAGTACAGTATCGACACCTCCATGAAAGCTGTAAGAGAAAGGCAATACTAGTCCCTCCAATTACTTTATGATCAGTCTGTGCTCTGACAAGCTCAGAGGATACTGGCTGATCGAGCTCATGTCCTTTAGTCTGAGTATGTTCTTTTTCTCTCAGGAAGAAGGAACAAAGTTCCTTTTGCAAATTGAATCGTTTTTAAAATTCTTTTGTTATAACTTTTACAAAGCTTCTTAACAATGATGCTTAAAACTGCTGGGACTGTGTAATTGCAATGGTTAAAGGTATGATCAGTATATGTGGATGTGCGCAATGTGTAGTTATCTGTTTTGTAAAATATGAGGCTTGTATATCTGTCAAGTTTGTGTTTTTATTGTAAGGCATTATGGCCAAGACATTATGCAATGGCCAAGACAAATTTCCCCAAAGGTACAATAAAGTATATTATATTCTATTGTAATCGTAATCAGACCAGGTTCAAGGGAGATGGGCCCAGGCACACACAAACTTAAGACTGCTTATATGATTATCCATTTTTTGGTCTTCAATATACCAGATATAGACTAAAGGCTAGTTTCAAAGTGTCTGCAAAGCAATGGGGGACAGAGAAAGTCGGACAACTGTACACAAGCACAGCATGGATTATCTGTCCTTAAGTTAGGCAAGTTCTTTTTACACTGCCATTGTTTTACTATGCAGAGTTTACAGTCCCCAACAGTAGCCACTCTGCACACTCTATTTTTGTATGCATGTATTTACTCAGTTATTCAACCTTGCCATTGTTGACAATCCCAGTTGAACACAACTTGACAGTGAGTTTACAAAAGTGTTACATACATATACATAGTACATAGTGCAACCTGTTAGTTTGCAATGTGCCTTTTCTGTCAGAAATTGTCAATTGGTTGGAAAGGTCCAAAAGTAAATACCATACTCTCTCCCTCCCCTTTCTCCCTCTGTTTGGCTACTTTGGCTCCCTTTGCTGTTCCAAAACCACCTATTACATTAAAAAAGATTCAGATTTTTTACACACTCAAGTTTAATTGTACTTTCATTTACCCATTGATTGAACTGTCCTGTTTGTCTGGGTGACTGAAAGCATGATGTAAAGAGCTTTGGGTGCTCGAGAAGGGTAAAAAAAAGTGCTATATAAATGCACTCCATTTACTATTTTTGTCTAAAGGCAATCAAGATGACGCATCTAAAGTGAAGTAGTGAAGTAAAGTAAAGTTCTTGAAGTCGAGTCAGTGAAACGGATCAGTACATTAAACCTTGGCCCAAATGCGCTCTTGTTCAGAAATTGAAAGAATATCGTTCAACTGATCAAGAGCTTAAACGCTAGAGATTAGATCACCATAAAGCTTGCAGCCGTGAAAAGATGAAGATTTGCTGCCATCATCAAGGACACAGAAAAGCCCCAGCTCAGCCTAAATCTCTATCAATTATCATAGTCCAAATGTTAGAGGATTCAAGGTCCTTGGACGATAAAGATGTCAGAATAAGAATAGCTAAAGTCACAAAGAGCGATGAATGTGTATTGAATTTTATTCATGACACTGGGGCAGGAACATGTGCTCGGCAATCAAAGTATAAGGGGCACGTAAAACTTCAGACTCAATAGCTGCTAGAGAATTTTGCTAAAAAATTGGAACAGATAGAGCTGCAGCATGTTATTTTTTAAACAGTATTTACAAGAAAATCATTTTTTTTCTGATGCTGACTGCATTTTGGTTGCTTTATGAAACAATAAGACATTGCATAACATTAGGACTGATTCAAAGGAATATTGGTCAAAAGGAATCACAATGTACAGAATGCATATTTAGGCCTAACTGTGATTATTCAACATTGAATGTTGAATATGGCTTTGCCTCCAGTGTTGTAGTGCAACACAAACTTTTCCATTTAGGCTTTGCTCACACTACAGAATTTCCATTTGATTTTACATTTACATTTATTCATTTAGCTGACGCTTTTATCCAAAGCGACTTACATTGTTTTAATGTAATTACCAGTGTTACAACCACTGGAGGTAAGGTGGGTTAAGTGTCTTGCCCAAGGACACAACGACAGTATGAACTGTGGGGAGAGCGGGACTACTACTACTATTTTGAGTCAGTTGCGGCCCACTAGTAGTCCATGGCTCATTTTCTACTGGTACGCACAGAAAATCTACCTTGTAATTCATTCATTAATTTTCTACCGCTTAGTCCCTTTAGCGGTTGCGGGTGACTGGAGCCTATCCCAGCAGCTTAGGGCCTGAGCCGGGATACTCCCTGGACAGTGGCCAGTTAGTCGCAAGGCTGACATTTAGAGACAGACAACCATTCACTCTCACATTCATTCACTAGGGACAGTTTAGAGTTGCCAATTAACCTATACATGCATGTCTTTGGACGGTGGGAGGAAGATGAAGTACCCGGAGAGAACCTACGGTAACACGTGGAGGACATGCAGACTCCTCACAGAAAGACCGGAGTCGGCCGAGAATGTTTGAGTCGGCCGGGTTTTGAATTCACAACCTTCTTGCTGTGAGGCAGGAGTGCTAACCACTCTGCCACGTGTACCTACTACCTTGTAATTGATTTGTGAGATTCGCAATAGTCCGGGTGTTTTATTTTGAAAACTTCTACGTCTTCTACTACGTCACTCGTATATTAAAAATGATTTTACAACCTTTGCTTTATTTTATCTCTTTGGCACAGGGCAGGTTTTGTGTCTCGTGTCTGAGTTCAGTGTCAGCCCGTAATTACCTCTTTATTAAATGTTGTGTGAATGTGTTGCCAATATACTGTGTTAGTATTTTTCTATTAAGGTGCACCCTTATAACATTTACATTACATTTATTCATTTAGCAGATGCTTTTATCCAAAGCGACTTACATTACATTACCAGTGTTACAGTCACTGGAGGCAAGGTGGGTTAAGTGTCTTGCCCAAGGACACAACGACAGTATGAACTGTGGGGCGAGCGGGAATCGATCCTACTACCTTCCGGTTGGAGGTCGGCCGCTCTACCACTGAGCTACTGCCGCCCTTATAACTGTTTATACTTGTTATTTTTTTACTTTGTATGCTACATTGCACCCTAGATTAGGACACTAAATACCTCATCTGTTGAAAACAGATAGAACCAGTCAGTCACCGCCGGCTGGAAACATAGTGGAAAAGTACTGATGCATTGATTGATTTTGATTTGATTGATTTTAATTTAATGACCACACAGCCAAGCTGGTGGAATTTGTTATCAGTACAGCTCTTTGGTACAGGTTCCAGCATTACATTAAACAAACAATAAATGTCATGATTCACCCTTGTGTGTGTTTGTGTATGCTTGTACTAAACTTCCTGTGTCTTATTGTGAAGAGTCCTTCCCCGGTCTGTCTGTAAGATTTACTTCCTGCCCTTGTGTCTTCCTCTCCCTAGTGATTACCTGCTCTACCCCTGTGTGAGCTTTCCAGCGTTTCTAGTGTATTGTATAGCCGTTTTCTAGTGTGTATTACCTTTGCCTTGTTTTTGATCACGTCTTCTGGATTTCGGACTTTGTACTTTTGCCTTGGAATTAAACTTTTGTGAAACATCTGTCTTTTGTGGGATCTGCTTCGTGAGTCCTTCTGCCTGTACCTGACAATACAATGGCAGGAAGCGTGAGGTGTGACCAAAGGTTATGACTTTTAGGGTATCAAGTTGACCAGAGACACAACTCATTGGCTGACATTATGTTAACTTTTGTGTTGTGCCTTTTTCTGAGTGGAATTAAACAGACAAACTTTACATTGGTTTCATAGTTATATTCTCATAGTCAAAGTTCCAACACTCGTACCAAAAGAGCCGGGAGAAATTGTTTTTCAGAGTAACAACTGTATACGTTTTTCTTTTTCGTGCTGTTTTACTTTGTAAAAAGTCATATCCAACCACTTTCTCTGTTTTATCAGTAGCCATACTTCCTTGTTTACATCAGTGTTGAACAATGAAGGTGTTCCTTAGGGGTGAAAGTAGTTTTAAGTTCTTGCTGGAACTATCACTAAATCTAAATGAAAGTCAATACTATATTATACTATAGAAATTAGAAACACTTGGCATTGTGTTAATGTAAATTAGTAGTTATTGTGTTATTTTGCTGTTGCGTTATTTCCATCCAATTGTTTTATGAAATTGTTTTATGAAATTATTTAAAACAATAACAGAGGAGATGACATCCAGCAGCTTATTAGTGAAGCGCAAAAGTCACCAAAAGAAGGATGTTAAGAGTTTTGGGTGTGTTGTTAAACTGTATGTGGGACTGAACAGCAGAGGGTCTGGTGGTCCTCCCCCTGAAAATTATAGTCAAAACAATGTAATTTTGGTTATTTTGGGAGATTGGGAAATATATAAACTTCCGACACTGTAAAGCAACAGGCAGTTTGGTAATGCTACGAGTAATAGTGGGAATATGTCCAGCAAGATAGACTTACCTGTAGCATTACCAAAGTACCTGTACACATTTTTTCCAAATTTCCATTTATAAGTTATGTTACTCAAATGTTAAATCCATGGAAATTATTGTTCGGAATAGTGCATCCACTAACGCGACACAGCGAAAGGCAGCCTCCATACACTTTATTATTATAAATACATTTTTTATGTACGTTTGATAGGGACAGATACCACAAATAGACATACTCAGAACAAAAATCCCATAGAAAAAAAACATAGTATATGTTGCAAATGGTAATTTGCCGCACCTGTCCTAGATGAGCGTTTAAGTAAAACTTGAAAAAGTGGTTTATAAAATACATGGTTAGATATGCTCTAAAATCCAACTGACAAAAGCCTTTCAGAGGAAGTGGCAGTTAAAAGCATCAGCGTGTGTGAGTGAAGTTCAGTCTATCTACCAAGGGCACACATTTTTCTCCAATTACAGCACTCACTGATGGGAAGGCCCTCATACAGTTTAACGTTACCTGTAATCAAATCCAGACTAAACACATTTCATATGATTCCCAGCACTGGGCGAAACGACTCACTGCGTAAATGTGCATGAGGTGCAGCTGAGTTGGTGATGTGGGTGAAGTCTATTGCAGTATGAGGGCGACAGACTCCGATTGCTATCTCCATGATGGATTGCCAAGTGCGGCTGCTTTAAAATACTATTAGGACATAGTCGTCGGCTCGCTAAAGGGTGCTTGCTAATGTATTGCTTCTCTCCGAGTCTGCTCTAGTTTGAAAGTTTGCAATAAATGCGTCTGCAAAACAAGACTGCGGGGTCTTTTTAAGTGTGTTCCGGGGGTAAATCGTGCAGAGAAGGAAAGTGCAGGTTGTACTCAATGCTGGCTTGGTCATGCAATAAAAGCATATCAATTGAAAGTGCAGCAAAACAACAGTCCCTGTTTAATTCCAGACTAATGACATTGCGGGTAAGCGGACCACGGCCTCTAGAGGTGTAGTACAGGAAAAACCTCATTATCTGTTTTGGTGTGTGTGTCCCCTCATTATTATTGGTCCCAGAGAGCAGCCCCAGCCTTATCTGCAGAATGATTAGAAACGCAATGAGGAGAACTTTTCCTACACATGTAACCCACACAAAGCCCAGCAGGCCAGTCCTCATGAGACAGATGCAAATGATGCCATTTTTCTACACTAAATGAAACAAGGGAACAGGGGTAAAAATACTGGTGGCTTATAATGTTGGAGTAATGGCAAACTGGAACGCCCAGAGAACACTGTTGGGTTTCAGACATTGACAGAGCCTTTTGTCTGTGTTGTATGTTGACTATTTGT
This sequence comes from Perccottus glenii, assembly GCA_024416835.2. Taxonomy (NCBI): domain Eukaryota; kingdom Metazoa; phylum Chordata; class Actinopteri; order Gobiiformes; family Odontobutidae; genus Perccottus; species Perccottus glenii. The sequence goes on from CM044554.2 coordinate 8,543,627, forward strand.
ATTATGCTTTGGTGTGTGTTTTCAAAGCTCATGTATGTAGCAAGATACTAGTATGGGAGTAGTATTATAACCAACAATGCTCAATACTGATTGATTTATCTTTATGGCAGTTCAGTACACATCTATTGCTAACAAAGTGTTGACAGTTGTGATTTTCTAAAGAACATCAGTAACAATACAACTTTAAGAAGAACCAGCTTTAGCATAGGTATCAAACATGCGGCCGTGGGCCAAAACTGGCCAACCAGAGGGTACAATCCAGCCCGACTGAATGGTTAAATGAATTGTTAACAGGTCTAAGGAAACAACAGTCTGTTTTGACCCTTAGCTGAGAGGTCAGTAATGAGGCAGTAAGAGTTAGCTAAGTCATATTGTGAGGGTGAGGTTGTGACAACATACAGTGGGGATCGAAAGTTTGGGCACACCAGGTAAAAAATTTTATTAATGTGCATAAAGTTGCCAAGAAAAGATGGAAAAATCTCCAAAAGGCATCAAATGACAGATTAGACATCCTTATAATAAGTCAAAAAAAGTTTGATTTTATTTCCATCATTTACACTTTCAAAATAACAGAAAACAAAAAAATGGTGTCTGCAAAGGTTTGGGCACCCTGCAGAGTTAATACCTTGTACTGCCCCCTTTGGCAAGCTAGGACCTGACAGTGTCATGGATTGTTCTCAATCATCGTCTGGATAGACCAGGTGATGTCAATCTCAAAAGTTTTAAATGCCCAGACTCATCTGACCTTGCCCCAACAATCAGCACCATGGGTTCTTCTAAGTAGTGGTCTAGAAAATTGAAACTGAAAATAGTTGACGCTCACAAAGCAGGAGAAGGCTATAAAAAGATAAGATGCCAATATCCTCTGTTCGGAATGTAATTAAGAAATGGCAGTCATCAGGAACAGTGGAAGTTAAAGCAAGATCTGGAAGACCAAGAAAAATATCAGACAGAACGGCTCGCAGGATTGTGAGAAAAGTAAGTCAAAACCCACGATTGACTGCACGATCCCTCCAGAAAGATCTGGCAGACAAATGGATAATGATCCTAAACACACCTCAAAATCCACAGTGGATTACATCAAGAGGCATAAACTAAAGGTTTTGCCATGGCCTTCACAATCTCCTGACCTCAACATAATTGAAAATCTCCTTAAAAGAGCAGTGCGTGACAGACAGCCCAGAAATCTCAAAGAACTGGAAGACTTTTGTAAGGAAGAATGGGCAAAGATACCTCAAACAAGAATTGAAAGACTAGTTACAAAAAGCGTTTACAAGCTGTGATACTTGCCAAAGGGGGCAGTACAAGGTATTAACTCTGCAGGGTGCCCAAACTTTTGCAGACACCATTTTTTTGTTTCCTGTTATTTTGAAAGTGTAAATGATGGAAATAATTGTTTTTTTTTTTTACTTATTATAAGGATTCTAATCTGTCATTTGATACCTTTTGGAGACTTTTCCATCTTTTCTTGGCGTCTTTATGCACATTAAAAAATTTTATTTGGGGTTCCCAAACTTTCGATCCCCACTGTACGTACATGCTGAAGGCTCTTGCCAACATTAGCCTTTTTTGGTGGCTATTTATCAGAGCACTGACATAATGTATTTATAATGCCTTGCATTAAAACAAAGTGTAAAAAGTGTAAAAAACTGTAGTTGTTGTTATTTATAGGTTATTATGCTATTATTTTATCAGTCTGGCCCAAAAACATGTACAACATAGGACTACAGATGGAAATTAGCTGTTAAGCTAATTTCCATCCATAGTTCCATAGTCGCTGCTTCGGCTTAATGTACATTCTACGGTCCTAAAACAAAAAGAAAAATTCTAATCAAATTGGGCCCTGAACTAAAATGAGTCTGACACTCATAGGTGGATTTTGCACAAATTCAATATGATGCTAGAGCGGTGCAAAAGACAAAGATTTTTGAGGATTTTATAAGAAGACTGGCTTTATAAGGAGACTAAATTGCAAAAGATCAGCCAAGGAACTACAGCTGGATTTTTACATTATTCTCAGGCAGTGATTGGGACAGTGACCCTGGGCACAACAGGACAATGTAGTGAGTGCTATTGATTTATTGTTTAATTGTGAAACTGTGGCGAGTCCGCTGATCTCACAGGTTTTAAACAGCTTCACGTTAGCTGCTTCAGAGCGTTTGATTTGTGTGTGATCTGATTTGTCTTTGAGCTACAAATGCTAATAGAATGAAACTAAGTAAATACCGATAATAACGTGAGCGGCTGTGGTAATAGATGCTTAGTTTGTTCTTCTCCAGTAAAGGCAGGGTGTGTCGTGTCTATATCTTGTAAATTTGAGAGATTTTGTGCAGGATGAGATAAATCATTAGAACTTTTTCTCAGGACTCAGCTGAATGACACCAGTCAAACCTTTTTAAACAATTCACTTCCTGCAGCTCAGTCAGGGTTGCCAGGTCCCAGAAATATTTCCAGCCCAATGACAACTCAAAACCCGCCCAAATGGAATGAAAACTAGCCCAATTTTTCAGTGTCCAATCAGATTAGACAACGGCTGGATTCCCACAAAGGGCCTTAAAATAAATGTGTATATAAGTTTAAGTTTAAAGTATTCGCCTTTTGTCTTACCCAAATTCTTAATATCACACACTGTGTTTTTTTTTAATACACAATCTTATACAATAAAGGTCAAATAAGAACATATCCTCTCTGATATTTTCTGACCCTAGTCAGAAGTACTAACTTCTTCTTAGAAAGGAACTGCCTGTGTCAAATAATGTTCTGGCATTTGAGAAAGAAGCCGCATTTTTTTTATGTTTTTCAGTTGCAGTATGAGCTACCAGATCACCGTGGTGAGCTCTTACTTCACATTTGCAATATTTGCAAAACGCTTTTCTATCATCATTTGGAATACTTCGAATCCACTCCTTTAATCCTTTCTCTGTCTCCCATTCTTTGCGATACTTCTTTCCATACTTTCCCCATTTACCTGACATTTTAGAATGCTGCTTGTTCATCAACAGACAACCAAACCGACGCTTCTGACTACAACGCTCTCATGATGTGAGTGACGTGATGATGCTTGATTTGTGATGTCAAAGCACATGTAGCGCAGCGCTACTCGCATTTGCGAGAAGCAGCGTTGTTGCCAAGTATTCATTCCCGGGGATCAACACCCACTAATAAAAGGTTCACTTTTATCTTTGTCCACAATTATTTTATTTTTATTTATTTTTTTGCGGCCGCGGTACATTTTAAATGTAGCCCAAAAAACCGCAACCCGCAACTCCATATTTTTTCCCGCAACTCCTTTTCTAAAATAGCCCAATTGTGCGGGAAAACCGCTACCCTGGCAACCATGAGCTCAGTGTTGTTGACTGATTACAGCAGCGAATGTTCAGCTGGACATACAGTATATCAGCTACATTATTGATTATTAATTAATAATAGCAATAGAGGCATTTAAAAAAAAAAAAAAAGTTTGCCCCCCAGCGCAAATCTCAAGCGCAAATCTATGTTGACTCCCCTGGGCGATAGGCTTACTAGAAATGTACTGTGGAGATATCTATAAATCAATTGTATCATCACTTTTACTACACGATGGGCGTTGAGATTGGGTGCGATACCAACAAAAGATATATGGGAACATTTTATGGGACATCCTATATTATCCTTACTTGTCCTTTTGGTCAGTTAATCTTTTAGGGTCAACATTATAAATGGCCTACATAAAACGTATAAAGAATGCAAAAGGTATCTCTTTTTGGACAAATAATAATGTGGTCACCTTGCCATAAAACCCATTTCAAGAAGCCGTTACATTATTGAAATTACCCTGAGTAGACAAATGGAGTCCAGAGAGCTGGAACCTAATTTTGAACCAGCTGATATCTTCTCATAGAAAGTTTATATTTTGATAAGTGATAGCTAATGTTCTTTCGCCCCATGAACATGTCTTGCAGTCTGCTTAATTTAACTCATGCACAATTGATTTTGAGCACGTGTCTATGTGTGCACTAGAGTAAATTTTATTTTTTTCCCAGTTTGTGGTAAATAACTCAGCTATGACATTGATGATTTATGCTTGGCATCATCTGAAAATGTTGGTTTCAGCCTCATCCAAGTATTGATCGCAAGTATTGACTGAAGAACAAGGTGTCAGCTTCAATTGAAAAACATGAAGGTGCTGTATTAATGCCATTTTGTTTTTTTAGTGCTCATTAAAGCTCTCTTCACTCCTTCTATTGTTCCCTGTCAGCAGTCTAGTCAGGAGACTACTGTATATTGTACATGCTTTTAATGTGAGAGTTCATTGACAGCCTGCAGTGACACAAAGAACGGACTACAATTTGTTTCAATATTAAAGAGAGTGAATGTGAAGTGAACATTTAAAGTGTTGGAAAATCAATATTGCAGAGGGATTTCCAGTAACTGCCAAAAAGCAAAAAAAAAAAAAAAAAGGTCTCCCGTATTTTGCCGTAAGCGCCAACATCCAACATCCAACAATCCTCTTCAAAGCTACACTAAAGCTGTGTCTAGGGCTCCCTGTTAAAATTAAAACAGTCAATATTAATGTTTATCGCATACAGTGTACTGCCTGGTGTCAACCTTTCATCTGATAAGGTTTATGACTGGAAGTGTCGATAAAACCAAAGTAGTAATACTGACCTACACAGTAAAGGACACACAAATAAAGGCAAACGAGGAGTAAACCAAAATGGTTCCACAAATCCTTGTTGCTGGAGAGGTCAACAATAAGGGGTGTAAAAATGAAGATTGATAAATGTAAATGTGTTTTTTTTTTTTTTTTTAAGGTAGAGCCGTTAAAACACATTTTTCATGTTGGTCTTGGTGTTTTACTGAATAGCACTAGACATGAGTTGTTTTAAACAAATTACCTTGGTCTGAGAAGATAAACCTATTTTCTACATGATGCCTTTTTCTTTCAGCTTATTTGTCCTGTATTTTTTTCATTACATCTAATTACACTGTCTGTCTCCTACTTTGCAAACATTAAAGCGCAGAAACTACTATATGTCTTCAAAGCCAGTTGGTAACACTTTATCTCACCTGAGCAAATGTTCATTCAGCTCTGTTCTCTTCGGGTTGTACCATTTACATTGTACATGAATTGATAAAACTTCTAAGGCAAAGACATTTTGTCAAAAAGCTTACAAGCCTAAACCATATTTGAGGTAGAAAAGGGCTTGAAGCCAAATATTATTTCAATACATTAACAGTAAAGCTTTTGAAATACAAGTACTTTTTAGGACAAGCTGCCAAATGCTAAAAAGTCCACAGGGAGCCAGGAGAAAAACCCACATCATGTAGAGGCCTGAATACTGTTCGTATCCCAACAGTGGTGCAACCAGCCATCAGCCTGTAGCCTGCGGGCACTCTCCTCTGCTACTGACAGTCAAGACAGAGGGAAAGTGCAAGAGTAATGCAGCATTATACTTTATGCTATATATACTTTAATTATAACTTATATTTTTACGTTTATTTAAATGGAAATATGTCTGTATGTCGTTGCGCAGTAAAATTAATGTGCTTTTAGAGCAGATTGAAGGAGTGGAGTGCTTTGTCAGACAAACACTTGAGATTGGTCACTGTGCACAGTCCATAGTATACAGTCTGAAGAGTAAAGATGAGAAGATGTTACCTTGTGGTACAGCAGTGTAATGCTGATTTTTGGTATCTGTCTTTTTGCATGTAAACAATAGAAACTGTTTGCCATTTTGAAAGAAAAGATACTTTATCTGAAACAAGCTCACCTCAGGATCTGCCATAATTGTTTTAACTGTGAACTGAGTTTGACACCATTGTAGCCATTGCTGATATTGTGTTGCCAGTCCTTGCATATATCGCTGATAAAGAAGCAGAGAGTTTAAGCTGCCTAGTTTTAGCTTGGACCTATTCTTCTCAGTCATCTTTCAAATCTTGTTTAGTAACTGTTGCTTCAGCGATCATGCTTCTAATTTGCATAATCTGAACTTTAAAACTACAATCACATCACCCCGCCAGCAAATATCAGATATGGGCAAATATCCTACATGTTTGCGATATACTGGAAAAAGTTTGATAAAGCTCTACTAAACAAACAACACTGTCAACTTTAAAATATGTTAGTATTGTTGTACATTTCTTAGTTTGTGCTTTTAAACTATTTTGTAACTTAACTAAAGTTGTAATTGTTACTCTTTGATACAATATTTGCACTATTTTGGTAGCATGTCTCACATTCATATTTGATTAAGCATTTAGGAGTGTATTATTTTTTCTCATTGAACCTTTTTACTTATCATGGTTACTTATGTTTTTTTTTTTTGCACACATTTTGTAATCAACTTCATTTCAATATTTTGTTTATACTTGAAAAGTGTTTAAATTTTTTAATTTAAGCTGAATATTTGTTATTAATGTTTTACATCTGTCAAGTTGTGCTTTGCAGCAGGAGAATATTAAACAGTGGTAATGAATGGCACTAAATTAAAAGTCATTGATATTAATATCGCAATAAATACCAAAATTAATTGTGATATAGTTTTAAGCCCATATTGTCCATCCGTAGTCAATGATGTGAATTTTGTTGTAAATTCTACACTTGAAGACAGGCAACAATTCACTTTACCGCATTTACTGGAGAGAAAACCACAAGACCACAGGGAGGACATGCAAACTTCAAACAAAAAGGCCACGATTGTCTGGCCTGGAGATTGAACCCACAACGCTCTAACTGTCAGGCAGGACCTCTAATCCCTTTGTCACTGAACTGTACTCTTGCCTAAAATTGGGTCCTACCTGTTTTTGTGATAGTGATGGGAAGTTCAGTTCATTTTACTGACTCAGTTCTTTAAGTCTTGTTCAGCAAAATGAACGAATCTTTTTTCAAGTCATTTCGTTCATTTCGTTCATTTCAGCAGAATCTAATTAAAATGTTGCATATTACAATTTTTAATACATTTAGTACTTTTGGAATAAAAACTATAATAACTAAAGCTAATGCATTTATGGCCAAACTTTGAAAAATAAATTATAAATTAATTGCAGCTTACTTCAGGCAGAGAGTTCAACTCACCTCTTAATCCAAATAGTTGTTTTCCTTTGTCACTTCATATTTAGCTTAGCATTAATTCCGTCAACATGTCTGGTCTGGGCCGTGACAGCCTTATGTAGCTGTAGCTAATACATCCGTCCGTCCGAAACAGAAAGGACTCATTCATCTCCCGAGTCGTTCCTTTGTTCGCTCGCTCGCTCGTTCGTTCACCAAGTCCCAGTCCCATAGAGAAAGAGTATGCAGTTACCGGAAACAGAAAGGAACTGTTCATCTCCCGAGTCGTTCGTTTGTTCGTTCACCGGAAACAGAAAGGAACGAACGAACGAACGACTCGGGAGATGAACAGTTCCTTTCTGTTTCCGGTAACTGCATACTCTTTCTCTATGGGGCTGGGACTTGGTGAACGAACGAACGAACGAACGAACGACTTGGGAGATGAATGAGTCCTTTCTGTTTCCTGTATGAGATGTGGTGCAATGCGCATGCGCGGGTCTACACAAAAATGAACGACTCGCTCTCTGAGATGACTAGTCGTTCCCGAGTCATATTAAAGACTCGTTCAAAAAGAACGAATCGTTCATGAACGACTCATCACTATTTTGTGATCATACCACACTTTAGTAACACTTTAATTTGCGCTGAGCTCTATTAGAATTTGCTGCGTACTGTCTTGAAGGAGGCCTCAATTTCACATCAACTCCTACACACTCTTAACCACGGCTCAGGAGAAGCTGGCCAGACACTGCCAACAAGATGCACGGCGCACAATACTAAGATGACTCTTATTTTACAGCACATGCAAAAATAAGATGGTAATCTGAACACGGAATACTAGGATTACTGTATACATTGGTATGGATAACTATTTTGTAACTGCAATATCAAAATATGGATATAATGCACAACAGGAGTACTCTAATACACATTTTTTTAGGTACTACCCATAGTGTGTGTGTGTGTGTAAGTGAAACTTTTAAGCACCCCGATTCTTATTTTCATTGACTTTTCTTAGAAGTCCTGCTTATCTGAAACCCTCAAGGCGCTGCTGTTAATCTCCGGGAAAAGATGACATCAAATGGAAGCAGAGCAAGGGATTATGAAAGGATGTTGTGGAGCATGAGCAACTACCACAGAGAAGTGAATGGACGGAAGCAATCCTCTTCCTCAGGTGAAAGCCGAGAAAAGAAAAAATAAATAAATAAAAGATACTAAACCAGAAACGGTGTATGAATTAACCATCACGAGACATGGGAACGATTCACCAAAGCACCTACATAATGGAATTAATTTTAACCAAATTAATACCAGAAAGTCAAGGCTAGGAAGAATAGTTTTCCCCTGCAGCTCTTTTTTTTTTTTTACCACGTGTCGAGTTCAGAAGCTAACTTGTCTTCCGTTAAATCCCGGTGAGTGCCAGGTATCAACTCCTCTAATGCAGTCCCTGTGAAACCAGTCTTTTACTGTTTCACATTGAGATTATCCCTGAAAAAAATGCCTTTATGTAGCTAATAACTGTCAAGAGAAAATATCTAGTCTCCTGTCAGTCTTTGACGTCAGTCTTTGCAAACAAAAAAATAGATCTAAGACCATTCCTCTTTAATCCTCCTTGAAGGTCTGGTTCAAAGTATGTAACCAAAATTTGGATTTGCACCAGGCAAGGAGTTCATTTTTATTATATAAATTTTTTCTAATAATTTAATGTTGCTTAAATTTTAACTTAAGTTTTCACAGGCGCTATTATCATGAACTGGTAAAAATAAAAAAGAGATCATGGACAGAATAATGTGGCAGATTTTTCAGCTTTTAGCAAAGGAGCTGTATTACATTACATCATGAGAGGCTTTATGTATAAGCATGTATCGACTTTTCTTACCCAGATTAAAAATGTCTACACATTCTCTGAAGAAGCACCAGGAGTGGATGCAATTAATAATGTATATCATGTGACTGGTGCTGTAAGCGGAGTGCACAGTACCTCTCTCTTGGGATATACTATGGAATGAACTTAAAGCCACATAGTATCAATATTAGTGCATTAACAAGGAACCATCAAAATGACTTAGTAGCCCCCTATTTTGTTAGATGGTACATTTTTGGGTAGCACTGTTTTATTTCAGGCTTGCGACTACTAGGCCATTGTTCAAGGCCCTGCCCAAGGCACATAGCTGCTGGGATAGGTTCCAGTCACCAGCAACCCATAATGGGAATAAGCGGAGGATAATAATTAAATGAATGAATGTATGGATTTGACTCAAGTTTTACTCTTTTGATGCTTGGTTGAGATGTTGCCATCAAATTTACAAAAAAAAAAAAAAAAACAATTAAAAGGATTTGCTTTACTTTTATTTGAAGATCTATTTTTTTTTGTATTATTTTAACATGTTTTGACTGCTACAGGTAGTCTTCTTCAGAAGAGTGACTTAATAAAATCAAAGAAATTTTATATAAGATCATACACAACATTTACCTAGTACAACTGGGTAAACACAACTCAAAAACAATATTGATCTTGACTGTACATTCTGTGAAAATGTTATGTACGGGCGAAGAACCCAAACGCAGACACCATGTAAACAACTGAAAACAAATTTATTGAATAAATAACTTAGAAAGAGAATGTTCTTCGTGGATAGAAAGGGATACCAGGAGAAGACGGAGGCTGGACTGAAGCGGGACTGACGACGGGACTTGACAGATCAGGAGAAGACAGAGGCGGGACTGGAACAGGACTGGACGGATCTGAAACGGACAAGAATAATAAGTAAGTATACACAAAGCACAACAAGCAATTCTGGCATCGATGAGCTGGACGTGGTGCTTCTTATACTCCGTTGATTAATGACGTGGAACAGCTGGTCTGTCTTTGCCGGCGCTCCCGCACACCTGTTTCCACTCCGCGAGCCTGCAGGGGCAGGGAGCCAGACTCAGCCAGAGAACCCGTAGGTAGCTGGGCTAAGTCCCGAGCCGGCGAGACAGAAAATAGCCCTGAAACAGAAATAAACTGTCACGGTTTGCTTAGGACCCAAAAGCAGAACACATAAGATAAGTTCCAAAAGGTTTAAGAGACAGAGGTGCAGCTGGGTAGGCAGGTGGAGAGACAAAAGACAGGCTTCCATAAGTATAATAAAAATAAAAATGTATTTACCCTTTCCAAACCCTCCATTGCAGCTTTCAAAAAAGAACTTGAAACATAAATCACAACACAAAAAGCCAGAAAGAACTATTTATCACTTACTTGTTTTTCTTATGTTCTGCTCTTAACTCCTTGCTCTGTTTGTGGCTTTATGTTACGTATGTAATGTTTTGTATAATGTTCTGTTACAGTATATACCCCACACTGTACACTGTAATGTGTCTAAATAAATTCAAATTTAAAAAAGACAGGCGACTTGTTCTTGTCAGCTGATTCAAACAGGATTTGTAATTGTGCTGTCATCCTATGTAGTCTGACAGCACACCCTGTAGACCAATTTCCTTAGAATGGCCTCCCAGGTGTAAGACAGCATTTTTACTCCCTTGTCCCGGTTCACTGTTCCCAGAGCTTGTTTCGAGAACTTGATCGCTGCTGACTACAGTTATATATATATATATATATATATATATATATATTTAGATATTTAGATATCTAGCGATAGTAAATTTGGTTCATGAATGAAAATCTGCTTCATGTCATAACAGTTTGAAGGTGAAAGTCATTAATAATCCTTCCTGGTTAAAGCTAATGAACAGAAACGCTTGTTGTTAAATATTTGTCTTGTTTATTCCGTAATTACACATTAATGGACCCATGCTGGGTTCATTTGTCGCAGAGTGAGCCAGCAGTAAATAATGCCTCTTTAGGTGCACTTCACCGGAGATCTGGCCGGTGTTGGACGGCCTGGCCTATTAATCTCACCTTGAGTTATTAAGCTCAGAGTGAGAAAAACTGGTGCACGTCAGTTTACTGTTGGACTTTGGGCTGAAGGTCTTTATTCATCTGTGTTTGTGGTAATTAGGCTAATGCGAACACACAGCCACAGTTGGACTTTAATCAGAGAACCCGGAGGAAACTCAACGGCACGTTTAAACAAGGCTATGCATTTGCTTTTAAACCGGTCACTTGAAGTTTATTTTTGACTCTACCTATTCTTTGGTGATTGTTGCCGTATCTCTATCCTATTGTAATCTACCAGTAAGGTTCATGCATGACATTCTTAAAATGTTAATAATATTGTCATCCTCTGAGATTCGAGACACTGATGCTAACGGGAAGCTCATTATGTTACAGTTGTAGAGGAAACACCACCAGGAGACAATTATTATTATTTGCATGAAGGAAAAAAAACATTGCTTTGTAATGTTTGAAACATTTACAGATATAGTTTTGTCTCGCAATAAATTAAATTAAATTTGTTACAATCCATATACAATCCATACAAGGACATGGGATGGACCCCAACACCCACAATCTGTAAAAAGAAAGCTAATATTCTAACAGTAAAATAACTTTAGCCAGGGGAGTTCTGAGTGAGATTAGCTATGGTTTCTATGGTGATTTCGCTCTGATAAATCCATTAAGCCTGTTAGTGTTTTCTATTAAGATGCATCTTTATAACTGTTTATATTTGTTAGTTGTTAACTTTGCATTTTACACTGCACCCTAGAGGACACTAAATACCTCCTCTGTTGAAACCAGTTAGAAGCAGCTGGTCACCCCTGTCTGGACACTTAGTGGGAAACTACTGATACAAATGCAGGAAGTGCCCCCTCCTGTGTGAGGTGTGGCCAAAGGTTAGGACTTTTGGGGCATTGAGTTGACCAGCTGCACAACACTGGGCTGACTTCATGTTAACATCGTGTTGTGTAACAGCGCTGTCCTTATACAATTTTCTGAGTGGAATTAAACAGACAAACTTTATATTGGTTTTATAGTTTTTATTCAGGTTAGGCTTAGCTCTAGCACTCGTATTAAAAGAACCGTGAGGAACTGTTTTTGGAGTAACAAGCCCTTGGACTGGCTGTGTTAATTACGCACTTAAAGTAACAGTACCAATGTGTTCGTTCATCTTATTTTTTATTCTTACTTATCTTATTAAGAATTAGAAAGACATTTTAATTTGTATCAAACCTTAACAAACCTAAAGTTTTCAATATACCCCCCTTTTATTATCAAATTCATTGTCAAGGCATATATTTATATTTATTGTTTTTGTCAAGGCGTTCCATTTTTTTATTCAACATTTAATACAAGCAACACATCAATATGATCCAAGGGAGTAACACAGCGCTATAAGCACCTGCTACAAGTCCAGGCCTAAAACTGCTCTGTTTAACTGTGCATATGACAACTGAAAGTATTTTATCTGCACTCTGCTCTTTTAGTTTTGTTTTATTTGATACATTTAAATAAAAAAAATATATATAATTTTATTAATACTTTTTTTGTGATTTTGTAAAGCACTTGGATGTCCAAGATGGCTGCCGTGTAGCAGTCACACAGTTTGGCAGATCCTGTGTGTCTGGCACAAAAGCTTTTTAAAAGCATCAAAAGACCATGGCTTTTATAATCTGGCAATCTTTTTATGTTTTTTATATCTCTGTATTTGCTCTTGAGCTTAACATGTCCATGAAAACAGGATAGAGACCAGTTACTCTACCCAGCCAAGATGAGTCAACACTTTCTTTTTTCAACAATACTGGATGATGGCCATGCAAGGCCTTCCACAGGTACAAAGGGACAATCACTTAAACCTTACTTGGGAACTGCTCACCTTTTGATGATATTGCTCCTAGCCAGTGTTGTGCCTGAACGCGTTCATTGAACGATAGTTCATGAACTCGTTCATATTTTGGGCGAACGTGAACTGAACGTGCTGAATTACTGCCTGATGAACGTTACTGTGAACTCGTTCATTCTGGTGTCTGTGAACGGCACGCTCTTTCAGGTTAACTTCGTTCAATAGGGTGCCAGATTTCTTTAGAGCCTTCCAGGCGAAAACCCGGCTAAAACACACCGCAAACCAGCCGCAAACGGGTCTTAATATGTAGCGGAAAAACACCAAACCTGGCAACACCAGCCACCTGTGTCGCACCGCCGTCCGCGCATGCGTGTGGCGTCATCAAAAAAATAAAAATAGCATGGAAGCGACAGCAGCATGTAGTAAGGCGTATGATCATTTAAATTCATTCATGTAACTTGTTTGTTGAACCTGCCTGGTCTATTTTCCCAGGATTCCAATATTCTGTTTTAGCATGTGGACAATGGAAAATTATTAAAATTTAAAAACGTTTTCACCTTAATGATTACTGTCCTGTTTTTCTTTGAATAATTCCTCATTAAAAAAGACCATTCAAGCAGCACGTTTGTCCTCATGTTCTTGAGAATGTACTGTAGGGTTGAAAGCTGCAGCTGCTACTAGTGTGGAGTGAATGGACAGCAACAAAGCATTAAAGCAACAATGTCCCCTCAATGCTAATGTAAACCCTGGTTGGATAAGGATTGAGAATTGGATATGAAAATTAAATCTGACTCATATCTTCATTGTTAAAACTGATAAAATAATTGCTGTCTGTGATTTTACTGTATATGGGCTGTGGCAATAATTTTGAAAAATAATAGCTCGCAGCAACATATGGAAAAAAGAACTATGAACTAGTTCATTTTTGGAACTGTGAACTTAGTTCAAAATTTTGAAGTTTGAACTATGAACTGAACTAGTTCATTTTAAAATTTGTGAACTGAACTTTGAACTAGTTCTTGTAGAAAGTGAACTTTCCCAACACTGCTCCTAGCTGGGAATGTAGAAATAAATCCTGATCCTTTATCTTTTCCTTTGAGACGCACAGCCTTCAGTCAACAAGTGCTGTCAGTCAAAGGAACAGAGATCTGGAACAGCATCCCAGCTGTGATCAGAGACAGCCAGACAATAAACACATTTAAGACAAACCTGAAATGTTGGCTCAAGAGGAACCAGGTCTGTGAGCATTACACCTGAAATGTTAAGTGTTGATTAAATGTTGCTTAAGTGTTGTTTAAGTGTTGTTAAGTCTAATGTTGTCATTTGTGTTGAATGTGTGTTTATTGTGTTATATGTTATCTGTTATCTTGTCCTGACCTGCCAGGGACTACAGATGGAAAGTAGCCACTGTGCTAATTCTGGCATATTTACATTTTTATGTTCATTAATATGCACTGTCCCTTTTAAATAAATAAAAAAAAAAAAAAAAAAAAAAAGTTCAGACAGCTCACAGCAAAACCAGGGATTGTTGCAACCTTTTACTCTAAATTTGCAAAAAAGGTGCATGTGTGTTAATAATTTCAAACAAAGCATCATAAAAGTATTTGCAAGCTAGTTCCACATCATTAATAAGATTTTTTTTTACAGTTATAGATCCACAAGTCATGATAAAAAAGCTTGTACACAAAAATGTTTAAAATCCTGTTTAAACACAATTTGAGGTCTTTTAGTATTTTTTGTTGTCCTAACAGTGGTGATAACAGCAGTATATTTTTTTACATTTGTAAAAATTAGATCAAGGATGGAAGATTTTATTGGCTGTTTAAGATTTGGCCATGTTGGATTACTGATCAGCTGTGTGAGATTAAAAGAATCACAAATTACTAAAATTATCAGAAACAGACGTTGAACAGTCCAGATTAAAATCCCAGACAAGGAGAATCTCATTGAAGTTTAACATTTGCTAGCTGTTCAGTTATTAAGAACAGGGCATCATTTGTTGCTGAGGGAGGTCTGTAACAACTGAGATAGAATGGCCCTCATAAAGTTCTAATTTTAAAGCAAGAAATTCAAACTTTTTACCAATAGACAACAATGACAGAACAGTTACAAAAAAATCTGTTCCTTACATAAAGATTGACACCACCACCTTTTCTGGGACGGTCACAGCAAAATACATTGTAACCTTGGACAGCAATGTCATTATAAGTGATTGATTTTGTCAGCCATGTTTCAGACAAAACAAGAATATCGATGTTCAATCTGTCAGCCCAGATGTTTACCAATTCTAATTTAGGGAGAAGACTTCTGACATTAAGATGAGCAATTCCAAGGCCACACTTAGCTTTAAAATCATCCGGAGTGCTCAAACATGAAGGTTCTGGACCAGGGTTGGATTCAACATTCGCTGACAGTAAAAGCAGCAGTAAATTAACACACTTTTTCTTTACTGAATTGTGTACCGGCATGAGATTGTTTTTCTTGTGCCTCTTCCAGCTAGGGAACCGACTGTAAAAAGTCAGCAACCAGTTGTATGGTTCATACAAGAAGACACAAGAGTGCACAGTCAAAATATTTTCTGTAAACAGTAAAAAACAGGACTCCTATTAAAACTCAACATATTAAAAAAGTTGCGATCCCAGTCAGTGACTTTAGAAACAGAAAAAAACATAAGGACAACTTTGGCATCCATCTTTGACTTTTGCCTCACATGGACATAGTACAGTTAAAAAGAGGAAAAATAGACAGATACATGTTGACCTTTGTGGCAGTTGCCAAATTGTACAGACCTCAGTCAATATAAAGCCTAAAATAGTGCTGCAGACTCCAGCAGTAGCACAGGCTCAGTGTGATGTAGCAGGCTCAAGCGGTAACACAGGCTCGGTGTGATGTAGCAGGCTCAAGCGGCAGCACAGGCCTGTTGTGGTTTAGATGGCCAAAGCAGTAGCACAGGTTTTGTGTGGTGTGTCAGGCCCAAGCCAGTAGTACAGGCTACCAACAAGAGAAAAGGTCCACTGCATAGACCAGTGGCTCAGAAAATCATGTCTTCTGTTAAATTCTAAAAAGACTGTTTATCTGATATTTTCAAAATGCCCAACAGCAAAGCTAAGTTCATATGTCATTTTAAAAGGGGAAGAGATTGAATTTGTAGACGAATTTAAATATCTCAGTGAGACTTTGGACTTTGTCTTGTAAACATGTAAAAACACTTTACACACTACAAAATTGTACATTTTAATATTCGTAGTTTTAAACAAATTAGATTATTATTGCCAGAAAATGCTGCTAAAATGTTTCTTCACTCTATAATTTTTTCACATATTTAATATTGCATTACAAATTGGTCAATAACAAACCAGTCTGTCTTAAAACTAATTGAATTGTTATACAAAAGAGCCTTAAAAATAGTTGATAAAAAAAAACCTTATTCATATTATTATTGCCTGAAATTTCAGAAATATAACTATTTAAGTTTTGACAATTTTAAAAAATTCAAATTAGCTTGTTCAATTTATAAAAGTCTACATGGTCTTTCTCCACCGCCTCTGAATAAGTTTATTAAATTCAGATCAGAGTGTCAGAGTGACCAGAGCCTCTACTCAAGGTGACTGTGCAGTTCCTTTGAGACGCACAGCCTTCAGTCAACAAGTGCTGTCAGTCAAAGACACATAGATTTGGAACAGCATCCGAGCTGTGATCAGAGACAGTCAGACAGTAAAAACATTTAAGACAAACCTGAAACGTTGGCTCAAGAGGAACCAGGTCTGTGAGCATTATATCTGAAATGTTGTGAAGTGTTGATTAAGTGTTGCTTAAGTCTAATGTTGTCATTTGTATTGAATGTGTGTTCTATGGTGTTATATGTTGTTTCTTGTTCTGACCTGCCAGGGACTACAGATGGAAAGGATAGCCGCTGTGCTAATTCTGGCATATTTACATTTTTATATTCATCAATATGCCCTGTCCCTTTTAAATAAAATAAAATAAAATAAAGATTTGCTGTTGTATGATTTTTGCCATATAAATAAACTTGCCTTGCCATACAAATAACGTGCTAACAGGCAACAGATGAACGCCACAACCATGGGCATTGTTGTTTACTGTCATGACATGACATTAGGGCATGTTTACAACAATTCCTGTTTCCTTGAACACTGAAATGTTCCATTCAAAGATGGATATGGTTTCAAAGGTTTGCAGCTGGTGCTGTTGATTTCCATGACACTCTGACCTCAGTCCTAGCTTTTCTCATTGAGTGCACAATACAGTATGTATCAGCTTTATTAATAGTGACATATTTCCATCCACATTAAGCATAGGAACACAGTTAGTTAGCACAGGCTAACCTTGGAACACATTTTGTTCAGTTAACCCTGAGTGCTAAGCAGACCAGCTATATATATATAAGCATTAAACATCCAAGTCACAGTATTCCCCAAAATGTGACTGTTGTGTGCGTTTCGAAAACAAATGACACAGAATGCTGTAAGAGGGGCACAGGTATTGCGTGGCTCTGTATAGGTGCAGGATGATAGTTATGGGAGGTTATTGTATGTGGATGAGTGCAGGGGTGATGTGTTGCCAAGGTCTGGTGTTGGTGAGAAGCCTGGCAGCTAAGCTTTTGAAGTGGTAGAGCCTATTCAGGAGTTTATTTAACACAAGACCGGTGACCATTTTATGTAGACCATAAAACAAATTCTCTCTTCCACAGAAGCAAGGCAATCCACATAAGTTCTGTTGTGGCCAATGCACTCAAAGGCAGGACAGAGCAGTGACATGCAGAGTAAATAATTTTTTTTAATAAATAATTTCAGATTTGATAATGTTAAAAACAGTCATAAAAACTCATGATGGCATATTTTTTATCTGTTGACTGTGTTATTTACATTTTACAGCATATCGTACGAACCTTTCTGCGAGGACAGATTCAGATTCAGGACAGTTCACCATTGCGTGGCTGTTGATTCCTGTGAGTCACTGCTCCATGTCAACAAAGACGTCTGTGTGTTCATGATGCTACCATGCTAATGACATCATCATTGGGGTGCACGTGGCAGAGTGGTTAGCACTCCTGCCTCACAGCAAGAAGGTCGTGAGTTCAAAACCCGGCCAACTCAAACATTCTCAGCTGACTCCGGTATTTCTGTGAAGAGTCTGCATGTCCTCCATGTCCTCCACGTGTTACTGTGGGTTCTCTCCGGGTACTCTGGCTTCCTCCCACCGTTCAAAGACATGCATGTATAGGTTAATTGGCAACCCTAAAGTGTCCCTAGTGAATGAATGTGAGTAAGAGGACCCCCTCGAAAACGAGATGATTCATCTCAAGGGATTAATCCTCACAAAAAATGTGAATAAATAAATGATCAAGTCTGCTGATGGTTCAACGCCGTGGCCGCTTCATACGCCAATGAATTATCAGCTCTCATTTCACAAGCTTCTTCAAGGTCAGTGAAATACATCCAATGAATCAAGCATCAGCTGTAAACATGTCATTTTAGCTGGTAAAATATGCAAGGTGTTTTATAAATAATGATTGAACTGAACACGTGAAGGTTAGGGTGCCAGTTTGTGGAAACATGATGCATCAGGCAAATACAAGACTTGTAGAATGTTTATGAGATACTGCACTAAAGCAACCAAATTTTGGCGATACAATTTGACATTAATCAAAATTCCAGAATGATGACTTGCAAATACAAAATTTCAGCATATTTAAACAAATTCTTATAAATTTAAATTAGCAAAAGCAGGAGTATCTGGAGTATTTCCACAGATGAGATAAATGAATGCTTAATGCCTCAGACTCACTAGCTTATTGGTATTAAGCCCTTCCCGTCTTAGTGTCCCATATATTCAGTTTAGTGGTCAAAACTTTGGCCTCTCATTCAGCGGCAAAGGATTTGATTTCCATGGTAGGAAATTAGATTCAGTAACAACAAACATCCAGCAAAATTCAACACTTCAGCATCCACATGCAATTGCAAATATTCTAGTTTTAAAGCAGCACTGCATAACTTTTAGCCAGTAGCCACACCTCTTTAAAATTTAAAGCCCAAAAATATATTGTATGTTTGTGTAATCATTCACTGGGTCTTAAGGTGAGATTTGTAGAATCATGTCTATTTCACTAACACTGTTTTCTGTCCTCAACTGGACTCAACTTTACTCAAACAGTGGGAGCAGGAATTGAACAATACACTGGACCCTGGCAGCAGAGGTCGCATTAACCAAATATTTCACGTCATTGACGTTTTTCTTTTAGCAGGGACGGAAAAATCTGAATGCCATCCGTCATTTTGACGGTTTATTCTGAGGGCAATCTATTGTAATTCCTACTCCTGACCAGTTGGTGGCGAATGTACATATCAATCAGCAATTATCTTGAATCATGTCGTCTTTGTCACGCTGCATTCAGTTGCAAAAAGGTCACGGCAACTGAGTGCGAGTAGTTTTTTCAAACCGCCAAAAAGTTCTGATATTGTTACTAGAGGTGAAAAAAGAGGACATGATGCAGTGGAGGATGAAGAAGGACAAACAGAGAACTTTGAGCAGTCACCAACAGATGTTACGGGACAAGCGGCAAAAAGGAGGTGAAGAAGAGGGAGTATCGTGTTCAGTGGGAATATAAGTTTAAGTGGCTGAGGTGAGAAGGAGGAGAAATGACCTCTGCCTAGCAGAGTTGTATTTGTACAAAATACGCTAAAATAACTGCTAAAATGATGAAATACTTTCATGTTTTTTTTCTTCCAAACTTGCTGGTTTTGACAGTTTCCTATCAAACACAAAAAAATTGTAGAGGGATCTTCCCCCTTTACTGGTTAAAAGTCACACAATGCTGCTTTAACATTGAAGAGTTATGTTGGAGTGGTGGATGGAAAATGTAGCCCAGACGTTTGCCACCAGATAATGGGGTTACATGACCCCTGACCCATGGCTAACTTCTCCTTTTTGTGTAAAATTTAGTCAACTGCAGGGGCTTATGAGCTTGTGGAGTCAAAGTTAGAGAGCTTCTTTAAAATAACAAAATCAGAACAAAGCCTTTGCTAATGTTCTCTACCCACTCAAAGACGACAAAAACATTGACAGCCAGTTGCCTGCCATTGTTGCTAAAATGTGCTCATGGCTCATGCAAAAAAGTAAATTAAGGAACAAACATATTGTCTTTTCTTGCACAATATAGCAATTTCTTTATTTTTAAATGGACCAGATCCCATACTTTATGTGAAAGTACAAAAACAGGCAGATAAACCTTTACCTGAAATGTTTTCTGAAAATAATGATATTCCACGTCATATTAAAAAATAAATGTGTTTTTATTATATCCTCATCCTTTTCACATGTCAGCGCTTTATCAATGTGGGATGGCTGTGGAAGGGCTCACTTCTTATCAGTCCTTCATTACATATCACAACATAACTCTCTGCCAACAACTGGAGAGTTGTTCATCAGATTAACATAACTTTGGAAACGTTCATTCTCACCTAATGCCGTAACGCTTATCTTCCCATGCACAAAAAACATCCGTTCAGTTTCCGCAACTCACTGATTCACTATGTTCAATTGATGCAGCGAGAAGAACAAACACAATGGAATTGAGTCCCAACCATATGTTAGGGTGTGTGTCAGAGTGAAAGATAAGATCAAGGATTGAGCTCATTTGTAAAAAGATACATTGCAGTTTAACCAATTAATGTGTTACTTACAGTCTCGCACTTCTAATTGATTCACCTATAGTCTAAATGTAAAATTAACAATTTCCTCTAAATGTCAAGTACAGGCGAATGACTCACAAAGCAGACCCAAAACAGGAAGGCATTTTTAACACTAAATAGAAACAAACAGTTTTCAGGCCAAAAAACTTGTCTTATTTTGAAATGCCCTTCAAGATTTTATGATTGGATTAAGATTTTTTAAAGTGTGTTCTCTGCTAACTGGCTTTTTAAAAACATATCTATTTTTTGGTATGCTATATACTCAGTGTTGGCTGTTGTCTTGCAATACCCTATCTATCTAGTTTATTTTTGTGGTGGTGCTGGTTTTCTACAACACAAGAATCCAGACAATCTTGGACTTTTATACCTTAGTTTACCACCACATATGAAAATAGCCACTGGTCTGGACCATGGTCTCACTGCAGACATTAGATGTTATCCTAACATGTTAAACCCATGTTAGGAACTAATTATTTGATCAGTTGTATGGGACAAGGGAAGAAAGAGATGGGGGTTTTCTACTTACATTGATTATAAAATTTATTTTTTACATGAGGCCGGCGTTGTCACTTCACAAAAATGCGGTGCTTTTATTTTGTTGACCCTGCTGCTTGAGTGTACATCAAAATAAGTCCAACTAATAAAATAAAAACAAATAATAAAAAATAGGTCAAACAAAGGAGACTTGCCTTTCCCCGCTAGGGATGGGTATTGTTAAGGTTTTAACGGTATTACTACTCTTACCGATACTGCTTAACGGTCCGGTACTTTAAAGGTATTCTTATCGGTACTTTGTGTTGTGTGTGTTTTTATTTAAGAACAAGTTGAGAACAGAATTAACATTTCTTTATTTTTTTAATGTAAAATTAATAAAACAATTATTTGTAGTGCAAGAAACAGCCATGTTTGAACAAATAGCTATTATACAAAAAACAAATGAATGTAAAACAAATGAAATAAACTATATTTTTCTGCTAAAGAACATACAGTGGTACAAATGTTGATTTCATTCTCTATTTTTTCCCAAAAGAAATCAACAGAATTTCTACATAAGGTTAACAAACTAGGGAGAGTTTACATTTATTTTAAATGACGTGAACAACGTTGATTCAACATGATTTTAGCATACATACCAGACGTAGATGGGGCAACAACCAGAGACGAGCTAGCTAGGCAGTCAAAAACTTTACATTTCTCTGTCGGCACATAATGCACTTTTGAAAGGTGCTTCGACAGATTGCTTGTGTTTCCGCCCTTACATGCAAACATTTTGTTGCACTTATGACAACGAGCGTTGTCTGCATCAACTCTAGAGAGTTTGGAACGTTTTGCTCTCTCCGCCATCATCACTCTTTGTATTAAGCGGGAGTTTTCGTACTGTTGTGCATGCGCCGCGCTCGTTCTTGTGGTGTGTGTGTGACTGACAGACAGCCTCCGCGGCGCGCATGAGAGATCTCGCAGATCTCAGACAAACGTCTTAATATGATCGCACATTAGAAATGTTTGGTGAGATAAAATGTGCACGATAACATTATTAAGCAAAAATACATAGTACATTAATTTTTCCCCTCCAGTACTGAAAGCAGAACCGATAGCGTCAGATCTTACTGATACTACGGTCTTTCATAATTTAGGCCAGTTTAATACCGGGTTTCGGTACCCATCCCTAATCCCCGCTAAAGACAGTTGAGCGCTAATGACCATAGACCAGTGTTACAGACACTGGAGGCAAAGTGGGTTAGGTGTCTTACCCAAGGACGCAACAACAGTATAGTATTCTGGGGAGAGTGGGCAAACCTTTAACTAAGCCCCGTATAAATGTGGACTTGGTTTTAGATTTAACCTTATTCATGCACCAGTAATTTTTGCTCAGACTGCAGTCATAACTGCATTCATTTTACCCCGTTAGTATAATGCCTTACCAGTATACGTCACATTTCCTCCCTATTTTCTTTTCCGGGGCGCCGACTTGAAAGCCCATGTATAATTTAAACAACCATACATTATGTTTAAGGCTGCACGTGGCAGAGTGGTTAGCACTCCTGCCTCACAGCAAGAAGGTCGTGAGTTCAAAACCCGGCCGACTCAAACATTCTCGGCTGACTCCGGTCTTTCTGTGAGGAGTCTGCATGTCCTCCACGTGTTACTGTGGGTTCTCTCCGGGTGCTCCGGCTTCCTCCCACCGTCCAAAGACATGCATGTGTAGGTCAATTGGCAACTCTAAAGTGTCCCTAGTGAATGAATGTGAGAGTGAATGGTTGTCTGTCACTGTCTATGTCTAAATGTTAGCCCTCGACTAACTGGCCATTGTTCAGGGTGTACCCTGCCTCAGGCCCAAAGCTGCTGGGATAGGCTCCAGTCACCCGCGACCCCTAACGGGACAAAGCGGTAGAAAATGAATGAATGAATACATTATGTTTATATTGTGTTCTTTCCATTTGATTTAAGATTGAACATAAATACAATACCCATTACAGCACAGCTTAACATCAATGAATAGAGACATGACTGGCCCATCTTTGTTATAGTATATAATTGCTGTTCATTTATTCATTCATTACCTTCCGCTTAGTCCTGTTAGGGGTCACGGGTGACTGGAGCCTATCCCAGCAGTTTTGGGCCTTAGGCGGGGCACACCCTGGACAACGGCCAGTTAGTCGCAGGGCTGACATTTAGAGACAGACAACCATTCACAGACTCACATTCATTCACTAGGGACAGTTTACATTACATTTACATTTATTCATTTAGCTGACGCTTTTATCCAGCGACTTACATTGTTCTAATGTAATTACCAGTGTTACAGTCACTGGAGGCAAGGTGGGTTAAGTGTCTTGCCCAAGGACACAACAACAGTATGAACTGTGGGAGAGTGGGAATCGAACCGCCTACCTTCCGGTTGAAAGACGACCACTCTACCTGAGCTACCAGTAGTTATACTGTCTTTGGACGGTGGGAGGAAGCCGGATTAACCCGGGAGAACCCACAGTAACATGGGGAGGACATGCAGACTCCTGATGTTTGAGCTGGCCGGGTTTTGAACTCATGACCTTCATGCTGTAAGGCAGGAGTGCTAACCACAGAAAGACAAACTGTTAATAAACATGGAAACATTCTCCCACCAATGCAGTGGAGCACTTTGACATGTTCAGGAAATGTGCATTAGGGTTTGCCAGTGGCCGGTGAACAGTATCTTCAAAGCACAAGTGACATTTGACACCATCCACTAATTTAATGGGACTAATGTGAAATTACAACATTTATGCATTGCTTAAGGGAAGGCCTAAAATAATTCTAATAAGTAAATATTCTAACTGTAGGAAAAAAAGCCTTTAAGGTTTGAACATTTCAATGATCATCAGATCAGACTAAAGGAGGATCTCAGTGGGAATATTTTTTGAAAAAAAAAAAATAAAACTAATTTGAATGCTTCTGTTACACTCCACCAGTTCTGTTGGCCTTCGTAAATTGCCAAAGTGAGTTGGCAGATACAGAGAACTTGACAGCAACATGATGTCTGCAGCACTGAGTACAGTAAATACAGTTTACATTTTCATTTTTTGCTTTAGGATTATATTTTAAACTGAGG
Source organism: Perccottus glenii (assembly GCA_024416835.2). NCBI lineage: Eukaryota > Metazoa > Chordata > Actinopteri > Gobiiformes > Odontobutidae > Perccottus > Perccottus glenii. The sequence continues at coordinate 8,567,681 of CM044554.2, forward strand.
GTTGATATGATTCTCTCTTGGAGGTTTATTCATTTTAAAAGCACTGACAGATGAAATAACATTACTCTAAACCTCCCATACCAGCAGTGGAACATTTTGCTTTCATTTCAAATTTAGGTTAGTTAAAAAGTCACTACCTGTTGCTGTGATTATTCAATTCGCCTTGAATATATTTATTCTGCAATTGTTAGGATTCTTAATATATAGTAAATTTGCCAAAGACTTTTTTTTTTTTACATAAAAAACAATCAAAAAGCTTATTTGGCCACTAGTTTAGCCTTTTAAATTTCAGTCTCAAGATAATAATAATAATTAAAGCCGCAAGCGGCGATAAAGGCCCTCGCCTCCCTTGAGACCGTGGGGACACATGCACTCGGAGGAGTGCATTTCGTGCTTTAAAGCGTAAACTTCACGGTAAAAGGATTCTGAGGAGTTTTCTAAGACTCTAGCCGTGGCTCTGGAGGGGCCTCCTCTAAAGGAAGGATCCTGGCAATTGGGAAATGGCATTTATTTCCCAAAGGTTGCCTCTTCACAAACTCATTACGACCACAGCCACAAATGTATCAAAAAACAAATTGATAACTTTTTTTTGCACACGTGTCTAGATGATACTCACCAAATTTGGAGCTGTTTAGATGAAAAGCCTTTAGACAGAAGGGGTGCGATTTAGGTGGTCACGCATTCCACCCAACATAGTAGATTTTCTGTTGAGTTTACGGTATGGCTGTAATAAACTTTTCTGTTTGCCCTGAGGTGTCCTATGGATGTACCAAGTTTTGTATTTCTACATTGGAAAAATTTACTTTCATTTTCCATAGAACCAATGTATTTTGACTTTTGTAGGGGTCGCCACTGAGTCATTTTTCATATTTTTTTTTCCTTCAAATACATAAATTTTTGCCGGGCTTGAAGTCTGGGACCAATAAAAATGACTTTTAGTTGCACGTTTACTGGGTCAAATTGAGGATCATTTTCAGAAAAATTATAATTAAAAAAATATACCAAATTATAATAAAAAAAAATATAACTCGAGCAAAAACGACAAGAAAAACGCCTGTCTATTTTACACACATGTGTTTAGCTCATTTTGCCCAAGTTTGGTGTCTGTGGAATGAAGCAGCTATTTTCTGTTGTTTTTTAAAAAGAGATTGTATTCTAAATCGGGTTCACATCTTCAATTTAAAATGGCTGCCTTCCCGTGTGTGATAGGGTGTTGTCCCCTTTGGCTTTTTTGTTCATAAGCCCATGCTGGATGTGTGTACCAAGTTTCATTTGCCTACAAACTAAAATATACACTTCCCATTGACTTTTTCCACATATTTGGGACGTTCTATGGCAACACATTTATAGATAGGCGGTGGTTGTCATTGGCTTTTATGCTCGTCATGCCATAAGAGATGTGTGTACCAAATTTCATGTCTCTATGACAAACTAAATTCTTGGGTCCCATTATAAGTTTGTAGGGGCGCTGGAGAGCCATTTCTAAAGATAACACTTTTATTTACATATCTTTGTGTTCAGGTCATGAATGTGCACAAACGCCTTTCTGGGTCCAACTCGATCCGAGAAGGCGTTTGAGAGTTAAGAGGCGTTTTATTTTCACAAAAATGGCCACCTCGTTACAGGCTTGCCACACCCATACCCGATAAGATATCAACAATAAAGTTACAAATTTGGTTGGCACACGTGTCTAGATGATACTCACCAAATTTGGGGCCATTTAGATTAAAACACAATGATTTGCATCTTCTCTGCGCAAGGGGTGCGATTTTAGTGGCTGCGTTTCACCCCACATGGCGGACTTCCTGTTGAGTTTAGGGTGTGGCTGTCATTAGACTTTTCTGTTTGCCCTGAGGTGTCCTATTGATGTACTAAGTTTCATTTTTCTACGTTGAAAAAAGTTACTTTCACTTTCCATAGGCCCAATGTATTTTGATTTTCTAGGGTCGCCACTGAGTCATTTTTCGTTTTTTTTTTCGGGACTTCAAATACATACCATTTTCGCCGGGCTTGAAGTCTGGGACCAATAAAAATGACTTTTAGTTGTTGGTTTACTGGGTCAAATTGAGAATCATTTTGCAGAAAAATTATAATAAAAATATATACCGAATTATAATAAAAAAAAATATAACTCGAGCAAAAAAGTCTAGAAAAACACTTGTCTATTTTACATACATGTGTTTAGCTCATTTTGCCCAAGTTTGGTGTCTGTGGAATGAAGCAGCTATTTTTGTTGTTTTTAAAAAAGAGGTGTATTCTAAGTCGGACCAAATTTTCAATTCAAAATGGCCGCCTTCCCGTGTGTGATAGGGTGTGGTCCCCATTGGCTTTTTTGTTCATAAGCCCATGGTGGATATGTGTACCAAGTTTCATTTGCCTACAACAAACTAAAAATTTCACTTCCCATTGACTTTTTTCACATTTTTGGGACGTTTCTATGGCAACACATTTATAGATAGGGGGTGTTTGTCATTGGCTTTTATGCTCGTCATGACATAAGAGATGTGTGTACCAAATTTTATGTTTCTATGACAAACTAAATTCTTGGGTCCCATTATAAGTTTGTAGGGGGCTGAGAGCCATTTCTAAAGATAACACTTTTATTTACATATCTTTGTGTTCAGGTCATGAATGTGCACAAACGCCTTTTTGGTTCCAACTCGATCCGAGAAGGCGTTTGAGAGTTAAGAGACGCTTTATTTTCACAAAATGGCCACCTCGTTACAGGCTTGCCACACCCATACCCGATAAGATATCAACAACAAAGTTACAACTTTGGTTGGCACACGTGTCTAGATGATACTCACCAAATTTGGGGCCATTTAGATTAAAACACAATGATTTGCATCTTTCTGCGCAAGGTGCGATTTTAGTGGTCGTTTCACCCCACATGGCGGACTTCCTGTTAAGTTTAGGTGTGACTGTCATTGACTTTTCTGTTTGCCCTGAGGTGTCCTATAGATATACCAAGTTTCATTTTTCTGCGTTGAAAAAAACTTACTTTCACTTTCCATAGGCCCAATGTATTTTGATTTTGTAGGGTCGCCACTGAGTCATTTTTCGTTTTTTTCGCGACTTCAAAACATACCATTTTCGCCAAGCTTGAAGTCTGGGACCAATAAAATGACTTTTGTGCATGTTCACTGGGTCAAATTTAGGATCATTTGGTCACAATAAAGATAAAAAAAAATAAAAAAATCCGAGCAAAAACAATAGGCCCTCCCGGCCATCACCGGCTCGGGCCTAATTAATAATAATATTACTCTTTATATAGCGCTTTATGATGATGTTTTGATGTTTTGAAATGTTTTTCGAGCGGGGCCCGAACCCAATACTAAGTCACTCTTGCAGAAATTGTGATTTTTTTTTTTTTTTTTTACAGAATATGAATTATTTCACACTTTTGGTCATAGTTAGTGGTTGGGTGAAGCTATTTATTGTCAAACAATTGTGTTTACTCTTTTAAAATTGTAATGACAACTAAAACTACCAAAATTAACCTGACCTGTATATATCCTGTTAATTTTGGCCAGGTAACAAGCACACAAGTTGACACAAACAGGTTTGAATGGCTATTAAAGGTAACCATCCTCTCCTGTGATCTGTTTGCAGAAGGATGAAGGAGAAGCTTCCCACCGCATCAGTTCGGCAATTTGCAGATGAAAACAACAACAATTTGTTTATTAATTACCATCTGTTTAGAAAAGAGTCCAGGATGTGACTTATTTACAAAATGTGTACGTTTTGAAAAAGGGGTCATTAAACATTTTTAGGGAATGGGCCTTAATTAGGGCTTTGGGCTCTTGTGTGTTACACTAAAACAGTCTCTCCCAGCTCTTTTAGCATGAGTGCTGTAACTACAACTACGAGATGTAGTGTGCGAAGTAAACAAATAACAAGTATAAAGTATAAGAATGTATCTTATTAGAAAAACACTAACGTGTTTTATTTCTATTGTGCTAGTGTACAGCATTTTGTCTTACTGTCCTTTAAATAATAGACATTATGGAGAAAGTTTACAAAATAGGATGAAATAGACAATTAACATCATGAAAAAAAACTAAGTCTATAGTGCAATGTAGAGAACATTTTCTAGTGGAATTCTTGCCGTTTGTTTTTAAAAAGGTATTAAAAGACAAAGGTAACTCTTGTGACTTAAACACATCTTCAGTGTAATCAAGCTGCAGATTGACCAGATTCTGATTATACCCACCTTACATCAATGACACAGTGTCCCCATTCAATCAGCTCTCCACATCTTCTATGCACTCAACCTAAAATTACATACCTGACTGTGCTGCACCTAATTGAGCAGACACATCACCATAACAACCCAGTTTTCTGCACTTAGTCCTGCTGCTCATTCATTTATACATCATGTGGCGATTTTATTAATGCGTGTAGACTTGTGTGCCATAGACCCACACCTCGGGTCTCCAGCCTCCACTCAAGTGGGAGGGCATGATTAATTGCACTCAAACTGCATCAGTTAGCCAGTGCTATCTGGTATTTGTCTTTACAAGATCGTATCGACTTTTGGGAGATCATGCAGAAAATGAACTGTCATGTGTGCAGGAGCTCGCTGAATAGAGGGTGGTAATACCTTCAACAGAAACAAGCCCTGCCGTAGAAATATATACCACAGAGGGTCCGCCAAGATGCACCTCTTTCTCAGAATAGAAATGGTGTTCTTACCTTATTAAGTGAAGCTACAGTACCTGCTTCTTTTATGGAAATGTCTCTTAACAGGTCTTGTTGAGGATATTAAAACAAATCAAGCTTGTTCCACTGTTTGGTTACATAATGGCATCATTATTTCTCCCTTTGCAGGCCGATGAAAATTTACAAGCCAATACTGACAGCGGGCTTCGACTTTGTACTAAATGGCTACTTAAAGTCAGATTAACACCCAAACTTCTAACACCCTTTGATTCGGGAGAGTCCTTTGTGGTGTTGATACATTTTGCAGACATCAGAAAGGCACTATTACAACACATTACGAAAGTTGTTTTACATAATGACATGTTTGTTGTTTTTGTGCACTCTGCTTCAAAGACACAGTAACTGTCACACACACAAAAAAAGAAATTCAGATGAAACTTTGATCTTGCAAAGCCGCTAGAAGTACGTCTTACAAAGGGAAAGTTAATTATGCACTCAGGCTGACTTCTGACTTTGAAAACTTACCAACAATTGGTATGAAACTTAAGAACTTTCATTTACTTTAATTCTAAAAAAAATATATATATATATCCTCTAAACAGCTTTTCTTCAATTCCTTGCTGGTGATTCAAAGTCAAATCTCCCAAATCTTAAGTCACTCAGGGCACACCAGCCATTCACCTTCCATTTTTGGGACAATCTGTGAAGAATGAGATTTCAGCAATCAGGGTGACAATGCAAACTTTAGCTATTTTTCTCCCCCCGCAGAAGAGCAAAGTCTAGATGGAGATATCCAGACAGTTTTTAACGTTTTTGTCAACTTTGGCAACTAAAATTTTATTTATTTTATAAAAAAGCTTTAAAAGCATAATTCTTATGATGCACAGTAAATTTGAATACATTTTTTATTTTTTCAACAGAACCAGAAACCTTAAACACCCCAAAAATGGATGTTGCAAGATAATGGGCTACAGTTGGATCGACTAGCATCAATACTAGGTGTTGAAGATTCAAAGACATTGTTTGTTGTGAAATCATTCACCACAAAGACACATCACCACCATATGAGACATATTGGGGTCTATACAAAGCATTTCAACGCAAAGAATACTGAGAACATGACTACACAGCTGGCACTGAAAAAAAATAATAATAAAATAACACAGTGCTGTATTATTTGCTTTATTTTATTATGTTTTCTTACTTCCTTTTTTGCTGGAGTTATGTGCATTTCTTGCGTGCAATTCAAAGTCAAAACTCCAAAATCCCAAATCACTTCCAGGTCACTTCAGCCATCCACCTTCAATTTTGGGGTAATGTGTGAAGAAAGAGATTGCATCAAGCAGGCTGATAATGCAAGTTAAGCCTGGGGCCTGAATTTTGTGGCAGAGAAGGGTCTACGATTCAGACAAAGAGAACAACTCCTGAGCTGGGGCAATTCTTATTGAAGTATTACACAGCCCTACAGAGGGTAGAATGACTGCTTGGGAAGATAATTGTGCCTGCAGAAAATCCAACAAAGGGTAAACTAGGAATTTTATCAGCAAAGCACCATCCTCTTTTGCCGATAGTGCAAGATATGAGCTCTGGTGAGATACGACTGGGGAGGCAGAGAACGCCATTACTGAAGGGTCAGTGCACACTTGATAACCCTTTCCGCTCTTTTATTCCCTTCATTTTGTTTATGCTCTCCACTGGTTGCGTGCTTGATGAGGTAAACACATTGCTCTGCGTTTGAAATCAATTGGTTTCTGTATTCGTCTCCCCAGACACCTGATAGACCCCGTGGTGCAGCTTCGTGAAGGGGCCTAGAGAAATATTCTGGGCCTCACCTCACCTTCCTGTCAAACGCCTCGGAAAGAAGCCGAGATTAAGCACGATATGACGGCGCTCTTGGCTAATATGCAGACATCAGGGGAGGCATGTGTTGCAGTGATGGATCAGGTCCAGGACCAAGCAGTTTTTGGATGAGCTTTGGTCCTGTGAGAGACTGAAAACTGGGTTGAGAGGACAGGCGTACTCTTAAGACATGAAGCTATAGAAGATTTTGGAAAATAGGAATAGTGGCAATTGTTGTCTGTGACCTGAGCAACCTTCATCTCCTATATTTAACTAACAGCTTCTGTTTATGGATTATGAGATTAGTTATCAAACAAAATTACAATGTGCACAATATTTTATTTTCTAATGGCTCATTTGGAGCTGAAAAACATGCATATAGTGTTGTGAAAACACCAGTTGGCCAAAAACTCACTGCTATAAAGATGTATTGATTTTATTCATCGATGTTATTGGACCAGATTTATGCCCAGGGCAGATTTCAAAAGTCATAATTAAGGGATGAACAAAGGTTTCCTGGTACATTAATGCATGTTCTACTTTTATTAAATTAGGTTGTCACTATTTTAAGTAATGTTATGAGTGGTATTTGCATATTGTGCAATATGTATCACCTTGAGTAGATTTCTCACAAACCGTCTGGAGAACTGTCCAGAAATGTAAGAAATTGTGGAATGTTGTTAAAGAATCTTGAAGTGGAATAACAGCTGAGAAGTGCTACAAGTTGGTGCCACACAGATGTGAAGCCGTTTTAAAAAGCTGTGGTCATACAACTAAATATTATTTTAGTGATTCACAGGATTGCTAAATCCTTGAAACAAAAACGTTTGAACAAAATTGTTTTGAGTTTGTAACAGTCAAGGGCAGACACTGCTATTTTTCTGAACACACCCCATTCAACTAAATGCCCAATTGCACAGTCTTAAGAGCGTGCATATCATGCAGGCTGGGTCTTGTTTGTTTTCTGAGAATCTACTGCCCCTACTGGTAACTTGTTTGCCACTTAGCAATAAAAAATATACTAAAACCTACATTATTCTGGTTAGTCACATTGCTATTATCTTGAACAATACTGTACATGTAAAAGAAGTCAGTTGAAATCTGATGATCTGTAATAAAATATTTAAAAATGTTGTACAAGTATTAATATAAATAAATGTGTTTTATTCAACAAGCCTTGTCCCAATGATGACCAAAACTGACTGGAGTATTGCAGCTCTTTATTGCCTTAAGATTGAAGCTATCTATGTCTGTATAAGCTCAGACATATGATAGCCACAGATACTGTATTTTGCCACAGATAGTAAAACTAGTACCTCAAACTTGTTTCATTGAAACATGTTGCGTAGAGTTAAACAAAAAGTCCTGATGCTCTCCTCCAACAATCCGCAAAGCATTGCAACAGTGTCAGGTGTAGTTAGTATAACACAAGATGTTTCTTTTTTTGTCCTGTACCTGCATACTGTGTTCACTTGTGTGTTCAGTTTTAACAGTAGGACTCCTTTTACTAACGTATTCACCACCAATGATAATATGGTTGTGTTATTCGGGTTGTTGCTCTGCCTGTTTTTATATACAGTGCCTTGCGAAAGTATTCGGCCTTCTTGAACTTTGCGACCTTTTGCCACATTTTAGGCTTCAAACATAAAGATATGAAACTGTAATTTTTTGTGAAGAATCAACAACAAGTGGGACACAATCATGAAGTGGAACAAAATGTATTGGATATTTCAAACTTTTTAAACAAATAAAAAACTGAAAAATTGGACGTGCAAAATTATTCAGCCCCTTAACTTAATACTTTGTAGCGCCACCTTTTGCTGCGTTTACAGCTGTAAGTCGCCTGGGGTATGTCTCTATCAGTTTTGCACATCGAGAGACTGAAATTTTTGCCCATTCCTCCGCAAAACAGCTCGAGCTCAGTGAGGTTGGATGGAGAGCATTTGTGAACAGCAGTTTTCAGTTCTTTCCACAGATTCTCGATTGGATTCAGGTCTGGACTTTGACTTGGCCATTCTAACACCTGGATATGTTTAATTTGTGAACCATTCCATTGTAGATTTTGCTTTATGTTTTGGATCATTGTCTTGTTGAAAGACAAATCTCCGTCCCAGTCTCAGGTCTTTTGCAGACTCCATCAGGTTTTCTTCCGGAATGGTCCTGTATTTGGCTCCATCCATCTTCCCATCAATTTTAACCATCTTCCTGTCCCTGCTGAAGAAAAGCAGGCCCAAACCATGATGCTGCCACCACCATGTTTGACAGTGGGGATGGTGTGTTCAGGTGATGAGCTGTGTTGCTTTTACGCCAATCATAACGCGTTTTGCATTGTTGCCAAAAGTTCGATTTTGGTTTCATCTGATCAGAGCACCTTCTTCCACATGTTTGGTGTGTCTCCCAGGTGGCTTGTGGCAAACTTTAAACAACACTTTTTATGGATATATTTAAGAAATGGCTTTCTTCTTGCCACTCTTCCATAAAGGCCAGATTTGTGCAGTATCGACTGATTGTTGTCCTATGGACAGACTTTCCCACCTCAGCTGTAGATCTCTGCAGTTCATACAGAGTGATCATGGGCCTCTTGGCTGCATCTCTGATCAGTCTTCTCCTTGTATGAGCTGAAAGTTTAGAGGGACGGCCAGGTCTTGGTAGATTTGCAGTGGTCTGATACTCCTTCCATTTCAATATTATAGCTTGCACAGTGCTCCTTGGGATGTTTAAAGCTTGGAAATTTTTTTGTATCCAAACCGCTTTAAACTTCTCACAACAGTATCTCGGACTTGCCTGGTGTGTTCCTTGTTCTTCATGATGCTCTCTGCGCTTTAAACAGACCTCTGAGACTATCACAGTGCAGGTGCATTTATACGGAGACTTGATTACACACAGGTGGATTCCATTTATCATCATTAGTCATTTAGGTCAACATTGGATAATTCAGAGATCCTCACTGTACTTCTGGAGAGAGTTTGCTGCACTAATAGGGGTGAATAATTTTGCACGTCCAATTTTTCAGTTTTTTATTTGTTAAAAAAGTTTGAAATATCCAATAAATTTCGTTCCACTTCATGATTGTGGCCTTGTTGTTGATTCTTCACAAAATTACAGTTTCATATCTTTATGTTTGAAATCAGAATCAGAAATCAGAAAAATGTTTATTGCCATTGTCAGTGAACAAGATTCACAAACTAGGAACTTGCTTCAGCGATAAGGTGCAACATGAAGGGCATGCATAAAATATAAAATAAAATACAAGATAAATAAAAATATACAGACTAAAACTTAAATATATACACACAATTTACAGTTTGTTGGATATGGTGCAAAATTTGCAGTGCAAGGGTTAGTTCTTGATTTATGTGCTTAATAAAGTGACAAGTGTTATGAAGTGTTAAAGAGTCCAATGGCAGAGGGAAAGAAACTGTTCTTATGGCGGGAGGTTCTGGTCCGAATGGACCGTAGCCTCCTGCCCGAGGGGAGTGACTCAAATAGTCTATGTCCAGTGTGAGAAGGGTCGGCTGTGATCCGACCTGCTTGTCCCCGAGTCCTGGAGATGTACAGGTCCTGGAGTGATGGAAGGCTGCAGCCGATCACCTTCTCTGCAGAGTGCACAATGCGCTGCAGTCTTTGTTTGTCCCTAGCTGTGGCTCCAGCGTACCACACGGTGATGGAGGAGGTGAGGATGGACTCAATGATGGCCGTGTAGAACTGCACCATCATCTGCACTGGCAGCTTGGCTTTCCTCAGCTGCCGCAGGAAGTACATCCTCTGCTGGGCTTTCTTAATGAGGGAGCCGATGGAGGTCTCCCACTTGAGGTCCTGAGTGAGGGTGGTACCGAGGAAGCGGAAGGAGTCTACGGTGGTGATGGGGAGGTCTGTCAGGGCAAGGGGGGGCAGGGGGGCTGTGACTTTTCTGAAGTCCACGATCATCTCCACTGTGTTCTGGGCGTTGAGCTCCAGGTTGTTGCCACTGCACCAGGACACCAGCCAGTCCACCTCCCTCCTGTAGGCAGACTCATCATCGTCCGAGATGAGCCCAATGAGGGTGATGTCATCCGCAAACTTAATCAGTTTGACGGAATCGTGGCTGGAGGTGCAGCAGTTGGTGTACAGGGAGAAGAGAAGAGGAGAAGGTACACAGCCCTGTGGAGCTCCTGTGCTGAAGGTTGTAAGTGTTCGAGACATTCTTCCCCAGCCGCACGCACTGCCTCCGGTCCGTCAGGAAGTCAGTGATCCACCTGCAGGTGGAGTCAGGCACGTTGAGCTGGGAGAGCTTGTCCTGGAGCAGAGCAGGGAGGATGGAGTTGAATGCAGAGCTGAAGTCCACAAACAGGATCCTGGTGTAGGTTCCCGGGGAGTCCAGGTGCTGCAGGATGAAGTGGAGGGCCAGGTTGATGGCGTTGAGTCCTCCACCATCATTCTTGGGGACAGGAACGATGGTGGAGGACTTGAAGCATGCTGGGACCTGGCAAGACTGCAGCTCGTCAGCAGCTCGGGGGGCTCTTGGCCTGTAGTTTGTAAGAAGCTGGAGCCCCCTCCCCACAGAAGCAGAGTCGTTAACAGAGAACTGCTGCTCCAGACTTGTATTGTATTTAGATCTAGCTCTTGACACCTCCCTGCTAAATTCATACTTTGCCCGCCTGTAGCTGCCCCAATCTCCAACTCTATGGGCTGCTTCCTTTTGCTGCCTTAGCTGTCTCAGTTTGGGTGTGAACCAGGGTTTGTCATTATTAAAAGTCACTTTGGTGCGTGTTGGTATAATGCTGTCCTCACAGTATCGAATGTATGATGTTACAGTGTCTGTGTACTCATCCAAACTATCTGTGGCAGCCCTAAACACCTCCCAGTCAGTGCATTTACATTTATTCATTTAGCTGACGCTTTTATCCAAAGCGTATCAGTAGTGTCCAAACACGTGCGTAGCTCCTCTACTGCCTCGCTAGTCCACCTCTTGGTAGTCCTCACTACAGGTTTGGAGAGCTTCAGCCTCTGTCTGTATGTGGGGATCAGGTGAACCATTGTGTGATCTGAAGAGCCCAGGGCAGCGCGGGCCACGGCGCGAAAGGCGTTACTGACAGTAGTGTAACAATGATCCAGCATGTTCTGCTCTCTGGTTGGGCATTTAGTAAACTGTCTGTACTTTGGTAGTTCGTGGCTCAGATTTCCCTTGTTAAAATCCCCAAGAATAATAAGCAATGAGTCCGGAAAGGTCCGCTCCACACTCAGTATCTGGTCTGCGAGTGTGCGCTGTGCCTCCTGCACGCTTGGCGCCGTGAAATGTAAACAGCGGCCAGAATGAATGAGGCAAACTCGTGGAGATTAGAATGGTTTGCAGTTAATGAAGAAAAAAATCCAGAGCAGGAGAGCAGTGTTTGGAGATCACTGTTACATCGAAGCACCAGGCGTTGTTGATAAAGAAACAGACTCCTTCACCCTTTGTTTTTCCCCCGGAGAGATCCCTTTGTCTGTCGGCGCGGAGGAGCTGAAATCCCTCCAGGTGAATTTCCCTCGTCTGCGGCATCTCACTCTTTTGGCCAAAAAAAAAACTAAATCTGCAGCAGAAACTAAAAAAACTGGAGTTAGAGGTTCAGGAGTGGTAGTTCTGATATCTAAGAGCTCTTCACGTGTGTAAGAGCACGTGGACACACAATTTACACACAAAAACAGACAAAACATAGAGCACCAAAACGCCAGGGCCAATTTTGTCTAGGCCTGTTCCATGAGTTTATTTTTTAAAATAATTCCGTTGAAGCATGTTTGAAAAGCAATGTCTGACTTTCATTGGTTAACATTCATAGAATTTTTATTTATTATTACTTTTGTCAGAATAAAGTTTTTTCTGTGACCATTGTGAGTTTTTCTTTGATTGACCGAAGGGTACCAACAATTTTGTCCACGTGTGTAAAGTTATTATAAGTTGCTCAAGTTTAGGAATAGGAATGTTTCCCCATTCTTGTCTAATACAGGCTTCTAGTTGCTCAACTGTCTTAGGCCTTCTTTGTCGCATCTTCCTCTTTATGATGGGCCAAATGTTTTCTGTGGGTGAAAGATCTGAATATTTCAGAACCGGATCGTTCTTCTACGCAGCCATGATGTTGTAATTGATGCAGTAGTGGTCTGGCATTGTCATGTTGGAAAATACAAGGTCTTCCCTAAAAGAGACAACGTCTGGATGGGAGCATGTTCTAGAACAGTGGTTCTCAATCAGGCGCGCCTGGGGCGCGGACACTCTCCCGGGGGGGCGCGAGTAGGCAACAGATGGGAGGGGAAAAAAACGAAAAAAATAAAAATTGCACTGAAAAACTCCGCTAAACGCACATGTAAGCCATTTACAGCTACTTCAAACACAGACCAAACAGCAAGTCAATAAAAGACAAGAGGCCAAGGTGTGAAGTGCAACACCTACTCAACTCAGGCACTACATTTCTGCAAACAGCTGGCCTCTACTTCAACCTACAAACTCGTGCCAGACCTCTAATGAAACTAGAGAAGCTGCCAAATACATTGACACCAAGCAAGCCAACATACTTAGAAATACAAGTAAGATGGCAGCTAAAGTAGTTCAATGAAATAAATAATTTTGATCAGCAATGATTAGAATCATTGCCTTACATTTCTTTCCTTTCACAAAGTGGAACGCCAGCAAAAACCGCTGCTTTCCACTTAACGATATGTCCCAGCTACCATTTGCCTCTATCTGTGACATACTGTCTTCACTCATGGTTCGATTTTACTCAGCGCTTCACAGTGAAGTGCATCATGGGATAGACACTGTCATTGGCTCAGGCACCAGTCTATCATGTGACATCAGAGCAAGGTTCAAATGACCGGGATTTAAACAGTTTCCCTCGATTCTATTGGTTCTCACGGTTCAAACGAGGTATCACATGTTCAATTCGACCAATCGGCTGCGGAGCACCACGTGTGCGTCTTTGTTCCAGGAAGAGCCTGCGTAATACACAGAGACGCAGGAGGAAGAATACAGGCTGAAAACACATTTAAATACTTAGAAGTCTGGTTTAAGTTCTCAAAATGTATTTAATGAGCACCATTAGTGATTTAAACAATAAAAATATAGTATTTAAATGACTAAAATGAAATGGAACAGACTGGGCCAAAGTGGGCCAAACTGGGTCTTTTAGAACTCTCGCCTAGTCTTTCTGTACTAAAACCCTTGAGTTTTATTCTGCTTCACATTATCAGTTTAAAACTTTGCAGGGATAATGTTAACATGTTTTATTTACATGTTATGAAGTACAGGAGGCTTGAATGCTGCATTCCAAAGAGTTACTCATCATAAAATACAGTTTTTTTTTAGGCGGAACTAAATAAATACATTTTAGCTGTGTGCCATCTTCATTTTCTCTTTATTAGTAACACATATTCATATGATAACACTTTTTAACAAATCTCCACAATGCTCCTTGCAGACAAAGTGCACGCCTTCACACAAAAATTAGACCTCTGGCATGGCGCATCAGTCGAGGAACTGTGACATGTTCCCCAGCCTTGCGGACTTTATCGCTGATGCAGGCACGTCACATGATTTCTCCTCCCTATTTCAATCAGCGTCTGAGCACCTGTCAGCAATGAGAAAACAATTTGCACGTACTTTAAAGAGGATTATCGCTCTTTGCGTGGGTTCGAGATCCGCTTGTGTGCACAGCAAACGAGCTATCAATTGATATGCAGGAACAGCTTATTGAGCTGAAGAGTGACCGTAGACTGAAGGAACTCTTTAGCTCCTGCCCTCTTTCGTCATTCTGGGCAGCATTGATGCAGGAATATCCTGACGTCGCCTTGAAGATTCTCCTTCCTTTCGCGTCAACATATTTGTGTGAGGCAGGATTCTCAAAAATGACTGCACTCAAAACAAAATACCGCAATCGTGCACAAATAGAGGATGATTTGAGGCTATGTTTATCAAACATTGAGCCAAGAATTGAGGATCTTTGCAAGGCAAAGCAGGCTCAGGTCTCACATTAACATCACCGACCTGCAAGCTTCTGTAAAAAAGCAGATGATGGCTACTATTAGGCCTAGTAATAATATCAATAATAAAGCTAATAAAAAATGATAATAGGCCTACTGATTATAATAATAATAATAACAATGATAGCATGTAGCGCATATAATTATATAGCAATAGCCTAGTAATGATGATAGGCCTTCTACTACTCATAATAATAATAATAATAATAATGCCTGCAAGCTCACATTAGAAGTCTGGTGCTACTGCCAATTATAACAATAGCCTAGTAATGATAATAGGCCTACCTACCGCTACTGATGATAATAATAATAATAATGTGGGCCTAAAAATAATAGCCTAGGGCTGTCTATCTATCTATCTATCTATCTATCTATCTATCTATCTATCTATCTATCTATCTATGCAAGGTGGGGGGATGGGGGCGGGGCACTGGGGCCCCAACTGCAATGAACCAGCTTTGGGGGGGCCCAGCTTGCAAAAGGTTGAGAACCCCTGTTCTAGAACTTGGATATACCTTTCGGCATTGATGGTGCCTTTCCAGATGTGTAAGCTGCCCATCCCACACGCACTCATGCAACCCCATACTATCAGAGATGCAGGCTTCTGAACTGAGCACTCATAACAATTTGGGTTGTCCTTGTCCTCTTTAGTCCGGATGACATGGCGTCCCAGTTTTCCAAAATGAACTTCAAATTCTGATTTGTCTGACCACAGAACAGTTTTCCATTTTGCCACAGTCCATTTTAAATGAGCCTTGGCTCCAGAGAAAATACCTGCGCTTCTGGATCATGTTTAGATATGACTTCTTTTTTGACCTACAGTTATAGTTGGCAACGGCGAATGGCCCGGTGGATTGTGTTCACCAACAATGTTTTCTGGAAGTATTCCTGAGCTCATGTTGTGATTTCCTTTATCTGATGCCCAAAGATCACGAGCATCCAGTCTGGTTTTCCGACCTTGACCCTTATGCACAGAGATTGTTCAAGATTCTCTTAATCTTTAGATGATATTATGCACTGTAAATGATTATATCTTCAAACTCTTTGCAATTTTTCTTTGAGAAACTCTTTTCTGATATTGCTCCACTATTTTTCGCTGCAGCATTGGAGGAATGCCCATCTTGACTTCTGAGAGACACTGCCACTCTGAGAAGCTCTTTTTAATAAACTATTAAGAAATATTGAAACTGTTAAAAGTAATTTTGTAGTCAGGTCAGCTCGGATATTTCTTCAAGAAGTTGGATGTGATTCTTTCATCCTTCCCGAGGATGGTACTCCTCTGGTGGTATTAGGAGACTTCAACATCCACCTTGAAAAGCCACAGGCTGCTAACTTCAATAACCTGACTGCATCATTTGACCTCAAGCAGGTTTCCACATCAGCAACCCACAAGTCTGGTAACCAACTAGATCTTATCTACATAAGGTACTGCTCCACTCATCACACTCAGGTCACTCCACTGTACACGTCTGATCATTTCTTCGTCACTCTCGACCTAACTTCTCCAGACACTGCAAATGATTTACCACAGGTCAGCCTGAAAACGCATCTCTTCCGTCAACACCTAACTGACAAACATTTTTGTAAGTCGCTTTGGACAAAAGCATCTGCTAAATAACTAAATGTAAATGTAAATTCAGAACTTCTAACTGTCTGGGAACTGATTCCATTGTTTGATAGTTTGAAATGAATAGGCAGAGCATCTTTTAGGGATTGTGCAGTTTTTGTGAGTTGTGGACCGAGCTGCTCGGGTCTCATCATATACTCAAGATAACAAATCAATTGTTAAACTCTTGTTTTTGTAGCCTAATAGTAGTGTGTCATGTGACAAAGGCTTTGATGGAGCTGCCTTTCCCAGCATCCCAGGGCTAACTACACCATTAAAGAGAAAAAGGTGTGAGGTGTCAACTAATGACTCCAGCTAACATCCAGATAAAGGTGAGAGCAATATAAACTGTACAGGGTAATGTGTTTAGTCCCGTTTGGTTTTCAGTTATATTTGAGTGAATGTTATGATGCTATTACTTGTTTTAAAATACTCTAACCCAAGAAGACATGAGGTGTGTGATAATCTATAATTTTATTGTCATTAAAATGTTCATTCTGTCATTGTTTCCTTGGGCAAGACACTTAACCCACCTTGCCTACAGTGGTGTTCCAGCTGTAACACTGGTGAATGGAACCTTAATGTAAGTCGCTTTGGATAAAAGCGTCAGCTAAATTAATAAATGTAAATGTAAGAAATAAAAGCGTGTATATATTTTTATTTTATTTTCAGGACCTGGTTACTGTTCCTGCGACACTTCACTGTTGAAGATACGTCATCCTTCAAGTTGATGTCTATCATCTTAGATTCAGTCTTTGAAAACAGCAATTCGCACAACAATGCATGAGGATTATGATCAGCCTGTTTAACACTGGCTTATGCGTTTCACAACCTTAGCTCCAAATAAGTGTAATTGACAGCATTCATCAACACAAGGTAAAGAGCCTGAAAGGAATGCTACTCTACTAGCCTGGCCATAACTTTCTGTCATCTACAACATTCAACAGAAAGGTTTCACTTAAAAACTCCTTTCTGTCCTGACTGTGCATAATAGTTTGACCGCAGCCAAGGTTTCCCCAGCACCACCTGCTTCTGGTGAGTGCCCAAGATCATAGGGAGTTTGGAGCTACTATTTCCATTTTAATGGACTAAGACTTTTGAATATTATTTTAAGTGCTCACTGTAAAATAAACTCTATAAAGTGCAGATTTACGTCCCAGACATTATAAGCAAGTGTGTCAATTTTAAAGTTTTACTAATGTGTTTACAATCTGACAATTTACAAAGTTTTGGACCTGCCTTTTTATTGATGTATAAGAATATACTATACTAAAATTGATATTAAGTGTGTGTATATATATATAAAAAGTATATATATATATATATATATATATATATATATATATATATATATATATATATATATATATATATATAAAATGGAAATGCTTATTGTAAGAACAATCCCTAAAGAATAAAATAATTATGGAAAAGAATTTTGAGCATAGGTGTAATTTAGACGTTAGGTGGACTTAATCGGAGCAGGTGAATGTGACCCACCAGTTATCACTGGAGTGAAGCAATGGGCAGGTGCGGAGGAGTCTCACTGTAAATACCACACCAAGAGCGAGAGTAATGCAGCCACGTAACAATGGTGGTATTTACAGTGAGTCACAAAAGTGTCTTGATAGTGAGCAAATATGTGCCATTGTTTTGGTCAAGAATAATGAATTAATAATAATTTTTATTTAAAAATATTACATTTCTGTTGTAATACTGCAGAAGAAAATAGCTTTCTCCGCAGGATGGTTAGAGATAGAGTGAGGAGCTCGGTCACTCGGAAGGAGCTCAAAGTAGAGCCGCTGCTCCTCCACATCGAGAGGAACCAGTTGAGGTGGCTCGAGCATCTGTTTGGGATGCCTCTTGGACGCCTCCTTAGGGAGGTGTTCCGGGCATGTCCCACCGGGAGGAGACCCCGTGGGAAGACCTAGGACACGCTGGAAGGACTATGTCTCTCGGCTGGCCTGGGAACGCCTCGGTATTCCCCCGGAAGAGCTGGCGGAAGTGTCTGGGGAGGGGGAAGTCTTGGCGTCTCTGTTTAGACTGCTGCCCCCGCGACCCGGCCCCGGATAAGCGGAAGAAGATGGATGGATGGATGGATGGATGGATGGATGGATGGATGGCTGGATCTTGTAATACTGAGCCCAGGTCATTGCCTGAATATTCAGTGGAACTGAAGCCAGAAGAAAAACCATGCCCTCTGATCTCAGCTGTGATTTGTGAGAACTCACCTTAAAATTACAATTATCAGATTGAAATAGCTATAAACGTTATTATGATCTACACATCCATATTTATCAAAGGTTGGATTAAAAGCAAAATTATTCAATAAAATATTAAACTGTATATTTTGTGTTCTTTAAACATAAATAAAAGTACATGAGGCTCATCTTTGTTGAACAGTGTGCTCTTATGTTCTATCAAGCACTGAACTATAGCTATATTCCACTCTTAATGAGGCAACACCCTCTCATTGTGACATTATCAGTTATGTGAGACTTTAATCAGTGATACATGTTCTTGTTATCAATGTCTATTGATGTCAAATAAATGAATGTCAAAGATCAGACTTGTTTTTCTAAGTGATATAGGCTGTAATATGCAAAAAGCATAAGGCACATTGTAGATATCATTAACTATAGAGAAGCAAAAACAATTATTTATTTTAGCAAGTGCAAGCTTAATTTTGCGGAGCTATTAGATTTAAATTGCGCTATAAAACCACCACAAGTCAAAAGGATGGACAGAATTGCTTCGCTTTCCTCTTTGAGCTGGTCTCTGTACTTGTACTGCCCTTTGTCGCTGTAGCAGCAGTGCCTCTCAGCCCCGCCCTCGACACTGAGCCTGTGAAGAACGAATACAGAACACAGACTGAGAAAGACGCTCATTCTCTGTAAATTCCTAAATCCCTCCCTAGATGCCACAGGGCCCTAAGCAGCCGCTTTGTTTGCTTAAGAAACTGGTTATTTAGAAATTGTAGTCAAAGAAGCAAGTGCCGTATTTTTTACATTTTTACAGTTTTCTTACCTGTGTAAATGCAGGTCAAAGACCTCAGGAGCAGCCTGAAAGTTCAAGAAACCCTTCCACCTTTGCAGCACTACTATCATTCCAATTTATAAAGAGACAAAACAATGTGTTCTATGATTTCTGATTCTTTTCCACAGTAACATCTATTGCTTATGGCATGCTAAAATAACACTATAGTGATAAATAAATGATTTAAAGTTTTGTCTGTTTGCTTTTATCTACTTTCATGTTATTGTGTGTTTAATGTTTGAAAATTTTTGGCTGCTAAGTTGAGAGCCGACATAGCAGAATGGAGGCAGCTGATAGGTCAGTTATTAATCTTAATATCTTGAGTTATGTGACAAAATATCAATATAACGATTACAGGAATAATAAGAATGTGTTCAAACAAAGATGGCATAGTTAGATTGATGACTGTGACAAAAATAGTCACTTTGTAATTAGCGCCGATTTTTCAATGAATGTCAATGGGGGTCATGCTTGATGTAGCCTACCCCCACTTCCTAATAGGCTTCCAACCCGGAAGCGGACTTGCTATGTCCACCCCTTCTACCGTCAATGGTTTTCAGAGGGATTTTTGTATATGTTGCTCTGAAATGCTGCTCTGTGCCTTGACACCCTGCTCTGTCATCTAAACATTAAAACAAAGTGATTGGATTTGAATAAAGGCTCAGTTTTTCAGTGTTTGGCAATTTTTGGCTAAATTAACAAAGGCACAATTAGCACAAACAAGGTTGAAGCCTGTATCTAGCGCTGAAAATATAAAATGTGCACCTCTGACAATATACTGTTGTCTAGAAACAAAAACTGGTGGAAACAGGTCAAAGATAAGCCTCTCTCATGGAACCCCTTAAAAGGGCCTCGAGTAAGGGTGCCACCATACAGCAAAATACCTCCATCCTCCAGAGGGCAAACTTTAAAAGCAGAAATATAAGGAGAAATCCAATGGCAACTTTATGAGTGTAAAAATCATGTTTACAACCTGGTAAAAAAGATGGCTCTGGTCTCTAGATCTGAAAACTATAGTTTTACTATGCAGTAAAAGGCCGGATGTAATCACCATTTTATTTGGCACATGACATACATGTTTATTTACAATTTATGGTCAAAGATAAGTCCACTTTAAAGTAGCACCGTTAAACTTATAGCCCACAAATATATATTCTTAAAACCCCTTTTTATTGTTCTTAGTCATGAGATCAGTAGAATCATGCCTCTCACTGAGTGCCCTCAGCTGGACAGAAACCTCTAATGTGACCAATGTAAATTAGTGAGTGACACGCTCTACCACACTTCACAAATACACTAAAATAACCTTACTGTTTAAGAAGACATGTGTTTTTTTCCCAAACTTACAGCTTGGATAGTCCCTTCTTGTAAACAAATACTTAGTGCTGATAGTCCAGTTGCAAAGAGTGGGATCTGCACCCTCTACTGGTCAAATGTTATACGGTTCTGCTTTAACAATATCAAACAAACAAAACTCTTAAACTCTTAAACATTTACAAAGCTGTTTGATTAAAAAGTATTAATGTGTTGCCCGTTTAGCAGTGCTCAGTTTGTCTGCTTTTGATGGGTACAGGAAGTAATGGCCCCTTCCACTGGGTTCTATGAAGGTTTGTCAATTTTTCTCATTGCACTAAACCTTTTAGGGTGACGCTTTGTCAAGTGGTTTTCATCTTGTTTGCCATCTCTTTTTGTCATGTGCCATGTTGGCTGTACTGAACCTGAGCACAAAGGATTATGATCTCTACATTTTGTTTTGTACATAAAAGTGAAATCATTACAGGTCAACATGCATATCCTGTCAAAATCAAGTCACTCACAATATTGCAATGTCATACTGTTACAAGTATAAATCTGATTGGTACAGCAACAGCAAGATGTACTTTTCTGTTTTATTACACAGAACAAAATTCCATCATTAAACATTTGACTTTTCTTTCTGGGCCCATATAACCAGAGTAAAAATTCCATTTTTACTGCAAGTTTTTACCAATCTCACACGCTCCCGTTCCCCTCTTTCCCTTTCATGCTGTCCCTTCCCACTCATCTCGCCAGCTTCCTGTGCACTTGGAAGACGATGATAAGTATAATCATAAGTGAGTGGTTCAGCTGCTCCAGCTGCCAGAGTTCCACAGAGCCCTCATGATATTCCACACAGCTGTAAATGCCAGCACACTCTAGGTACTTCCTTTTGCATGCCAGTTGTTGTTAAAATGCCATAAACACAAGCATATTTACCATAGACGGCAGTTAGAGATTGTTTCTGTGGCATTACAGACATGTTTCCTCTGTCTCCAGGGAGAAGAGCTCTGCCTAACTGTCAGTGTATAGTCTTACTGCGGCAGTTAGCATCTTTATTTGCTCACTATGAACATGCCCTCAGTGCACGCTTATGCTACAGCAGACTGGAGGTGTCTATACAGTATGTGAAATGTATGTTTACAGATTTACAGTAATTACTTCTGGTGCGGTAGTCGCGGCTGGAAACAAGCCTCCCACAACGCCATCAAACATCGTTAGCCATCAGCAGCGTGGAACAAGCAGGCATAAGCATGACTTGTTTACAGAGTGAAATAGCTGGCTGGTAGATGGCGGACTGAAATTGACTGTGGGTTTAGTAGACCATTACTACGATAGTAACCTATTCCATCTCTTGCTGATCTTTACTGAGCGGGGGAAAGTGGTATTTAATTATGTGTATGACAAGGACCGCGCAAATAATTTTTTTAAGTGAAATTAAATTTTAATTGAAGTCTTTGAAAGGTGATGAGGTTTGAGACAACAAATTGATCACAAGGCAAACGTCTCACCAGATCGGACAGTGTTGCTGACTTAGGAGTGTTCATATGTCTGGTACATACATTTTGTTCACTAATTTATATATGTCTGTGGCTACTGTATTTTAGCGGTATACATAGGGCATGTCTGGATAGTAGGAGTAGTTTTCAGTCGACACTGCTTCCAATGCTGCTAAATGGTTAAATCCTTGATCGTATGGGATTCTCTATTGTCCAATCAACAATCAGTAGTGTTTAGCTCCACTTTTTAGTTACCACACTACCACACAGTTAGAATGCAGAACTGAGGTGTTTCCAAAGTTGAACCAAATTTTTATTTTGGCCTCTGAAAGTCAATATGGTCTTGTGAGGGTCTTTTGTAATTCTTTTTGGGGGCAGTGGTAGAGCGGTCGTCCTTCAACCGGAAGGTAGGCGGTTCGAATCCCGCTCTCCCCACATTTCATACTGTCGTTGTGTCCTTGGGCAAGACACTTAACCCACCTTGCCTCCAGTGGTGTTCCAGCTGTGACACTGGTGAATGGAACCTTAATGTACGTTGCTTTAAATGAAAGCGTCATCTATAAATGTAACACTGGTGAATGTAAGTCGCTTTGGATAAAAGCATCTGCTAAATGACTAAATGTAAATGTAAGTCAAATTGAATGTAAATTGATATTCTGTAAGGTGTTGTGGTTTGGGTCATTGATCACAAAAAAACTTGGACGGTCCTTGGATGACGCTACTGTTGTGTTTCTGGTCACTGTATCTCCAAAGGGACTTCCCACACTATCTCTGAACATCGATCGAGTCACTGGGGGCAAGATGGAAAGCACTTTCCCAGTTCACGGCACCGGCATTTAGTATCTGTCAGTGGCCCTGACTGCATATCCCCAGGCTCAATTAATCACACGCCCACCTTTGGAGAATAGCGCTCTGGCCTGTGTTTAGACATACCTGCTACTGCCTGTGCCAGTGGCGGACCTGGCAAAAGACAAGTGGAACAGGTTGGCCCAGCATGGCAGGGGGGCTAGACGGTAATAATACAGACTTTGGGGATCATTTCCTTTGAGGAGAGCCAATTCAGTGTTGCAACTTGCTGCTCAGGAAGTGGCCATGCCTCCTCACTGATGGGGTTTCTAATTCAATCTGTTCCAAAGCAGCGGAGTCGGCGTTCAAGCCAAGAAGTAACCTTTCATTTTGCTATCTGGTCACTGTGAATATGTCTGGCCTATTGATCAAAGGAGCCAATAGCAAATCAATATAGTCTGTGTGAAAAGCAGCAGTAAATCTAACCCTTCTTAAGAAATATGTTGCACACATGGAAACAATATATATATTTTTATTTCAAGTCAAACATGTAATATGCAGTGACTGTGTGAGAAGCTTTGGCTTGTGCAAAATAGAATTCTCATTAGAGTGAACATGTCAGAGTAATGGTGTAAGATGATGGGTTAGAAAACACTAATGCACTGCTGCCATCTGGTGTTTGCACTCATGTACCTTGCTGGTACAGTGGTGAACAGACACTTTTAACTGGATTTAGGAGAATTTCATCAAATAGTAGAGTACAACTTACCAGTACCAATTAGCATTGAGCACATCCAAATCTTGCACCACTTTGCTTCAGAGGGACTTAGAATAATCAAATGAGACACATTGACATTCATCCTTAAACACATATTACTCGAAATTATATTACATACAACTCCTCTGTCAAAAATTCATTAAAAGGATTAAACGTTTGAAGGTTTAAGCTTTAGAATTTCTGCCCTTAAGAGGTGACTGCTATGTCAAACAGGAGAAAGGCTCTTTGATGTGAGTTGACTGGTAATCTCAAAAAATCATTCAAAAAGAATAATGGGGATTTTAATAGTTTCACATTTCTAATTACTGAAAAAAATATGAATGGCAGTTGGAGATTCCATCTTAGTCCTTGAGCTGTTACCTGGATTGCATAGTCCACTATAGCCCAGAAATTGTTTCACAGAATAAGTGTAATTTCCAGTATTCTGGTGTAATTTAACAGCTGTTATGATATTATTACAGAGCTAGAGGTAAAGAATGAATGCCAACACTTTGAAGTCGGTCTGTATGATTTCAGGACATTGTTGAGCTAAACAGTTAAATGAATATGATTTCATAAGTAAAAAAAATTAAGGTTTTCTGCATGCTTCACAGAAAATACAGTAAAGCGCGAGGCAAAGAAAGAGAACATTTCTTATAAAAGGTAAACTAACATCAGGATAATTTATATCACATTAAAACATATTAAGCTTAAGAACTGACATTTTATTATATAATATTTATATGACTAGGAACTATTGGTGTGAGGATAGTTTTTTTTATTCATGTGGTCTAATTAATACAGGTATTATTTCTACATTTTAAGACTGTGGATATTACTGCAGCTGTTATTTATCTTGACCTGTGACAACCTGCCTTATGCCTCTATTGTGAGTGCACCGCATTGTCAGCTGTGATTCAAACATTTGTGGGACCAAACCATTAAAAACGAACGGGGTTCGCAGATTACCAAAAACAAAAAACACTTTGTTTTACTTGTAAACTATGAATAAAACTCTCAATTTATGTAGATCAGTTTATACTGTATATAGGCCTACTTATTTATTTTTTGACACCCGGTGATCCCTGTTCTCAGTCATCCAGGACATATTCAAGAAAAAAGTTTTAAAGAAGTCATCTGGACTGCCTTTTCTAAACAGAGGAAGTCTGAGATACAACCTGTCATCCATTTACAACAGGGTTTTGAAACCAAATGGTATGCATTTTTATATAGCGCTTTTTTGCACCCTTCTCAGGCACCCAAAGCACTTTACATCATGCTTCCACTCACCCCATTTCACACACATTCCCACCTGGGGCAGACAGAGATGGGGCTGCCATACACACAGCTCAACCTTCTCCTACCACCACCAAACACACCTCTACAGTCACACACATTCATACACCAGTGCTATGGACACTGGAGGCAAGGTGGGTTAAGTGTCTTGCCCAAGGACACAGCGACAGTATAGAACAGGGCAGGCGGGGTCGAACCGCCAACCTTCTGGTTATAGGGCGACTGCTCTA